>CM076578.1:981262701-981645540 GCA_034641835.2 Pinus albicaulis | reverse complement strand
GATATGTAGCCGCTGTCTCCACATCTCACAAAAACTCTCATAGCTAATGCAACGCGCAAATGCCCCCATAGAAATGTAAATCGACATTCCCTCTACCTCTACACAAAGGTAGCTCCTTTGATATCACCCTGGGCACCTGCTGCTCCATTATAGGAGGTCCCTAGACTCTCCTACCACCATCTTTGACCACATCATCCCATACGGAATCTACATACTCTGTCGCCACCTCAAGCAGACCTCCATGTCCTCTCTGTAGTCTCTCTTGTCTGAGGGCCCTAGAATCTCCGCGGCTCTTGTGCGGGGGTCGTGGGAGTCTCTCCCCCTTTGTGGCGGAACCTATAAACTCGCAGGCCACATCCTCGTATGTATCTGTGCCTTTATACACTATGTCTGTTCCGCAAGGCTGGAGGAACCACCTGCGCGCAAACACTCCCGCCACAAGCCTAGATCCTCTCCAAGTAATCTAACCCCCTCCTCTCAGGCTCCATATCCGAGACCATCCGTTCCTTAAGGTGCCCTGACCCCTACATATCTCCGAATGCTAGGATGATCTAGCTCAATAGGAATCTTCCTCTCTGGTCTCCCTAGTATAATATGGTCCCAAAAAAAGCCTGTAGAAATCGGGGAGTAGCCAGTGCCTCCCTAAATAATATCATCTAAATCATAGTAAGTCCGAGCTAGATACAAACCCCCGTATGATAGTATAACTCCATCCTCTGCTCTCTGAATCGTGCTAATCATATCACCCCGAATGAGGTCTCTCTCTCTCCTCTCCTTCAAAGTATCATAAAAAAAGTCTACCTCTAAAGTAATCAAAACAAGTATTCCCTTCTTCACAACATACACTTAAATAACAAAATCTTTTCCTTAACAACTACTTCTCTTTACAACAACTTCTTTCTCTCGGCATGGTATAAAGCGTGTATGCATGCGGGACTGGTAGAATGCGAACTGAATGTGTATTGAATGCGGGAATGGGGGCTAACTGAATGGGTAATGGTGGAATGCGGATTGGATAATGTGTAAATGGGTAATGCGTACTGGGCAGGGGGACAGAGGTAATGGGATAGGTAACATAAAGCATACATAATGGAATGGAATTGGTAAGAGCGTAAAGGGTATAGAGTATTGGGTATAGCGTAATGAGTGAATGTGGGAATGTTCATTGAATGGGTAAAGCAGTAATGCTATAATGCGCGCGAGAAGGCAGGATGCGGGCTAATTGGTGGATGCGGGCTAATTGGTGAATGCAGGCATATTGGGGAATCTGGTGAATGCATACTGTTCCTTCCTGGGTGATGTGTACAAGGCAGGCGTGGGCAGTGATTCGTTTGTCGGTTAACCAAAACCATCTCTGAGGATCAGCTGTTTCCTTTCCGTCCGTTGTAGCGCCCCAGCTCAAACTATGTTTTCACAATCAATCGAATCGATCATTCACTATAAAGCCAAGCGTTGTATCGTCCTCCCGAATATTTGGCAGGTGCGGGTAGAACTGAATGCGGTGCTTGATGCGGGCGGGAGAGAATGCGAGTACGCTGGGGGCGTGAACTACTTGAGCCATTGTAAATTGTAAGGAGGAATAAGTAAGAATAATAACGTAGATAATAGAATTCGCTATGTTCATGGGGCTATTGGGAATCAAATATGTGTATCGTGGAAGCATAAAGTGTACCTACCTGTGTCTCGTCGCAATGTCAATCAGTGTGATCGCGGGTGCCGTTTCTAATGCGGGGCGTATGGAGAGCGGGGCGTATGGAGAGCGGTAGGGCTCCTTCAAACTAATGGGGCGAGCTGTAGCGATCAATCAACATGGGCAAGCGGTAGGGATCAATTTATTCTCCCCCGGTATCGGCTAGCGGCGGCTAACTTTGTGCTCCCGGGTATCGAGCGGTAGCAGTACTAATCCGGCATCGAGTCAAATCATACATCCATCATCGACATAATCGTATAAAGCTAATTTGTGTAACCAAGCTCTACAGCAGATGTTCTTATCAGGTTCGGTCTGCTGGTATAATGTTTGTCCTCCTGGTACTTCTTATTCTTTTCAATGCGGGAGAATAGTTTGAATTGGGCGGTAATGCTATAATGCGGGCTGACTGATTGAATGGGGAATGTGGAAATGGGCGAACAGAAAGACAAGCAATAACAAAGCAAGAATAACATGGGTGAAAGTAAAGCGGGAATGGGTGATGCGTCTAGAAGGGTAAGGTTTTTCATTCCATCTAATCCCATTCCATCCAATTCATCCAGCCATGTCTAAGAAGTTCCGGCTGGCTATTTATAATCATATTATACGGGGCAGTGAAAGAGGATATCAGCTAAAGTTCAACCACCCCGCCCTAAGGGCTACTCACCCATCCATCCCATCCAACCCATCCATCCAGCTAGCCAGCCATGTATTCTATTAAGTTCCGGCTGTTGAGAAGAAAGCCGGGGGAATCTATCTCTGCTAAAGTTCTGGCAAAGTAGAACTACCAAGTGAGCATATTAAAGGCAAGAGTGTGAGAAAACTGGACATATCCTCTCAATGTCTGAAGCCCGTCCCCACCCTATCATCTAATGAGGTTGCTCTGATGGACCATAATTCAGGTTATCCGTTCAATGATCTCTGCTTAAAGGGAAAGCCTCTCGGAACCATCATCCCCGCAGGAGCATGCTACTATACTTGGACTTTACTAATGGACTACCATCCATCCAGCCGTGTATAATCTAAGTTAGTGACCCCGAAATCTATCAGCGGTTCGCTTGATCTCGCATTCCGACGCACCTATTAGTTTCCCCTCCCATCCCTTTCGGTTAATGGACCCATCCAGAATCGATAATGGATAGCTCGAAATACTAACCAGGCTGAACCCGGGCCAGATACGCATTGATTAATTATTACAGCATTGCTAGGAGATGCCCACTTGCTTTCATGTTAGTCCTGCTACCACCACTTCTTTCTTCTATATTTCCCACCTATAGGTACTCCCTCACCTACCCTACTTAGTAATGCCCCAAACTTACAGCATTGGTGGATAAGATGGAAGGAATTACCTGACATGCATTCAAAGAGTTGGAAAGGTAGGATTGAGTTTGAGAAGGTGCTTTTATGCTTTATCACTTCTGCATATTTCCTGTGTCTACCCGAGGCATCATTGTAGACCTGCCTCTTAGCTCTCTGTCCCACCTGCCTGGCTACAAACCTTGTACCTTGCCGAAGTCCTGCCGAACTTTATACTCCCCCACACACAATGCCAGCTAAGGTGGGCAATCCTCCCGAAGCATTGGATAGTTGTACCAGAGGGTAGAGGAATAGAGGCATCGTCAGATAGAGCATAGCCCATGTTGCTTATTGAGATACAGCGTAGAGCTTAATAATAGAAAGCGTGGTTTACTTGGCTTACTTAATGAGGTCAGGCATAGCCCAGAGGTAGTGCCAGCTTAGTATTTCACTATCATCTTGACTTACAAGCAGATAAGGTTAGTCATTCCTACCTCAGAATGAAATCATGTTTTGCTTAGCGTAGTAGTTTCAAGTGTATCCGAGCTTAGTGGGCTAAAGTATTGTCTTACTTGAGCTGGGTTTATCCCCTTCTCAATCTAAACATGGTCTTAAATCCTAGTCACGTTGAGCAGATCTAACAATGTGTCGGATCTATGATATAGCCTAGCTACGCATAGCTATGGAAGTTGGGGATAAATTTAGTACATATAGGAGGGGTTCGGACACGTAAATCTAGAGGGACTGAATGGAGGGTCTCCCAGGTACAGATGAGCTAGAGATCCCAGTTGCTTACCTGAGCATATTAGACTATATCTACGATTTCTTTATGTATGTTATAACGCTTTAGCATTAATATAAAGATTAGAATTACTAAGCTTGCTAATTTATAAGCTGAGGGGAGGCTTCATTAACTTACTGCCTTCGCTTTAAACCACTGAATTTTCCCTGCTTGCTAAGCCATATAACCTACTGAACTTAGGATCTTACCAGCCATTCCATGTTTACCTTGTTTGTCAAGCAATCTCACCGACCTACCTGAATGACCTTAACCTAACTGATCCGAAACATTGTTAGATCTGCTGAAGTGGTGAGGCCCTCATTTGCATTGTCTCCAGAAAATGGTGATCCGGAAACAACATAGCAGCAACCTCATGTAAGATAGTATTGGATAAGATAAATAAATCACCACAGACGCATATATAATATGAACCGAACGCGAATCGACGAGGAAACTCGAAGATAGGTCATATTCCCCTCTCCAGTAGGTTATCGTTGGCCCTGGAGACAATTACGGTAAACTTCCCCAACCAAACCCTATGCTTTGGTGAGTGCCATTGGTTACCTCATGGACTGACCCGCCTGTCATATGAATCCTATTGGATCCTTGACTGGCTGGCCTTCCGTCCGTGATGCCCAAAGGCCTCATCAAAGGCCCTTTTTCGAAGGGCTGGTTGCACACTAAACTAATATCGTAAACGTCGTGAAACATACCATAAACGACACGGAAATGGCCTTTTAAGGGGGTTGATGCGGGGTCATAATCATGGGGGTAAGTTGGCTGGGCTTGGATACTCGGACTAGGCTACTCGGCTGGGCTAGGCTACTCGGATACTATACTTCTTCTCTTGCTTTTCGGGCTTAGCTAGCTTCTCTGGCGTCCTACGTAAGGTGTGCATCCGAAAAGTAGGAACTGTGATCTCGTAAAGTGGCTATCAGTCAACGGGATCACGTTCCATCCGCCGAGACGGGAAGCACCCCAGCCCGCGGGTACGTATGGAGAGGCCACCCGTTCAGACTCCTCTATATCATTTCGCAACGCCGACTTGAATTAGTAAATTTCCCATCTCGATGGACCAGGTGCATTCACATTCTAACTCGCTATCATCCGAGACACCAGGTTATCACTCGTGAAATTCCCATCTCTCTGACCGAATGGACCAGGTTCACAAGTTGGTCCAAACCGTGCGTGCAGCAGCACCAAAAGAGGCCAGGCACTACGCCGAATAGGCCGCATAGCAGAGCTCTGCTCAGGTTAAGGTAAGGTCCTGTCCTTCTTTATTGATAAGGGAGGGAAGGGTCGGTTTTGAGCTCATCTCTTGCTTGCCGGTAAGGTTCTGGCCTTTTCTTTATTCCCCTAAAATCAATCCCAGGTGGTACGCCTGGTAGGGTAGGCATGCTCGTAAGTAATATGCATTTGCTATGCTGTTGATAATTATTTATATATGTAATTACGCTTCAGCAGTCGCTTACTTATTTCTTTGGTCGAGCGACCCAAGAAGTGGGAATTTAAGAAAGCAAAGTGGGCGTTGCAAATGCTAGAGAGTGCCCATGCATAAGTATCGGAGCTATGGAGGGAAAGTACTCTACGGAGATGCGCATGTTTGGGACAGTAATAAAATAACTTTAGATAAAGAACCGAGTAGTTTATATGTGGGATAAGGTATAAAGGGTCAGGTGGGAGAATCGACATATAGCTATACTTCCAGCTTGTGGAGCTAGTGAGTGGGTATTATGATTGATTATCCGCTCCTCCTCAAATTCCTTCCTCCCAAATATCCCTGACTCCTCCCGGCAGAAGACGCATCATCCAGCTCGCTTCTCAGCATATCAATTATAAAAAAGAAAAGAGGACATCAAGTCTGAAAGTCAAAGGAAAAAGCTATTAGCAAGCTTAGCAATTAGCAAGGAATTTCTTTGCAAGCCCGCTTAGTTAGCCAAAGGGGCGGGGCGGGAATTATCGTCCCGAAGGGGCATTTGCTTAAACCTGACCCGACCGAAGGGGTAGGCAATAGCATCCCGAAGGGGCGCAGGAAGCCCTACCCAAAGGGGATTCTGTCCCGATATCGGTAAGAAGTAGGGCAGTGCGGGTAAGCATTCCCGTGCTGTGTGGGTAGGCATATATGTGGGCTTCAGAGTCTATAGTAGAAGCGGTATAGCCAGCCACGATCGATGAAACTATTTTAAGGGGAATTGATCGTAAACTCTTCATGCCTCAATCACTAAGGAAGGCCTAACAACGGGAGGATCTACCTTCTCGTCGTGCTGCCCCTATGCAGTTGTGGAACCTCATGGTACTATCTCACTATCTCAGTAGTAGTAGAACATCCTAATCTACCATCTCAGTAGTGGAACCTCGTTCGTTCCCTACCCTATATCCTATGTGGTTGTGTAACCTCATCAACAGTAGTCTCGCCCCATTCTCCTCATGGGGAACTCTCCTTCCAATTCCAACCTTGGGAAGACCTGCTGTCCTGTCTCAGCCAGGTGTTGCTTATTATGTATGCTTATTAATATGTGAGAAGGAAGGGTTTCTTTATTTTAAGCAGAACCAAGAGAGTAAGACTCTACAGACTACAGCTTATTCTTTGGATTTCACTCTTTCTATTTGTCATACATAGAATGGAAACACCTGTTGAAATCGCACTACATAGATTCTCGGCTACTACAGCTGCTGCTCCGGCTAGAGCTAGGAGTTTTCTTATTATGAACCCAAGCGCACCATATATATTATATATAGAGTCAGTCGTTCTATTTATTATAACTTAGACCTAGTGGCACTATAAGTCGTTATAAAATAGAAAATTGCAAGAGGTAGGCGCACTAAGATTTCACCTCCTCATTAAAGTGTATGCTCATTGAGGACTAAGGATGCACAGAACTAATAATCCCTATGATTTCCAGCCAGATGTTTATTCTATAACTATATGCTGGTACTTTGCACCACTATTCAATGGAACAAGTGATTCCTTCCATAGGGTAAAGATGAGAATTGACATATCTTGGTTTTGTAATTTGACAATATGTATTGGATTATTATAAAGCTCAACAAGTCCTCTATCTAATCAAGATGGTAATAAGGCTTCTGTAAATGATGCAAAAACCATGAATTCCATTTTTTGTGGCCTATTAGAATCATATTTTTTTCAAGGTAATGCATTGTGAGTCTACAAAAGTCATTTTGGAAAAACTTCAAAAAATTATGAAGGAAATGACAAGCTAAAGAGGGAAAGGCTTCAGATCCGTGAGAATATAGTTTAAGAGTTTGGAATATGAATGATGAAGAAAATATCGCAACCTTCTTCCTTCATGTAGATGAGATTGTCAATCTGTCAATATTGTTAGAGGAATTGGTCAAGAAGTTAAGAAATCAATGATTATATTGAGGGTGTTCATATCTTCCATTAAGACTTTTTGCAAAGGAATCATCCATTGAAAATGATAGATTTGGAAGGTTTGAAGAGGAATGAACTGAATGGGATTATCATTGAATATGGGTCAAATCATCGAGTTGGGTTACAGTTTTTGGTGAAATGAGGGTGTGTTTTACTGAAAAAATGGATGATCAATCAAGGAATTTTAAGCACTCGATCAGAGTTGTTGAGGTGCTTATAAATAGCGCTCGATCAAGCGTTTAAACAGAAACTCTAGATCAGGGCATTTTCTAACCCAACTTAATGGCTCGAGTGAGAGTTATGGATCGATCGAGGACGCAAACTACATATGGTTTGCCATTAATACCATTAATAAAAGTATTTAAGGGCATTAAAAAAGGGGTTAGAATTTTTAATGGCTCAATCGAGCCTTTGAGCTTGATCGCGGTACTGAATAACTAGGTATTCTTCTCGATCGAGGTTACCTTGCGCTTTATTGATAAATTTGAATTTTTTTAATTTAAGCACTCGATCAAGCTCTCGAATTCCTAAAAATGACAACTTTAGCACCCATTTTGCAGATTCATCTACAACCCCATTTTGCACCATAGCGGATTTAGGGCATAATTTGTTCTTAAGTGGCAGAGTTGATCATGTTGGATTCATGAAAGAAATCTCTATCCAAAGGCATCGGATTTTGACACTTTCAAATTCATATGATATTTTTCATCTTATTTCTTTTAAACATAATGCTTGAATTTTTTTGGTACAATTTCAAAGGGCTAAATAAAAAATCAATAACATAAAATATACACAACAAAAATATTTCAAAAAATATCACTATCTTCAATTACAAGTCCTCTTCAACATGGTACTCTTGTTTTTTCAATTTATTTAAAGAGTTGAAAAGACTATTTCTTGAACATGTGTGTCTCCAAAATGAAATTAAAATATTACTTTGCCAACTTCGAAAAATAATAAAAAAGTATAATTTTGCATAAAAAACAAAATTTTAATATGAAAAACTTAGTTCTCTCCATGTAGATCATGCTCATATATATATTTTTTAAAATTACACATTTTAGACTAAGTTATGCTACGTGAACACACACCGTACATCTTAATTTTTGCAAACATTTGCAAAGTATATTGCATTTAATATAAAATTGAGATACTATATGACACTAAATTCTTTTGCAAAAAATATCATTAATACAACATCATAGGGTGGAAATATGAAGTTGGGTTACACTTTTGTGAGAATTGGGGGCGGAAAACTTTTTTCAGCAATAGTTCGGCCGAACTCATTCTCTAGTTTAGATTGAAAGCACACTAACGGCGTGGGTAAACAAATTTTTTTTACGGAGATGGTAAAGGCGGCACTAACGATTCGTAGGAACTTTAGTTAAATGCAGACTCATATTTTATAAATATATCACCCGCAAAACGAGTCTCGTTTTCACGCGTCTCTATTCGCATAGTATGTTCGCGGGTTTATGTTTGAGTTTACGTAGCCCATCTCTTGTTCATAGTCTATTTTCACTACGATGCTTTCTGTTGATGATTTAGCACCCATCACAGCGAATTGCGCGCTCGGGGAGTTGCGTCATTTTAACTCGGGAGTTGCTCCAGGTAAGTAATTGCTCCATATTAGAGATCCTAAAATATGTTATGAATCACAAAAAAAAAACGGGAGAAAAAAAATTGTATTATCACTATTACTGGTATTTATTACTATTACATAGGTACTGATGTGGTCTCCATTACTGCACCGTATAGTACCTGTCATAAACAAAAAAAAATAGTGAGTTGTAAATCAACAGTGATTACATTACAACGATAGTATACATTTATTACTGATATTAGCTTGGTTCATATTTGTAAGCAGAGTGACTCTATGAAAACCAACTGATTAGGGAAATATGGTAGCATCTTTTCACTGTTCTTGTTCTTGTAATGATTAGGGTCTCTTGTTATCACATGTATGGTCCGAGTCCATAGTTCTCCCCACTACTTGAATTATATCTATGGATAATATGGGTTATTCTCTTAGTAGTGCCATCTCTAATATGTGTCCTATTGATTTTCTTATACTCCCCTTGGTCGTCCATCAAATACAGGACCCAATAATGGTAACCTAGGGTGTTACAGGTTCAAATATGGTGTTAGTTTTAATTGGTTACTGCTTATTGTATGGAATATCATAAACTGTACTAGATAGGAGTACTGCCAGAGTGGAATTTTTGAAATTCCATATTTCTCAGCTATACTTGATTTTACCTTATTTACATATTTATGAGCTGTAAAAGTAATTTTTCTTAGCAAAAGAGGAGACTTGCATTGAATATGTCTCATTAAAAACATCCACAAATATTATCTAATGTTAGAGTTCGCCAGTTGTTTGGAATTTCAATATGAATTTTTCATTGCACTATTTTTTTTTCATTTTGGGTTGAAGAACCCACTCTAGAGCAGTTCTTTGGTTTATTTTGCAATTGAATAGTGAAAAAAACGTTGCTTTAAATGTCAAAGTCATATCTCCACAAGGTAACAATTCCGACAAGTAATCTTGATGGAGTTGCTTTATTCTTTTCAATTCAGGGTACAACTTACTCTTGTTCCTCTGCCCCCCATTGCCTTTATATGCTTAATGATACATCTTATACTAGCGAGTGTGAGTGTTATCAGAATTGGACTGTTCTTTTATATATGTATATATACTCTGTGAATCCAAACCTTTAAATAAAAATATGCAAAGTTCTAGACATGATTAGGATGGATTCTAAACCAGTTCAGACCAAAACTGGGTTGCAATTGGTTTAAGTGGATATTTATGCCTACAAAAAACCCTAAACTAGGCTGACTGGCCTGTTTAGCTAGCTTTGTTCTGGTTCTGATAAAATTTCCAGCCTTAGAAACACAAATAACAGATATTGATAGATATTGATTTGTGATTAATGAAATAGTTTTTTTTTATGTGTTGTGAATTCTTGCATCTTATTGAGTAGAGTTTGGACTGTCTCTTAAGGCATGCTTTTCTCCTCAACAAATACCTCATCCTTAAGAATGATTTTAGTAATAATAGTAATGGTTACGTATTAGTTACTGAATAATCTTAATCTGTGGAAACCTGTAATCTAACCAGTCATCTCATATTATAGGAACACTGCTTATCTCTACTAATTTTTGATCGTGTAATTATATCGACTTCTCATATTCACTGTGCTCTAATTACATATTGATAGACCTAATAAGGGGTTACAGAATATTCCAGAATATACTTCAAAACAAAAAGTGATTTGATAAAAACACATTAGCCAATAAACAAACCATTGAAACCAAAAGTGATTTGATACAAAACATAGGTTTTAACCTAAGAGTAAATGCCCCTATAGTCAATCAATCTCTGGAATAGTTATAAATATATAGAAGTTTTTCATTTTCATATCCATGGTCTCAAATAATGAGAGAGAGAAAAAACCTTTTATATTCAATGTATGTAAAACACAAATTAGCCACATCTCTAGAATAGATCTAAATAGAAGTTTTTCATTTTCATATCCATGGTCTCAAACAATGAGAGAGAGAAAAAAACCTTTTATATTCAACATTTAAAACACAAATTAGCCATAAAAGTTTCCCATTGAAACCATAAGTGATTTGATACAAAACATAGGTTTTAACCTAAGAGTAAATGCCCCTACAGTCAATCTCTGGAATAGTTTTAAGTAGAAGTTTTTCATTTTCATATCCATGGTCTCAAACAATGAGAGAAAAAACCTTTTATATTCAATTTATGTAAAACAAAAATTAGCCATATCTCTAGAATAGATCTAAATAGAAGTTTTTCATTTTCATATCCATGGTCTCAAACAATGAGAGAGAAAAAAACCTTTTATATTCAACATGTAAAACACAAATTAGCCATAAAAGTTTCCCATTGAAACCATAAGTGATTTGATACAAAACATAGGTTTCAACCTAAGAGTAAATGCCCCTACATATAGAAGTTTTTCATTTTCATATCAATGGTCTCAAACAATGAGAGAAAAAAAAATTTATATTCAATATATGTAAAACACAAATTAGCCATATCTCTAGAATAGATCTAAATAGAAGTTTTTCATTTTCATATCCATGGTCTCAAACAATGAGAGAGAAAAAAACATTTTATATTCAACATGTAAAACACAAATTATCCATAAAAGTTTCTCATTGAAACCATAAGTGATTTGATACAAAACATAGGTTTTAACCTAAGAGTAAATTCCCCTACAGTCAATCTCTGGAATAGTTTTAAATAGAAGTTTTTCATTTTCATATCCATGGTCTCAAATAATGAGAGAAAAAACCTTTTATATTCAATGTATGTAAAACACAAATTAGCCATATCTCTAGAATAGATCTAAATAGAAGTTTCTCATTTTCATATCCATGGTCTCAAACAATGAGAGAGAAAAAAACCTTTTATATTCAACATGTAAAACACAAATTAGCCATAAAAGTTTCCCATTGAAACCATAAGTGATTTGATACAAAACATAGGTTTTAACCTAAGAGTAAATGCCCCTACAAGTCAATCAATCTCTCGAATAGTTTTAAATATAGAAGTTTTTCATTTTCATATCCATGGTCTCAAACAATGAGAGAAAAAACCTTTTATATTCAATGTATGTAAAACACAAATTAGCCATATCTCTAGAATAGATCTAAATAGAAGTTTTTCATTTTCATATCCATGGTCTCAAACAATGAGAGAGAAAAATACCTTTTATATTCAACATGTATATAGTATTTAGAAACAAAAAGTAATTTGATACAAAACATAGGTTTTAACCAATTATATAGTTTTTCTTTTTCATATCCATGGTCTCAAACAATGAGAGAGAAAAAACCTTTTATATTCAACATGTAAAACACAAATTAGCCATAAAAGTTTCCCATTGAAACCAAAAGTGATTTTATACAAAACATAGGTTTTAACCTAATCTAGTAAATTCCCCTACATTCAATTTCTAGAATAGATCTAATTAGAAGTTTTTTATTTTCATATCCATGGTAGTTCTATAGGCAAAGTCTGTAAAGGGCCAGGTAGCCTCTGGATCTCATCTTTTATGAAAGGTGACATATCTAGTAAATGCCCCTACAGTCAATCTCTGGAATAGATCTAAATGCCCCTACAGTCAACATGTATCTAGTATTTAGAAACAAAAAGTAATTTGATACAAAACATAGGTTTTAACCAAGTATATAGTTTTTCATTTTCATATCCATGGCCTCAAACAATGAGAGAGAGAAAACCTTTTATATTCAACATGTAAAACACAAATTAGCCATAAAAGTTTCCCATTGAAACCAAAAGTGATTTGATACAAAACATATAGGTTTTAAAACCTAATCTAGTAAATGCCCCTACATTCAATCTTTAGAATAGATCTAATTAGAAGTTTTTCATTTTCATATCCATGGTAGTTCTATAGGCAGAGTCTGTAAAGGGCTAGGTACCCTCTGGATATCATCTTTTATGAAAGGTGACATATCTATTAATTGCCCCTACAGTCAATCTCTGGAATAGATCTAAATGCCCCTACAGTCAACATGTATATAGTATTTAGAAACAAAAATTAATTTGATACAAAACATAGGTTTTAACCAAGTATATAGTTTTTCATTTTCATATCCATGGTCTCAAACAATGAGAGAGAAAAAAACCTTTTATATTCAACATGTAAAACACAAATTAGCCATAAACGTTTCCCATTGAAACCATAAGTGATTTGATACAAAACATAGGTTTTAACCTAAGAGTAAATGCCCCTACATTCAATCTCTAGAATAGATCTAATTAGAATTTTTTCATTTTCATATCCATGGTAGTTCTATAGGCAGAGTCTGTAAAGGGCTAGGTAGCCTCTGGATCTCATCTTTTATGAAAGGTGACATATCTAGTAAATGCCCCTACAGTCAATATTTGGAATAGATCTAAATATAATTTTTTCATTTCTCCCATGCATTTGCAATAAATGTCAATTTAATATATATTTTTATTGAATTTGGTTTTTTTTTAGGGATAAGAAAACCATTAAATATGGTTGAAAAATGGAAATTATGCATAGAATTTTCTTGCTATCCCAATTCAGGGAAAGTAGTGATTACATATGTTATTTCCAATATTGCGACTAGCAAATTCGTCCGAAGGAAAATGAATATACCAAGAAGAACAACAAACAACTAGGCATATTATATTGGATTGATAGAATACTTGGGAACAGCTATGGAGTATGGATCAAATGGAATTGTATTTTTCACCAATTCTGAACTTGTCTGCAACTAGATGAATGGTGTGTACCAAGTTAAGAAGGAGAGGCTAAAAGAACTGCATGGAATAGCAAACAATATTGTTAGCCAATTTCAATTTTTTAGTATAAGGCATTGTAAAAATGTGAATAAGATGTCTGCTGATCTATTGCGTGGGGCAATGAAAATTCATGATTCATCTATCAAAGATGAATTAATAGATGAATTAGAATTATACGGGGCAATGCCAATGCAAGATTCATCTCTCAAAGATGAATTATTTTTGAGACACTCTTCTTCAAAAATTCAAGATTCATCTCTCAAAGATGAATTAGTTTTGAGACGCTCTTCTTCAAAAATTCAAGATTCATCTCTCAAAGATGAATTAGTGTTGAGACGCTCTCCTTCAAAATTTATTGATCGACATTGTAACATATCTTGGATATGTGTGTGTTGTGTACTTATAAATGTGTCTTTTTTAATGACCATGTGCTTTTTTCAATTATATACCAAGTGTGCTCCCACCACACCATGTAAAGCGCAACTTGGTGAACTTCACATATGAAACAAGTGGTAAAATTTACATTTTTATGAAATTAAAATGCAGAGACTTCAACAAATTTTTGTTTAAATGGAGTTTCACTTCTTTTTTAATGACAATGTGTTTTTTTCAATTTTATACCAAGTGTGCTCCCACCATGTAAAACACAATTTGGTGAACTTATCATTTTTATAACTTTTTTTTCTTAAATTGAGTTTCACACATCAATTAGTGCTTTGAAAGTTGTGTTTTACATAATTTGTTTACAGTAAAGTACATTACTTTTCTGAAATTTATTTTGAATTTAATTTAAATTAGTTATTTAAAAAAATAATTGTAAATGTCCACCGTAGATATATATATCATGGAGGATGAACGACGAAGATCAACATAATCCCATATCTCTATGAGAGGGGGGGATTAGGGATCGGGATCAAGAGCTGTTCATGGTAAATTTAAATATAATCTTAAATCTCCATACATGTGTGTACATATGGAATTGATTTTTTATCAACTTTGTGAGTTAAATTAGTTGTTAATAAGTTTCATTTTTTATTTTTAGGAGCTAATAAGAAGAGAAGGGTCTCTACTCCAGCCATGGATGCCCATGTTTCACCCAGTCGTGGTATGGTTTTAACACAATTTAATCAATGAATATGTACACGTGTATTTATATGTATGCATGTATTTTTCAATTGATTATAAATTCGTATTTGTTTATGAAGCTTCTCTCTCCTCTCGAGAGGTTGGTGGTGGTTCAAATCCCCTTAGAGGGCCATCAATAAGTGGTAGAAGGTTGAGTGAAGGTGGTGATATTTATTCTCCCGGAGGCCAATCAACGGCTGGTGGTGCTGGTTCTCAGCAGGGTCGTTCTAGTTCTCAACAGTTTCAGGGTGGAGAAGATGCTAGCCAACCACATCGAGGTTGCCATCAATTTCAATATTGTTTTCATTGAATTTGTACAAATTTGTTTACATGTGTTTTTTATAATATACAAAATTATATATATATTGATGCAAAGGCTGAAAACATTCCAAATATTGGTCAAAATAGACACAGGGAAGAACGCTACATTCAAGAAGAAGGTTGTCTACCCACCACAACTTATCCGACTGACATTTCTGATATACCATGGGAAAGAAACATGGCACAATGCACCTTAGAAAGGTGTCAACAACTTCATGCAAAATTGCGGAGAGATATCATGGCTTTGACTCTACCTGCTGAGAGTCGACAAAGCCTCAAAATAGATACACATTCATTGGGTGAACTAGTAAATGTGTACAAAAATCTTGGGCCAACAATTGATACATTTGTAGAAGTCATGAGAAAGAGAAAGGAATAGTAATGGGTCCCGATATATGGGAGGATGTAAAACAAAGAGTTACAAAAGAAATGGTGAAGTCAATGTTTGATTTCAAGGAAGGGCCAAAAAGAAAAATGTTGAAGGTGCAATATTTCAAGCACCCCGATATAGCTCACTATTTGTATGATAGGCACCTTGCGGCCTATGGAAGGCTCCCATGGAACGACAAGGTTCCTATTTATTTTGCAAAATTGTTTTACACAGAATTTGTTTTTGAAAATGAAACCCAATTACAATGACCTTCCGTTAGAATTTTTTGATCCGGGGAAAGGTCGATTGTATGACCACAGGGGTGCTAGGCAAGATGTGGAGTTGCCTCGCCCTGAGCCGCCATTGGTGAGTCGACCTTTTTGGGTCGAAACTTTGCAGTCAGAGATGGATGCGACTTCTCAAATAAGTCGAGAAGCAAGGGATGTCATCATCGACAATGTTCACAGTGGATTGGGTGGAGTCGATGTTTGTCTAAATCGACAAAGAGCACGTGAGAATGCACGTGCCAATTTTGTGTATTGTACAGATGAAGAGATTGACAACATGAATGTTTAAGATCTCCGAATATATGCAACGAATTGTCGCAATGGTTGGAAAGACCTAATTATTCATGAGGAAGATGGCACTGGAACGGTATGTGTTAATGACCTTAGGGTTCAATTAATTTAACACATACATGTGTACAATTTGTAATAAATACATGTGTATGTACATGTATACATTTATTTGTATGTACATTAATCTAACAAAAATGTATCATTATATGTTAAAACACCATTTGCAGTTGTCACGCATGATGAATGATGAAAATGTTAATATCACGTTCGGGGCTTCTGGTTCAAACAATGAAGAAGGGTCTCACCATCAAGATATGTTGACAAATGTTAGTGTTTTTTAAGTGATATTTTTAAAATAAATAATTGTGCACACATGTACATGTACATATATAATAATAAAATGTTTTAACAGATTCTGATTTTGTCCGATGTTTTTGGGATGGCGATACCTTCTTCTTCCTTGGGAGATGTACCTTCTACATCTTTTGGGATGGCGGTACCTTCTTCTTCCTTGGGAGATGTACCTTCTACTTCCTTAGGAGATGTGCCACATCCACAACAAGTATGGACAATTTTTCACTTTTAAAATTTATGTTTAAGTTATATATATATATATTCCACCTCAAAAAGTTCCATTAAAAATTGAGATATATATATCTATATCTTGAGTTATTTTAATTTTTTTGAATTTTAGGTTTCTATAGAAGATTTCTTTAATCCACGGACTCTAGCGATGGAGATATGAACATCCACACCCTTTCAACCATTTGAATAAGTTGTTTAACTTTTTTTTTAATATTATTGAAAATAAGTTTATATATGTACACATATGCATTTTCATTTGAAAATTTTTAATATATATATATATAACTGTACATGTATATTGTACAGTTTACTGGGAGATGTTCCCATGGGGGAAGTTGTAGCAGGCGAACAAATGGAGAGGGAACCTCATAAGGTATTGCATGATTTTTTTTAATTTTATTTTAATATATATATTTTGTTTTTTACATGAAGTTCTATATATTCTCACTCATTTTTAAAACATCAAATTTTAATGTTTGTATGTGCATTGTGTACAGGTTCCCCATTTTTCGCAAGATAGCGTGCGGATTGAGACTCTGATAGGAAAGACACTACATCCATCTATATTTGATGGACATGATTTGTAGATTTGATTTCAAGATTTCTAGTCTTAAATTTATTTTTTTATATATTATCTAGATGCACAGTGATATATATATAACTTGATACTTGTGAGATCTATAATTTTTGGACATATTTTATTACAGTGTTAATATAATTTGTTTTGTTCCAAAAAGTTAAGTTTTGGATGGTTTTAGTACTTTTGGCATGTGAATGTGAAGTAATGTTGTTATATAATTTGTTTGGTTTTTAAAACTTTTAAGTTTTGGATAGTTGAACTACTAGTAATGTTGTCATCTATAAATTAATGTTTTTCTTTTGAACTACATTTGGCATGTTATGTAATGATGTGTTATAATTTGTTTTGTTTTTAAAACTTATGTTTTGGATGCTTGAAGTACATTTGGCATGTGAAGTAATGTTGTGATCTATAATTTTTTGTTAAATTAAAAGTTAAGTTTTGGATGGTTTCAATCTACATTTGGCATGTGATATAATGTTAAATGTTTTTATTGGATATTTGAACTATAATTGGCATGGCATGTGAAGTAATGTTGTGATATATAATCAAAAAGTTTTTAAAACTTAAGTTTTGGATGGTTTCAATCTACATTTGGCATGTGATATAATGTTAAATGTTTTTATTGGATAGTTGAACTACAATTGGCATGGAATGTGAAGTAATGTTGTGATATAATCAAAAAGTTTTTAAAACTCAAGTTTTGGATGGTTGAAGTACATTTGGCATGTGAAGTAATGTTGTGATCTATAACTTTTTGTTAAATTAAAGGTTAAGTTTTGGATGGTTTCAATCTACATTTGGCATGTGATATAATGTTAAATGTTTTTATTGGATAGTTGAACTATAATTGGTATGGCATGTGAAGCAATGTTGTGATATATAATCAAAAAGTTTTTAAAACTTAAGTTTTGGATGGTTTCAATCTACATTTGGCATGTGATATAACGTTAAATGTTTTTATTGGATAGTTGAACTACAATTGGCATGGCATGTGAAGTAATGTTGTGATATAATCAAAAAGTTTTTAAAACTCAAGTTTTGGATGGTTGAAGTACATTAGGCATGTGAAGTAATGTTGTGATATAATCAAAAAGTTTTTAAAACTAAGTTTTGGATACCATTTCAATCTACATTTGGCATGTGATATAATGTTAAATGTTTAATGTTTTTATTGGATAGTTGAGCTACAATTGGCATGACATGTGAATTAATTTGTTTTGATATAATCAAAAAGTTTTTAAAATTCAAGTTTTGGATGGTTGAAGTAGATTTGGTAAGTTTTAAATTTTTTTTTCACTCAAACAATAGTATGTAGTATGTAAAGAT
Source organism: Pinus albicaulis (assembly GCA_034641835.2). NCBI lineage: Eukaryota > Viridiplantae > Streptophyta > Pinopsida > Pinales > Pinaceae > Pinus > Pinus albicaulis. The sequence continues at coordinate 981,627,157 of CM076578.1, read as the reverse complement.
CAAAAACAATCTTAAGATTACTTTTAAGTACGATCAAGTGTTCTTGAAACATTTTCCCACATGATGATACCTTCATTGACCTATGAACTAAAGTAGTTCATGGGCTATATGTTCTGCCTCTTTCCCATATAAATCCCTTTAATTTTGATTGGAAATATAAGAAGTAGATATATGTTTGTTGAATTGGGGTCAATGTCATTAATGCACTCAACTAGGTAGCCTTTTTTATTTATAAATTGGTAAATTGATGGTCCATTCAGTTTTAGTTGCATTCTAGAACATATATATTCAGTACGTGAAACATTTTTCATCAATGCACATGGGAAAACTACTTGAAAAATTAATTGCATTCTAGAACACACACACACACACATATATCCAATACGTGCACAACATTTTTCATCAATGCACATAGAACATATTCGACCATTGGACAGACAAATTTTGTACTAAATTTTCAATCAGAAATAGAGATGTGGGTCAAATCCCACCAAAAGTCGAAGAAGTGCTCTGAGTCTCTTGTTTGAAAGGAATCTTTGTACAAAATTATACTGCGGATGATTTATTTACATTGTGGATACTTTTTACCAAAAAATCCCACAAGAAAAACTGGGTGTGCATTGAGTTCGTGTATATATCCAGTACATGCAACATTTTTCATCAATGCACATAGAAAAACTACTTTCAGTTAATTGCATTCTAGAACATATATATTGAGTACGTGAAACATTTTTCATCAATGCACATAGTAAAACTACTTGAACAATTAATTGCATTCTAGAACATATACATATATATCCAATATGTATGCAACATTTTTCATCAATGCATGTATAAAAAAGCTACTTTCAGTTGATACTAGAGTGTGCATGTACCAAAACAATTTGTACATGTGAAAACACTTGCACAGATAACATAACAAGCCAGCTCAATTTTTAATTGAGTACTGGAAGTTCTAGAACATATAATCCAAAGAGAATAAATTGTTGGGCAGTTCAATCAAAAAAATTCCAATGGAATGCCATCTTCAATAATCCGTTCATGATCGGATTTTGACATTTTCTATTTCTTAATATTTGTTTTTTTCTTTGATTGAACCTTGATCAACTTTATGCGTGTTGCACACACCAAGTGACTATATTGACAACTTATGAAATCAGGTTCATAGTCTTCAAAGTAAACAAAATTCCCACTTTGATTAGTTTGTCTGAAAAAATAACCTTTCAGTATAATAGATCCTCTTTCATATGGAAATCCGTGATCATTATAGTCTTCTAATAATTTCATTTTTCGTTCAATGCAACGCATCAAATAATACTTCACATTTTCATCATTGTTAGTAGGTGCAATTACAGCAAAAACATCTCCTGCACAATAAAACAAACTTAACAAAATTATACATATTCAAATTTATTTCTAGATCTTTATCATTAGAAAGCAATTCAAATGTTACCTTCTCTAACAAGATCAGAAACTCGATCACCATCAGATGATATTGTAGTATCCTTTGATTTCATTTCTTCAAACATTACAACAGAAATTTTGCCCTTTGTATTTAGCTCTGTATGTTTCCAATCTTTTACATACATTTTGTTTTCACAAACGTCATTGGATTTTGTGTTGTCTATGCAAACATCACAAAAACAAGAATATTTTCTTTTATCTAATGCAAACACATTTATGGACGACTTTGTTTTAATTGAATGCAATTTTCGAGTCCCTTTTATTGTTTCAACGTCATTTCCAATTGATATATCTACGTCTTCGATCCCAATATGCCAAAAAAACCTTTATATGGAAAATTTAAAGAAGAATGTAAATATGATATCAAAATACAATCAAAGATAATCATTGTGATAAATGTACACTATTTATTTAATTAGATATTCAATAAAAATTAAATTGAATGTACCTTCGCACTTCCCTTGATCGGTTAGTCTCATGGCTTAGAGCAGCGATGCACCATTGAACAACTTCTTTCGCATCCACAAGTCGGCTTGCAGAGGGGTTCATTTGATATCTTCGAAGTGCTCGTTTTATGCATGCCCCTGCACCGTCATGTTCTCCTTTTCCATGGTCAGTCTCAAAGAAATTCCAACAATGTTTAATGCAGGTTTTCTTATGAAGACAACACAACCAAAAGAATGATCATGCAGATTTGAATTGACCTGCGCATCCGTCTGACCATATCCAATGTTCATTGAATGCTATTCCACGATTTTTCAAGGAATCATAAATTTTTCCAAAACAATGTTGTACAAAATATGTATCATGTGTACGATCGTCACTAATATAAAAGTGATATTCTTTAATAATATGTCGATTTTCACTGGTGCTTTCTATATGATCGACGTTTTGTTCAGCATGTCTATATAGAATATGGACGAGCATGGAGACTTGGTTAGAATGATAGTATTCACTCTGAATTTCTTTTTGTGGAACAAATGTGTAGTTTTCTGCAAAATCAATTACTGACAAAATGGTCCCTGGTGGAAAAAATTCACGGGATTTTTTGAATTGCAAGTCTTTCCATCGAGCTCTATGGGAATGCTTGGTGTATTTGTAAATTTCTGCCTCAAACTTTCTCAAAAAGTCTATCACAAAAATTTCTTCTTCTCGTAATTGAATTCTTTTAACACTATTTGCACCTTGAATCGATGTATGGATATATTCATATCTCTTCCATTTTACTTTCATGTTGGACAATGATTGATCATTTATATTAGTACGATATTTGTTTTGAAATTTAGTCAAATTTCCACAATCATCGCATTTTTTACCACCAACACATTTCTTTTCGTAAAATAGTTCATCGCTTTCTCTTTCACATAGAATTTGAGATATGAAATCACAAATAGTGGAAGGAGGAGGTGAATCCTTCCAAAATTTTCTACCAAAATCAAGGAATGTGTCATAATATAACTCAAATTCCACATGATAATGGCAATAACAAGTGTCGCGTACGGTGATAGGTTTTACATACCATGGTTTTTGTTGAACAAAAGCACTGATTGAAACATGAATTTCACGATTCTCTTCTTTGAACTTGTTGAATAACTCTATCTGAGTGGTTTCCAAGAAATATTTTTCATGTTCTTCGTACTGATTTCGTGCTATTCTTCTTCGCATCACATGCCTTGCAGTTGGCGAAACATGCGAATTGTTCTTCCAATATTCATATATTATTTTTTTAACATTTTCTCCAAGTCTATCTTTGTATGGTTGCCTACAAATAGCTCTCCAACAAGAAAGTTCATCATTTACATCTATTTGAAACCGAAATTTCTGATGTTTGTGCAAAGTTTTTGGTGAGGTTCCTAATGCTCGTGCCATATATTTTACCAAGCGATTCTCCTTAGTACTTGATGAAACCACTGCCATATGTATTGCTCTACGTACAACTAAATTTTTTTTTTGTCTAGATCTTCTAATTGAATTTATAGCACTATTTATGTTTTGTATCACATTTTCCTTCATTTTTTTATCTTTGGTTGATTTTCGAATACCTAATAAAGTCGTAGCTTCTTTTAATTTCCTTGATGATAGGAGACCTTTCAACATTTGGGCTTAAACTGTCACCTTTTCCTTTATGAAATACTCCTAAAAAATGTGGTTAACATGATATCATATATAATGGTCAGCTTTTTTATCTCCATATGTGTGAGTGTTAACATTTTCTAACATCTCATCATCAACATTTATTTCATCTGTAAATATTGAATGAATAGTACATAATAAGTTTACATATTCAATAAATAACTAAACAAATAAGTATATGCATAATTTCAATAATACGTGCATGTGTTCAACACACACACACACACACACACACACACACACACACAGATAGATATATGTACATACCTTGTGATTCAATTTCTTTACTTGAATTTCTTTCAACATTTTCACCATCTTCAATCATTGGTTCAATATCTCTCTCACTTTCTCTTTCAAAATTTTGTATCTCATCATCAATGTTTTGAGGAATACCTCTTTCTGTTTACATTGCAAAATATTTTTCAAATTAGTTCATGAAATAAAAATTAAGCTTCACATTTTACACTAGGAAAATTTTAAATATATTAAAATCATAATATTTACATTTACATACCTGTTTCAACTTCTAGTTGAGGTTGATTTTCCCCTTCAATATTTGAGAGTGCTTCTATCTTTCTTTTGTGATATTTTCTTATGTCTTATCTATGTTCCTCAGGGTCTCATTTTTCGATCATATTTTCTCATACAATTCCTTCGATTTCCCATGATAATAGAGTATGAATTTCGAAAAATTTCCTTCAAAAATTTAGACAGAAACTCAAATAAAAAAAACATCACAAAATATTTAATTTAAAAAAAAACTCATTTTAAAAATTTTGCAAAAAATACATACTCCAACCCAAAACACTTACTTTAAAAAATTCAAGAAAAAAATGTCTTATAAAAATGAAACGAAGTTCAAAATATTTCCTTCCAAGTCCTACAAAAAAATTTCATTTAAAAAGTTAGACAAAAACTCATTTTAAAAAATCATTATAAAATATTTACTTCAACCCAAAACCAAAAAATGTCCTTTCGAAATTAAGCCCAAATCCATACTTTAAACAAAAATGAAACCAAAAAAACTGTATCACATACCTCCAAGAAATGTCTTTTGAATGTACCTCCAAGAAAAGTCTTCAAAAATGTTTTTTGAATGTACCTCCAAGAAAAATCTTTAAACCCAAAATAATTCCTTGCAAAATCAGATCAAGTGTACGAAAGTAATGTGTCTCAAAGAAAATTCCTTTGAATGTACCTCCAAGAAAATTCCTTAAACCCAAAACAATTCTTTGCAAAATCAGATCAAGACTTTTGTAGAATTGGACCAAATGTGCGAAAATATGCGAAAATAATGAATGATTTCGTGGCAATTTATATTGCCACAAAATGCTTTTTTGGAGGGGCTCGGCGGTACTTTTCGGTTGATGGAAATTTAGGTAAAAGTTCGACCGAAATTTTTAGAAATAGCTCGGCCGAACTACTTTGTCGTTTGACTTAATGGGTCGTCGGTGCAAAAACCAGTTCGACCGAACTTTGTTTAAGAGTTCGGCCGAACTAACCTGTCACCAACTATGCTGAGCCAAGCCCTGAATACATTTCTGCAACTTTGGACTGATTAAACTCCATGAAATATTCTAAATTAACTATCGGAACCAAGACAAGCATTTTCAAAATTGAATCTACTTTCAAGAAATAAAACTTTCATGGAATTTCATAAATATTTACTAATTTGAATTAATTTTTTAATAAAACTAATGCAAACAATTTCTGAAGGTCATTGTGATTCAGTGAAATCAAAATTATATATCTTCCAAAACACATTGTAAAAAAAATGAAAAAATTATGGTACATTACATTGGTCTGTCATCTCTAATGGGTAGCTTTTAGATTTTTAGTTTATAACTTATATCTTAAGAAACTTTTTGCGTCACGAAACATATTCAAAATATGCAGTTTTTCATGTTGGACCAGTTCAAAAAATTCTAGTAATTATGATATGCATCCATTGGCTTTGTAAACATGACAAAACCGAGGTAGACTCTGTCTATATTGTTGTAACACATTTTGTTTCTCAAAAACACAAATTTTCAAAGAATACAACATTGTGTATTAACATGACTTCTTATGAATTTGTTGATTGTTAAAAAACACACACTCAAATAAATTCTAAGTTGACATATAAAATGTGTATAAAAAAATTCCAAAAAATAAGTAATAGAAAGCCAACAAAATTTTTGACAACTTTTATTTTTATCGCAAAATGAAATTCTAAACAGAAAAATTGTTTTAGCTTGCAGAAAGTTGAAGAACCGAAAAAAATGAATTTTTTTTCTCAAAAAAGGGCAAAAAGTATAAACCAAATTCACATTTTCACTCTCAATGAAAAGAATAAATTTTTTATGGTTAAAAACTTTATTTGATTCTATATATACTCTATTCAAAAATACAATTTAAACAACAATGAAAAATAACACATTGTATTTTACACTCTAAAGAAGTTTTTACTCAAAGAAATTGGATCCTTCTCTACTCATGTTAGATTAGTACTAAAGATGGATCTATGTTAGTAATAAATAACACAACGCTGGCTGATTAAGTTACCACATCAATTAAATTGATAATTCATAACACAACTGTCAAAATAAACTAAAGTAACCTAAAATTTATTATTTGAAAGTGTATACAAACCTACTATTAAAAAGTACATATCTTCTTTCAGTACCCATAAACTAGAAAATCTATTATTTGAAGGTGTATACAAACCTAATATTAAAAAGTACATATCTACTTTCAAAGCATAGTGGATAATGTTGACCCTAAATTTATATTCTCCATGGGTTATAAGGTGAAATTTTATTTTCCATATGGATTAAAATCCATTCAATCTAGAGCATCCAATCCAAATACTTTAGATCAATCAACTCAAATAGTTCAGATTTTATCTTAGTTTTTAAAATAGGAAATAATTACCAAAATGCGTATTGCATCTATCTTGGTTGATTTTCCTACCTTTTCCATTACTCCACAAAATTTTTTAACGTTATTAGATTTTTCTCAACCTAATTTCTTTTGGTGTCATATGATACCTTAAACTGTTATTTATGGTTGCAAATAATTTTCTTGAGTTAGATTTGATTTGAAATTTAATGAATTGTTTATATAATTAAAATATACAATTTCAACCAATGCAAAAGTTAAAACTAAATGTTGACAAAAACTAATCACCAAAGTCTAATTAATATAAATCTGAAATATTGTTAAGTTTTCTTATTATTAACTTTAATTTTTTCAATATTCATATTGTTATTAAGTTAAATATTTATGCTTTTTATTAAAATTAATAAGCATTGATAGACATAAATGTTTAAAATTAACATATTAATATTAATATTATTATTATTATTTCATGATTGATATTAATGTTATTGTTTTGGTTACTATTAATAATATTATTATTAATATTAATTAATACAATTAATATAGTTATTATTAATATATATTAATATTAATATATTGATACATTAATATACTTGGGTCTGCGGTGAAATTCTGAGGTGAAAATTTTGCGTTGAATTTTCTTGATTAATATTTCGGTATGCGGTGAAAATTTTCAATGAATTTTCTCGATTAATACTTGTGTCTCCAGTGAAATTCTGCGGTGAAAAGTTTCCGGTAAATCTTCTCAATGAATACTTAGGTCTGCGGTGATTTTTTTCTCGATAAATTTTCGGACCTGGGCACTTGAGGTCTGTTGTCCGGTTCGCTAATATTCAGGTGCACACATTCCTTATCTTTTTCTAATACATATCTGCTCATATATTCTCAAGTATGAATAATTCACCACAACTACCAAAGATTACCAAAGGCAGACCTAGCATAGTTACTCTACAGAGCCTTTAGGAGTATATAGAGTCTTTAGAGAAATGTAGAGAAGAAATAGAAGTGAAGCTACAAACCTATATAGAAGCCATGCTGGAAAACAAATTCACATATCTTGAAGACAAGATCCAAAAAAAAATATAAAATAAAATAGAACTATTGGAGAATAAAATGGAGGCAATGGAGACTAGGTCGCAGGTCATAGAAAAACAAAACCGAGATACGAACCAAACATCCCAGCAAGGAGCTGTTGATAATATATAGACTCTTAAAATGAAGGACATGATTAAATAACTAGAAGTAAAAGTTAACAACAATCTCACCCTAAATAATGGGGCAAGTAAATTAGATATCAAACCAATTAAAGATGAAATGAAAAAATTGATCGAATTACACCATGAGTGTAACAAAAGGGTCTTGAACCTTAAAATCTTCAGTTTGAAAGAGGAGGTAGACGAGGATACTTTACCTATAGCCCAGACATATTACATAATAGATTACAAATTGAAACCACGTGTCTCACAGAAGCAACAAGGTTAGGGAAATTAATTGAGAATAAAGGAAGGATGATCTGAATAAAGGTGAGCTCGACTAACCATAAGTATGACATACTTAGTAAAACCTCAAGCCTAAAAGAAATGGGAATATTTATAAATGAAGATCTCATTCCAGAAGATCAATCATAATTAAGAAAGGAGGTTCAAAAGGTAAAATAAGCTAGGAAGGTAGGAAAATGGGCAATAATCAGAAATAGAAAAGCCATTATTCGAGATAGAAACCAAAAAGATAGTAATAAATAGCAATTCAGCATGCTCTGAATTCTTTCTTGGAGTTGTCGAGGCTTTCCATGGAACAAAGGCCCCAAGCTAAGTTGGATCTCAAATGATGTTGATATTATATTTCTTGTCGAAACTTCGGAGCACGAAGAATCTAAGGTCCCTTACATAGATGGCTTTGCACTATGGTCTACCTGGAATAAGCGATCCTCCCGTAGAGGCATTGTGGGCATAGCTTGCTACATTAAGAAGAACGTCTCCCCCCATGATAGGATTTATAAAAGCAACCCTTACAAAAAATATAGTTAGATTGAGATTACTGACATTAATGATAAAAAGACCTACATAACAATTTGTTATTTCCCCCCCATTAATTCTAACTTCTATAAGAAAAAGAATCTAGATAAAAATAGTCCTTACAATGGTTTAGAGAATGATATTTCTAGCCTAAGGAATGAAGGTAATATCCTTTTAATGGGTGACTTTAATGCTCGAACTTCAAGCAACCAAGCTATTCTTCTAAGCAATCATTCCAACCCCAATCCTCTTTGGTTAGATGAAGACCTTACTCTGGCTAGCTGGTACAAAAGGAGCTCTGAAGACCTCGGGGATAATTTGTTTGGGTCGGAGCTAGTCAAGCTCTGTAGTGCTCAGGATCTCATAATTTGCAACGGTCTAAAGAAGTGGCCCAATTCTAGCCAGATGACCTGCATCCATGGGCTTGGCAGCAGCGTGGTAGACTATGTTATTTCCGATCTCCCTTTATACAACAAAATAATAAATTTTGACATCTTAGACGACCACGAGCCTGACTCTGATCATAGGCCTTTACTCAATCAACTCTCAATTTTTCATGCATAGAGATCCCATAGAAGATAATCCTTAGTAAATCAAAAATAAAAATTTGTATCTCCTTTTAAATGAATTAAAAACTAATTTTTTCCTTTATCTAGTATAGACAATATAGATGACCTCTATCATAATTTTACTACAACCCTCTCATATTCTATTAACAAGTCTCTAATTAAGTCTCAAGTAATAGATAACAAAACCAACCCTCGTATGACAAAGATTGTAAAAAGTGCGAGAGAGAAATTAAAGGAAGCTTTTGATGATATTTCAAAATTAACAAGATAAAAAATCTACAAAGCCCTAACTAAAAGAAAAAAAAGGAAATATATTCGTAAAATACAGAGAATCTTTACACCTCTCTACAGGTGGCTCTAAGGCATCCTGGAGGCTATCTAACTAGAAAAACTAAGATAATAATAAAATTTCTTTACTAATTTAGAAATCCTATCTTAAAAAGTCTTTATAAATTCGAATTTAGGGATTTTCAACTGCTCATGAAACGAATTTTTCTCGTAGAAGCACATTGATTTTGGGGTTAAACACCGGGAAATGGAAAGCTAAAGACATTAAAGCTACATCGTGAAACTGAAAAATTTGGAGGTCCTTTCCTCATCCCCCCACATCCACAAGCTTTTTCAACCAAGCACAGCAAGCAAGGGTTCCCTAAAACCTTGGACTCATAGCCTCATTATCCCTATTTTTAAAAGTGGGGATACAACAACTCCTCAATTATCGAACACTATGATTAGCCTCTCTTAGCCAAGTTACTATGGTATTATTTTTGGAAAAGAAGTTGAGCTATTTGGTTTGAAATTGAAGGTAAGCGGGCTAAAGGCCAAGCATTTTCTAGAGATACAACACTCAACAATGGACCACCTCGTTTACGCTTAGGATCATTGTGGAGGAATTCCGCAATGATAAACTCAATCTCTTCTGTTGCTTTGTGGACTTTAGAAAGGCTTTACTATACGTTCTAGAAATAACCTATGGAATATATTAGAAGAGCTAAATGTTCCTGAGCTAAGAGCTGTTGTTATAAGGTTATATGAGAATTTAATTGCCAAGCTAAAGAGAAATGAGGGTGGCTCAAAGATATTAAGTGTAGATATCGAGTTAAACAATGTTGCCCCCTCTCCCCTACCCTATTTGGAATTTACATCGACAAGCTAGAAGGTTGTTTGAGGAAGCAGGATGTGTCTGGCACGATCTTAGTTGGGTAGTCATCATCCTTCTTCTCTATGCCGACAATATTGTTCTTCTGCAAGGTGCCCATACGCATCTTGATAAGCAACTTAGACTTCTTAAGGATTTCTCGCTCTACCATGGGTGTGTCTGTTAGCACTGACACAAAACAAAAGTTATGATTATCAAATCCAAGAAGGACACTTATGCTAATTTTGTATGACAATAGTAACTTGGAGGAAGTGTCTTTCTACAAGTACCTAGAATTGATATTCATCACAAAGCTCAAGTCCCTAGAACTATAGCATTCAAAAAAGATTAATGGGGGTGGAAAGCTTTATTTTGGTCTTGAAAATAATTGTAAAATGAAACCTCACAATGTGGGATAGAAAGTAAGTCTCTCTTGAAACTTTTAGTCACTCCTATTATCTTATATGGATGTGAGGTTTGGGGTTGCATCATCTCTAGAGAATCTGGAGAAATATTGAGCAGGATCCGAGAAGTGTTTTATAACGTATAACCTTAAAATTAAAAGCAACACACCTTATCCTATTCTCCCTTATAGAAGTGGGTCTTTCCTATCAAGAGCCTAGATATGACTAGGCTTTCATTGTACAAGCACAAGCTTAATAGCATAAGAGACCATAGACTTCCTAAGCTAGCTTTTAAATTCACAAAACCACGAGTTTCGTAAATTGTGTGATTATGTCCTTATTTTCGCAAAACCCTAGTGATCTTATCCATAACTCCTTGGATATATGGAAGGAAAACTCTACCGAACCTATCTTGAGGTTATTGATGGCTTATGAGAGAGGACCGAATCCGTAGCTCTCATTATGGCCTACTTAATATCTCTTTCTTTATATCCTATACCTTTAAATACAAAGGTCAAGTGATCGATTTCCTCGCTAGGGTTCTTAGAGTAAGATATTCTTGTAGAAATTTGCTGAATAATGAATATTTATCCATCGAAGATTATCCCGATCATGTACACTAATTCTGAATTCATGTATACACATAACCTCTTCTACACTGATCATCAATATCACGTAGAAACAGACGTCGCATGCGCACATAAACACACATAATCAAACACACATCGACACAGAGTATGTAATGGGGAAAGCCTATATTTGAAAAGCTTGCCTATTTTGTATATTATACTAGAAGAGAACATGTAACAAACTCTGTAGACAATACTCCCTCACAAGTACCTCGATCTTGTCTCCAAAAGGTTACACAAACCAGCTCGAGCTTTTGAACAAGTCACGGGTTCAAAAACTCATCCACTAATTGCTCTGCCTCATTGCGCAATCCAAGTTGGTTGAATGAGAGATCCAAGTTTGAATCTCCTTGGCTTCAACTGCCAGCAATCCTCATGGGCAATCTCCTCCAATGCTTGTGCAAATCCTCATGCACAACTAATGTCGCAACTAATGGCAAACTCACCCTTTCATCTATCTCTTCCACTTTAGTCTTCATCAAACTCGTTCATGCCTCTAGATCAAATGATGTGTTCTTGAGTTGAATGATGAGTTAATAATTAGTGAATTAAATAATTATTAATTCACTCACTCATCTCTAGTGTGACAGCTAGTTAAACTATCACAACTAGTTCAACTAAGTTACACAGAACACAACTCCACCAACTGTCTCATCAACTCCACCAAACTTCGCCACTTGAGTTCTAATCGAAGTAAACCATGCATGAGCTCACCAAACCCCTAGGAATAGCGTAATTTCCCTTAGTCGGGTGCATGGGCCACATCCGTAGCTCCAACTAAAGTGCCGAAGAGGGATAAACGGAAAGTTTATAGTCCAAATATTATTAGGGTTAATAATATTTGACTAACTAATTTTAGACGAGCGAGTCTAAAAATAGACTTCGACTTTGTAGTCTAAAAATAGAGGTCCACTATTTTACCAACTCGACTAAGCATCCAATAATAGCATCACCGCAACCCTAGACCATGCTCCATATGTCTAAAAATAGACTTTGCACTAAAAAATAGCCTAAATGGGCCCACTTAGTGAAGTGCTACTTCATTTCACTAAGCTCCATCATCTTGTTGCATTTTCGACAACTCCCTCTCAACAATATATGGATTATCTCGCAACCCCTATCCCCTTCTCGTCGGAATTGAACTTGCTCTGGCGGCGCTCTTTCGTCGAGATGTCGACATCCCGATCTTCCAAGTGAGAATATATGAAAGTAACATGATTCTCTGATGCACACAATCCTACGATATGATGATGCAGGTACAGATGTCGATGTGTTTGGATCTATCATGGAAATCGGGATTAGTCGAGGAGTTTAATGCAACTTTTGTTATCACAATAAATCACAGTGGGCTCAAGTGCGACTCTGAACAATCCGACGGATATTCCCTCATCCAAATAGCCTCGCATGTAGCAAGCTTGCTACCATGTACTCGGCTCCCCTGCTAATCGAGTGCCACATGATCTGTTGCTTCGCTGTCTATGAAAAGACTAGCCGATCGACTGACATCGAAAACTCCTCTGATATGTGCTCTTTCGATCACGTTGGGCTCCTTCACAATCTGCATGCGAGTAAAGCCGACTTCGCTCCATCCTCCTCGTTTGTACTCACAGACCATATCCCGATGTGCCACTAAGATAACGCAAATACTGCTTGCTCTCGCCTTCCCGGAAGAGCTTGGTAGCTTAACCATAGCTTGCGAAAGATGGTTAACAAGATAGCATATATCGGGTCGTGTATTGACCGGATACATAGCGACCCCACCCGCGCCGATGAGACGGTGGCATCCACTACCTCTGCTGAAGTAGCATCCTCCTTCCTCAACCACCAGAAGAGGAGTATCAACGAGCTTGCGCATGCATGTTGAACCTCTCACGATGATCTCTGAGCATACTTACCCCCGAGAAACAAACAAGCCCACCAACTATGTTGCAAAAATCTCCAATCCCAGAAAGATAATGAAGGAGGCCCAAGTCCCTTCATCTCAAACTCTCTAGCAAGATCCTCCTTGCATGAAAGTATCAACTGACTCATCACCGTCAAGATCGGATCATCTACATACGGTACAATGATCAACAACTTCCCTCCACCACAATCCGGTATAGGTTAGGATCCACCTCACTCTTGGAGAATCCAAGTCCCTAGTGAAATAGCCTGTCTATCCGTGTGTACCAAGCACGAGGTGCTTGCTTCGGCCCATACGAGTGCTCTCTTGAGTCGGCACACATGCGAATCCACTGTGAAGATCCTGAAACCTTTAGGATGCTCTATGTACACCTCCTCCTCAATGACTCGTTGAGGAACACGGTCTTCACATCCATCTGATGGATGTGCCACCCCATCTACGTCGAGAGGCTAGGATCATCCATATGGAAGAGTACCTTGCGGCATGTGTGCAAAGGTCTCCTCATAATCGATCCCCCTCAATCTGTGAGACAGCCACGAGCAACAAATCTATGCTCAGCCTTCTCCACACTCCACGTCCCGCCCGCTTCGCTTTGTATATCCATCGCGAACCCACCACGATTTCCTTCCGATCGCGGGACAATCTCCCATGCATTATTTCTAACAATCGAATCATACTCTTCCACCATGGCATCTACCACGTAGGTTCCTCCACGGCTTCCTCGAAAGAGGATGGCTCATCATGACACATTTGCTCACAGAGCCATGTATCCGTGTACTTTGGTCCGGTGGCTATCTCTTGTCTGCTTGTCTTTCGCGCAGGTGGTCACTACAACCTTCTCGCATCTCGAGCCGGGTCGCTGCACACGAGTGCGCTTGCGCCCCTCCGATGGTTGGCGCTCGCATGAGTGGTCTCTTCCACTGCATGAACTCTCCTCTCGTGGGCTGATCCACATCTCTAAGCTCTCCTTAGGAACTAATAGCTCTCTCATCCGCATCCAAGTGTGGCTCCCTCTCATAGTGAACACCGCATGGCTTTCTCCTCCTGAAATTTGACATCTGCGCTGCATCGGGTCTTACAGGCTGTCTCGCAACACACACGATACTTTGTGGGGTGTATCATTATGCCCCACAAATATCCTCGCCTTCTCAGTTGGATCCCAGCCTTCTTTTCGGCGTCCTTCGTCACATGCATGTAGACAGGTGAGCCAAAAATCCCTCGGATGAGAAATATCGAGCCCTCTTGCCGATAAACGCCTCCTTCGGTGTACTCATGCACAAGTATCTTGTGAGGACAACGATTACTGCACATACGATGCAGTGTTGCATGCCTAAGCCCGCGCGGAAAGGGTAGGCCACTGACTTTATGCAACATCGCCGTGCAGCACCCACGATCGTTTCGTTCTTTCCACTCGACCCACCCCGTTCTGCTGTGGGTTGTGGGGTGTGATGAGCTCTCTCCGAATCCCTTCGGAGCTTAGCAAAATTCCTTGAATTCGGTAGAGATGAATTCACCACCATTGTCGCTCCTAAGAGCCTTCACATGCTTCCACGATTCCTTCTCAACCCAAGTGCCTTGAATTCACGAAATTTGAATATGTCTCGCTCTTCTTGCGCTATGAAGAAGATCCGAGCACCATAGAGAAATCATCGGCAAAGATCACATAATACTTGTGCTCATCGTCGAGCTACTGAGAAAGGACCACACACGTGCGCGCGAACTCTCCAAGGATCGTCATGGCCGGCTATCCTTCTCGTGATAGGTGGCTTTCATATTATTTTCCCCAAAGTACACCCCTTGCAGCGACGACCACACAAGATGCCCTTTAGGAAGCCCGGTAGAGAACTGCAACACTAGAGATCTTCAAGGCTCCATGGTGAAGGTGGGCCAACCTCCAGTGCCACGCTCGCCCTCTATCATATCGGCTCACCACTTCTCCCGCCTTGCATGCCATTGCCGTACGCCCATCTACTGAAACTGATAAAGGTTCTTGACTCGAACCCCTGTCTTCCGGGTTTCTCCCGGTAGGTCTTCTTGCGCAGGAAATCTTTTCCTTCATCGAAGACCACATCATACCCCTTTGTCTTCCAACATCGCCACAGAGATCAGATTCTTCATCAATCCCTGAACATGCAATACTTCCTTCAATACAAAGGGTTTACCGAATCCCTCTCAAAGGAAAGTGGTACCGATACCTGGTCGATCTTGTATCTACCATCATCGCCCATCTCGATGTGCACTCCAAGATCTTTTTCCTCCGGATCCGAAAACGATCTCGATCTCTGTCATGTGAAACGATGTACACCTCTGTCCAAGAACCATACTAATCCCATCAAACTTGAGACCAAAAGCATGCAATCGCTGAAAAAATCCAATTCAAACTAGGAGGCCAATGCCTCTCCCCGCCGCAAATCCAACGGCCTTTCTTGTTTTTCTTCTGTCGAACAATTTGTGGCATAGTGTACCGTGTTGGTGACAGGTGAAAACACTTCGCCTTGGACATGTCTTGCTTCTTGCCTTTCGCACCGGACCTGAGAAGATTTCTTGTCTCTTCTTTGCTTTGGCATCCGAAAGCGCAATTCTTCATCGGATGCCTTTGATGAGGATTCATCCTCGGTAGTCCGCCTTATCTCCTCTTGCATGAGATCCGCCCAAAGTCGCTCCCATCCCGGCAACTTCTCCCGACTATTGACGGAGTCTTGATAGGAATGCCAACTCTCCCTGGAATACCACAGGAGAGCCGGATCCACTAATTCCTCTTCATCGACAGATCACCCCCACACTTCCCGGCCTCATCTCACATTGAGTGAACTTCGTGAGGTGCTCAGCGATACGTCGCCTTTCTCCATCTAATGTTTACGAGTTTATCCTTGAGCGCCCGGCTTCCTGCGTCGCTCTTGCTCCTGGAATACATCCATCAATGCTTTCCACATTAAATATGGAGAAGCTTTTTCCATGCGAAGTGGATACAATGTGATCCTTCACGCCTCCAATAGAATCTATCGACATTTCGCCATCTTCTTTTGCCGAGCTTCGACTTGATGGGATCAATAGGCTTTGGACATCCATATCTACGAACTCCTTCAGCCCATTATCTTCTAATATTGCCTCCATCAGATCTTTCGTGCAACATAATTTGAGCGCATGCAAAGGGCATGTTCAGTCGCAAAGCTAGTTGAAAGACATTTCAACTCCCAAGATCACTAGAAAACTATCGCTGCACTTTGAATTCTAGCTCAAAAACTCAGCGCTTCGGATTCATAGAACAAATTATTTCTAGCACAAAGATCACATGCATAGGGGAATTTACATAGATATATCACCTTTCAAAGAAAGGATGGATCCAGAGGCTACCTGGCTCTGTACTGATTTCTGTCTCACCAAAATAAAATTGTAATCTTTCGTAATAGATCCCAGAGTGATCAATTGCTTTATGATACCATGTAGAAATTTGCTGAATAATGAAGATTTATCCACCGAGATTATCTTGATGCATACACTAATTTCGAATCCATGTATAACACATAACCTCTTCTACAATTGATCATCAATATGGAAATAGAAAAAGCAGTCGCATGCGCACATAAACACAATAATCAAACACACATATGACACGATGTAATGGGGGAAATCTTATAGCTGAAAACTGACTATTTTTGTATATTATATAGAAGAGAACATGTAACAATCTCGAGTACAATACTCCCCACAAGTACTCAAGATCTGTCTCCAAAGTGTTACACACAAACTAGCTCACGTTTCTGAACAAGTCACGGGTTCAAAACTCATCCACTAATTACCCTGCCTCTGTTGCAATATCCAAGTTGGGTTGAATGAGAGATCCAAGTTCGAATCTCCTTGGCTTCAGTCTAGCAATCCTCATGAGCAATATCCTCCAATGCTTGTGAAAATCTCATGCACAACTAATGTCGTAGTAATAGCAAACTCACCCTTTCATCTACCTCTTCCATCGTCTTCATCGGGCTCGTTCTATGCTATCGAGTCAAATGATGTGTTCTTGAGTTGAATGATGAGTTAATAATTAGTGAAGTAAATAATATTTAATTCACTCCACTCATCTCTAGTGTATTAGCCGGTTAAACTAAAAGCACAACTAGTTCGACTAAGTTAAAGCGAACACAACTCCACTCAATCTGTCTCATCAACTCCACCAAACTCCTCCACTTGAGTTCTAGTCAAAGTCGACCATGCATGAGCTCACCAAACCCCTAGGAATAGCGTAATTCCTTCATCATGGTGCATGGGCACATCCCAGCTCCAGCTCGAAATATAACGAGAGGATAAACTAAATTTTATAGTCCAAATATTATTAAGGGTTAACGATATTTGAGCATGAACTATTTTTTAGACAGGGCAGTCTAAAAATAGACTTCGACTTGTATGTCTAAAAAATGAGAGGTCCATCTATTTTTACCAACCTGACCAATCATCCAAGAATAGCATACGCCAACTCCTAGACCATGCTCCATATGTCTAAAAATAGACATAGTCTCAAAAAATGAGACTTAGCGCCAAAAATAGCATGTGGACCCACTTAGTGAAGGGCGACTTCATTTCACTCGCTCCATCATCTTGCTGCATTTTCAACAATTATAGGGCCCTAACAACAAGAGTACTCGGGACACCAAATTTTTGAGCAGGGGATGATTGTAGGAATCCACATGAAGATAGTTGGCGGTGTGAGTCTTCTTTCTAAATACTGATGCCCCAACTTTCATCCTCCTTCCTCATAAAAAGGAAATCAAAAAAATGGTATGGTATTGTTTTCTTCTACCTCCATGGTAAATTTTTCTTTCCGATGAAACATAGTTAAGGTGATTAAAAAACTTCTCAAACTTATTATATAAACTAGCACACTGTATTGTTGGAGGCTAAACTTTGGAATTAATCTTACAATGCAGTTTGTCTTGAAGCTATACGTTAAAGATACTATTTGAAGAGTTTGAAGTTGCAAAACCTTGTTAAATCTAGTTGAAGTTTGGAAACATTCATTGAAGTCCTTATTGAAGCATTTTTGTTGTGCGGATCTTGGAAATATCTCAATAACAAGAAGACCCTGATATTATCTAGACTGAGTAGGTAGTTTGACCTTGACCCGATGCACATACCTCACTATAGTCTTTGTGTATTTAATGGTTAGGTCTATTCAAGTAGCATCTTGTAAATCCCATGGAGCTATTCTTGAAGTGGAATTGACTTGCAAATCAGAAGTTAAAAATAACAAGAATTGGAATGTAATGTGTGGTTTTAGTTGAGTAGATTTAGATCCATTTGGAAGAATAATTTGACATCACTTTTTGCATCCTTTAGAATTACACTTGAATATTTGAAATAATTTCTCTGTGAAGAAATCTTAATGAATTGAGCATCGTTTGGATGCCCTTATTTAAGGTTTGAAGGGCGATTTTTTGGACCTCAAAGGAATCCACTGTGGGCTAGTAGTGATGGAGATATTTTTTAAGACCATCTATTAGATGATCTATTAGCTGCATGACAAGATAGGCTTGGAGACACTTTTCACGGAAATCAAGATAAAAATTACTTGAGGAGGACATAGTGAACACATCTTGGAGATTCTTTGAAGTTGAATGCGGACATCTTGGAAAGTCGTTGAAGCTGATCTTCTGGATCTCTTGAAGACATGTTTGGAGACTTGCTGAAGAATGTCATTTAGGACTTGTTGAATATTATAGTGGAAGCTCTAAAGCACTATGAGAACCCACATTAAAAAAAATCGGAGAGGTTAGAGCCCTGAAGGATTGGAGTCCTCACAATTTGTTTTCAATAAAATTATTTTATTTTTTTTATTGTTCATTTTTTGTTTTATTTATAAGTGATCTTAAGCGGCATAAAAAAATAACAATTTTAAAAGCAAAATTGGGTCCACTCCACCAGTATTTCCAACAAAATTATATTAAACAATGTAAAAATATGTGTTATAAACATGAAAAGGTAAAAAATAAATCATCGGTTGATTTGTGAAATAGTCATTTTGTGGACCTATCAATGTTTTTAGTATTCAGAATGTTTTATTATATTTTTCTTCATTATTGACTTGTTTAAGTGTCCTTACCCAACTTCAAGTTGGAAAGAAAACTCCACATATTCCACGTTAATAATTACAACACATGTAAGTAGTGTATTTTAAGTCGTATTTAGAGAATAGATGTTTAGTTATTACCATCCTAGGTAATGATATCCAATCAATAATTGCAAGAAGAGATGAGGAAAAGTTTGATGAGTGAGCTAAAGAAGTGCTAATGTTAATCAAGAGATGTATCTATAAATAATGAAATTTTGTATAAATTCTAGACAAAAAATAATTTATTAGGGATTTTGAACCATTTGTGAAACTTTCGTTCCATGAGACTTTGAACGAATGTAGAGGCTTCTTCTCAATTTTTTTCCAAACATGATAGAAAGAGAGTGAATCATTGTGATGGCATTTACTCAGATTAATTATATTAAGAGAATATCCATTAGTCATTGTTCAACAAATGGAAGAGGAGTACATAGTGATAATCACTCTAAAAAGGCACACCATATGCTTATAAGCACTTTGTTGAGACCTTGAACATCACCACAATGAATGTCAACATCAAGCTTGAAAATATATGCAATAATCTCTTATACTAAAATAGATGGAAATAATAGTCTAGTGGTAACAATGAGACAAAGCGTACATATCATGCATTTATAACAAATGTCAAGGGAAAATGAGAATGTAGAAAAGAATAAAAATCAAGGTGCTGGTGAAGATGCAACAAAGAGTTTGAAGAACATCACATGCCACCATTATGGCATCTGGACCAAATGAAGAAGTGTTGCAAAAATAAGTTGACAATAAAAAAAAGATAATAAGGGAAGGCCTCATAAAAAATTACATGTTGCAAACCATACAATGGACAAGGAGTTATATTTCTATGCATTCCTAGTCAGAAAGAAGAATATAATACTAAGTCATCTACTTATTACAAATATTCAAGTGCATCTTGACAATTCACCATAAGCAAGGCTAGTTCATAGAGTACATTGCTTATTCCTCTAAGGACTTAATGATATTTGGTGGTGAGAAAGATTTCATGATAGTAGGAAAAGGATGTGCAATCATTTGCACATCTAGATGTCAACTTCGAAACCTACTATCATGAACTCTTTGTCACCACTCAAATATCATTGAATCCTTAGAGGAATGATCAATGTAATCTTTGAACCAGTCTTTGCTTAATATTATATTATTATTTCTTGGCATCCTAAATAGGTTCATTAGAGAAATTTTGTTTTTAAAAATGTGAATCCTAAAGAAATTATAAAATAAGAATCCATAAGTGTCACATCACATTGCCATATAATATACATTAACTTGGAATTACTAGATGAAAGTTAAAAAATAATAATAAGAAGTTTAGATTCTTGTCCATAAACAATAAATGACAATAAAAAATCATATACAACATATATATAATATAATCATAATAGAATATGAATCAATATCTATAATATAATAGTATTATGAATAAATGTGAATGTGGCAATATTAGAACAAGTGTAACAAGAAAAATCAACAAGCTGGGTTGGTCTCATACTCGTGTGACACAGAGTCAACTCCAACTCGCTACTATTATAACCTACTAGGTGAAAGATACCACCAATAGCACACAACCATAGGTAAAATTAGGGATTTGAACCTAGAAACTATTGGAACATAATACTTCATTTTTCACGACCATCACCAATTGAGATACCTCAAGGGCTTGATATAATAATATTATTTATAATTTAGCTACAATGAGCCTAGTGTTTAAGAACACATGTTTCTTTGTAAGTGACCACAAGTTCAAATGCATAGGGGGTATATTATGCATACTTATGTATACTTCGATGATCAAATTATTGCACATACATGCATCCCTTGTCACAAAATCAAGGGGTCTCATACACCAATTTGGTTCAGTTGTGACCTTAAAATTATATTGTTCTTATTATATGATTAGTAACTATAATAAATAACATTTTGAATGCATAAAAAATAAAATGTCAATACTTATTATACCTTGTTACACTAATATGCATGTCCATATTGGAAAAGAAGGTGTCAAATTTAGAGTTTTTTTATTATAATTATTATGTGTATGTTCAAGATTTAATAAAAGAATATCATTTGTCATCGACTTTTAATACAGTTCAGTGATTAAATTTATTAAGTTACTTGCATGTTATAAAATGGGATTTGTATTAAAAGGGTTTTTAGCACGTAGCTAACTTCCAAACCTAAAATTTGAATTATTGTGAATCTTGTTTCCATAAATTTCCTTCTTTCTTGCTTGCATAAGTTTCCTAAGCCTATAAATGATCATCAACCATTTAAATTATATGGTTGGGCTAGTCATATTATAATACAAATTAAAACGTAGCCGATGTATTAGAGGGTATTTTTAGTGTGAATTAAAGATGAAAAGGTCAATATATATTATGAATTAACTATTCTATAACAACTACATAATACTAAATTATTAAATATCTTATAACTTTATAACTCTAATTAAATATTATAAATTAATAATTATAATCTTATATTATATTTTAATGATAATACAATAATAATAATAAAATATCAATTTCAATAATTAATATTGAAACAATTCTTTTAAATTAATTGGTTATTGAATTCAGTAATTCAACAAGCACAATTTTTCCATATAAGGCCCATTTTTTGGAAAAAATTTGTTGTAATGTTGGGTTGAAGTAGTGTTAAAAATAATATATCTACTTAATATATCTCCGATTATGGCGATAAAGCAAAGACCCCAAAGGAAGCATAGTCTAGGAGGAAGTCAAAGTTAGACATATTAAGGTATTAAGTTTTATTGCCAATGCATAGATCGTAAAGAGAAAAGAACCAATTCAAACCCAAAGAGCAATAACGAGATGATCACGAGTATAGTTATAGTAAAAAACATTATAGTTTGGATGATGTTAACACTAACTAGTTGAGCTTCATTGGAGATGTTATAGTTTATGAAGAAGTAGGGCCCTTGAAGACAAATTCAAAGATCAAAATTACTAGAAAGAATAACATTGCAGTGAAGGATTCAAGTGTTAAGCTTCAATCAACTCCACCTAAAAGGGTTTTCTATTTTTTAGCATGAGGAGTTTTTTTAGGCTAATAATATTTCTAGATTCTAATGTAGTGACCCGAATAAATTTCTAATGGCACAAATACGAGTATCCCAAGTCATGGTGACATCACTAATTTATATGAGGATACAAAAGAGGAGAGGCCAAAGTGGTAGCTTGAGTCCCTTAGTTATGTTCAAGTAGGTGAAATGATTAAGGGGAAATAATTGAGAGTGAAGAAAAAATATAAAGAAAACATGCTCATACTTTTCTACGACTAACCAATGTTTAGGAATTTATGAGCCACAAGTGTTCAAGGAGGAAATAAGGAAAATAGAATGGGAGAAGACAATGGAAATATAACATGATAATCTAATGAAATTTCATACTTGTGATCTTATATTTATTCAATAAGGAATAGATCCATTGGTTGCAAATGTTATATGAGGTCAAGTACAAGGAATATGGCACAATTGACAAGTGAAAGGCACTAATAGTTTCAAAAAGGGTTCTCTCAAAGAGAGAGAATCAAATATGAGGATACACATTTTCTCTTATAATATCACTATCTAATTAGTTCTTGAAATTGCGCATGTTTCGGCTTGAAGTTTCATCAACATACATGAAAAGTCCCTTCCTCAATGGAGATTTAGAGGAAGCGGTAGAACTATATCAACCACAAGGTTTCAAGTTACAAGGAAGGATAACGTTATGGGCATTGAATAAAGATATATATGGCCTTGATTAGGCACCTAGGGCATGGTACTTTGGAATTGATAGATGCTTGGATGAACAAGGGTTTCAATAAACCCTTAGGGATTCTAGTATGTACATCAAAAGAATTGGTAATGATATCATTTTACTAGCCATATATGTATATGAATTCATTATTAAAGGTATTAAAAAACATTTCCGAATCCGATATACCGGAGGTATATGTCACTATACCCGATTCAATCCCAAAACTCAAACCATTGTGTACAAATCACCCTTTTGATTTGTGTGATTTCCATGGCCGCTACACTCACCTCTGTCCTCACCTCGAAGAGTATCATTCCTCTTTAGAAGCCTTATGCCAATTTGAGGCCATGCCACAATGAGTCCACCGCTCCCTTATTGAACAAATAAAGTATAATATAAGTAAATATTTTGACACGAATAATCTAATTCTCCTACGTTACTACCTAATTGTAGAAGTTTGGAAAACATGTATCGATACTTTTGTCTCACAAATAACATATGTCAAAATTTTTTCTGGACATTTTCAAAATGACAAATTGCAAAATCTAATCTACACATATAGAGAAAGGGTAAAATATTCCATCCAGGGGTTGATTCTAAGGTAGTTAATGAGTTAGTGTATATGCAACTATTGGGGATCTTGATATTCTTTATAGTTTCTAGGACTAATTTGAGATGGGATGCGAGCCTTATTTCTAGATTCATGATTGCCTCAAAAGTATAAAATTTGATTACAAAAAAGAGGGTGTTGAGATATGTGAAAGAGATAATTAACACTACCATTTGTACAATAGAAGGAAAGACCCTGGGCCATGTGGGTATACATATTTAGATTAGGAAAGCTCTATAGATAATAGAAAATCCACCTCTAGATGTGTGTTCAACATTCGAGATAGGTGAAATCCTATGGCCCAACAATAAGTAAGATGCAATAACACTTTGTTTCACTAAAGTTGAATATCAAGGAGAAATGAAAGGAGCATGTGATGTAGTTTCGATTAGAAAGATACTTTCAAACATGAAGATGCCATAGAAAAAAGTCAAAACCCTCATTTTGTCACAATGAAAGGGCACTCAAACTAACCAAGTATCCATCCTTCCATGAGCATACCAAGCATGTTGAAATACATTGTCATTTAATCAAATATTTTATAGATAACGAATATTAGCGAGTTGCGGTTGGTGAGCCCTAATATTTCACCAAGGATTTTGCACTCCTATGGGCTTCTCAACTTAAATTATCAACCAAAGATTCATACAAACTTAGAGGTGACAATGTTATAGGCACATCAGGTTAGGTTCTAATCATGTCACCCTCATTCATGAAATTATATCAAGTTGCTCAAAGACCACTCCTCCAACTAATTACAATGAAAACTTCTTATGAAATCATAAATGAACATGATTTTAACTAGAAAGGTTAAAATTCCATTCATTAAATGTAAAAGCCAATTTAAATTGCATGAAAGGAAAAGGATAATCTATTTGTATAAGTAAAACATGCTACTCTACTTGCACACTTAACCAAATCAATAACCTAATTTTATGCATCATTTGTCTACTCGCACTTGCTTGAAAACGAGGAATCCAATATTTAACATGCATATGAAGAAAATACTATTTCCAACTCTATTTTTCTATCCGATGTTTGTAGTGAGGAAATGATGAGTTTGGAGTGGTCTTAGAGTCTTCCCTAATCATCAAATCAAATTTTGGGGGGCCAATATTCAACTTAACTATGCTAGAGTCAAAGTATGGAGCAAAACTAGTTGAAGAAAAAAAATGCTACAAGTCTTCTACAAGAGGTGCTACAAGAGGTCTTGTATTGCTACAAGATTCCTGTTTTGCTACAAGAAGAGGGTTTGAAAGCTTCTTGAGGACAAAAAATGGTGTGTTAAAGGAAAATTAATGTGGATTAAGGTATAAGGAGGTGAGTGAAGGGTGTGGAAGCCCCTTAGTAATCCTATTATCCCTCAAAGGTCTATCTTGCACCAAAGATGATGTCACGGTGTCCTTCATTTACCTTAATAGAGTGACTTTGGAGAAAGAGTTTGGAAGCAAGGTGAGGTGCCTAGGAGGAAGGTGGAAAGGTCCGGGTGGATATGGAAAGGTGTGCTCACCCCTATAAATCCACACAAATACTGCTAGACTAGTCAAATACATGCATCAAATTATCATTATTGTAGCAAATTAAATTAACATGAATAAGATGAGTTGAATTTTATTGAAGTTTAATGTAACCTACAACACAATTCCAATTTCTAAACCAATTCTCCTAATGCCTAAGTTGTAGAGATTAAACATGCACAAATATTGCAACCCAATACTTAAAAATTTCCAAGAAATCATAAAGGAATATTTTGTAGTTGTTATTGTGGATCTTTCAATCACTCTTCGACAAGAGAGGTGATAGGAAATCCCAAAATTACAAGTTTTTATGATATAACATATACTGAAACAAGTAAATAATTTCAATGCTTTTAAACAAGAATAATAAATAAATACAAGAGAGGAACTAAACCTTATGGGTTGGGCTCGGACCCAAGGGTTTTCGAGTCCTCCAAAACTAACTCGTATGCAGAACAATGGTAAACTTCTCATTAATAGAAAATGATAGTCACATACATCATATGAAAGATAAGAATAACAATTTCAAGCACTATGCTCTCAGTAGCTACTCGTAGTTGCAACCAAAATTTGAATCCTAATGAGCCTTTTAGCTGGTTTACTTATAAAAAAGTAATTGAGGGGAAAATCCCTTGAAAGGAGTAATGCTCTCCTCCAAAATCTCAAGATTTTTGGATTTGGTTCCCTTGACCTTGTCATGCACTTGGAGTTCCTCATTTTTTTAGTGAATTTGAGTTGTTAGTGAGGATTTTGTGATCTCAAATTGAGTTAGGGAGCTAATGAGGTTGACAAACCCCCTATATTATCTCTAGGTGCATCCATCGATCCCTTGCATGGTAAATACCTCCAAAAATGATTTTTTTTCCTGCATATTAACCACATTAGGCCATACAATATGACAAACACTATTTATTCTTCTTAATAAGCATATTATGGCTAAAAAATGAAAATCAATGTGAGAAAATGAGATTTTCAAGGACTACGAGGATAGCATAATAAACCTCAAAATATACCTATTGATGGGCCCCATCATCACCCCTATGTTGAAGGTGTTTCTCATCCTTTGAGAAACTTAGTCACTAATGTGAAATTCATGCATGTCCCCGGTGGCCTCTCTAACATCCTAAGGCATATCGGATGGTGTGCATTCACGTGGATAGAAACTTGCATTTGCCTCTATGTTTGTCCATTATTTTTGTTCTTCTCCCTGGTTCCTTCTCTCTTGTAGGCCCAACAGTAGAGGGAGGACTAAGTTTGATTCCTATCAATTTAATCTTCATCCTTTGCATGATCCTTTTTTTTAAAAGGGGGTTCTCTCTAAGGAATTCCTTAGTCTTTATGGATACTCTCTTATTTGTAAATTATGAGGCAAGGCATGCCACTTTCTTTGACAAGCCTAAAGGCTCTTTGTTCCCAAAATCCTAAAGGTGTCCAAAAAATGTAGGATGGATTGTTCACTGGGCTTCCATATACCTAGGTGCTAAATTACAATTAGAGGAGATGAGATTATGGCTATTGATGACAACCTTTGGGGTTTACTAGTTCTGCTCACGATGTATAAGGGATATTTTTCTTCTTTTTCTATCACCTTCTTTACTTCTTCAACTCTTGTTTCCTCATGGTCCAACCAAGAGGCTAATTCCATAAGTTTCATGTCTCCCAACCTTGAGTTTGGGTCCCTAAAAATTCATGTATTTTAGGATCGGATTGTGCGTGTAAAACTCAACTAGTTTTTCCCTATCCTTAATACTTTCCTTTTTGAAAAACTCAATAAATTGTTTGTAGAATTGGAAAGGTAAATAACCATATTGTGATAGTGTTTTTCTTTGGAACTACATCCACTTCTCCTTGAGGAAAATGGCACAGGGATTTGTATGGATTCTGCACATTGTATGGCTCCCATAGATAAACTTGCCATAGTAGCAAGTTGTGTCTATTTTTCTTGCAGTTGTTCTCTTAGCCTTGTGTTTTATTCCTATAGCCTCTCTCTCATGATTGACCCCCCTTAGTTTCAAATAATTCAATTCCTTTCCCATTTAATTGAATTTATCCTCCATGAGGCCCACATCTTCCACATTTTTGGATTTTTTCAATTTGCATCCATCTATGTGTTCATGCCTCTTTCCTTCTCTAACTCAAAGAAGAGTGGGGAAATGAACTTCTCAGGTATAATCCTACCTCCCTCAAAAAATCTGTAGTATTAATATATAATGGGTTGTGTATTAGGATCCTGGAGCTCTTGGAGGACTTTTTATCTTCTTTTGGGGTGACTACTCCTTCCTATAGCACCTCTTGTTTCTCGTATAACAACCCTTTTTTTATCTTGTAGAAACCCCCTGTTTCTCCTGTAGTTGCTCTGTATCCTCCTATATCTCTTATTTTTTATTCATGTAACATAGAACTTTGTATCTTGAGCCTCTTAAAGGTAGCTTGCTCTAGTGGTGGACCTTCCCATGGGTAGCACGGTTGCTTGGTTTAGGCCTTGAGAGAGATAACTTCTTCAATTTTTCCCTCACTAGGTCACACTTCTTCCTTTTGTCTTGCTTGACTCATCAATAGTGATAGGGATATTTTAAGTAGGTTGAGGCTTCCCTTGCCTTATCCCGATGCTCTTCCTTGTTTTAAAGTATAAGGGACCTTTCCTTGGTTGCCTTATTTTGGGCTTGATAGGTGTGCCCAATGTGTCCAATGTGGTATACGCTTCTTTCTTTATGTTCCCTAGAGAGATACTTGTTTGTTGTCCTCCTTTTTCTATATCTTGAGGCTTATGGGGCACCTCGGGGTTCTCCTCCTCTCGATTATTTCTTCCCCCCCCCCTTCTTTTCCTTCCTCTATTTTTGCTTCTTATTCCTTTGGTTTTTTTGCCTCATCTTCTTCCTTGGTTTCTAATTCCTCCTTCTATTCTCTAACCCCAATAATAGAGGTTAGTGTTCTCTCTTGCTTGTGTGGATACAATGTCTTGTGTTTCAATGAAAATTTCCCCTGTCTATGTACACAAAATTAGTCCATAACACAAGGTTCCTTAGGTGACTTAGAGAATAACAATAATCTTAATGAGACCATGGTGGGTAATATGTTGGTGCTTCCCTTCTCTCACCTTTTGGCTCATTTCAATGATATATTGTAAGAGGAAATGGGGAACATTGAGTCTCTGTGGAATGGTAATTCTGCTTTGAATCATAACTCATGGAATAGCCTAAAATGATAGGCATATACAATGCTCAACCACCCCTCATAGGATATGTATTTGAGAATGTGATAGGCCACTTCATCCCAGGGGGTAAGGTAGGATTTATCTCAATACTCCATTTTTTTTTCTTCTATAGGATTTTCCCTATAGATGAATAAGTTCTTCCCTTTGTTGTAACACTCACTAATTTATATGTTAGAAAATTATGTATTACAGAGAAATGCAACACATAAAATATGCGGAAAATATAAGCACACAAAACACATAAAACCGGAGAGACACGAGATATACGTGGTTCACCCGAGTTTGGGCTACGTCCACACTGAACGACCGATCCTTCCTTTCTATTATCCAGAAAAATGAAGAGACACAACCTATAGAAAATCCATTGTAATATCCTCTATTCTCTCTCACAGTCTCCCTATATGTTTCTCGCTCTGAGAATACACATACAATACACAGCTGCAATACAATACCCTCATACAAGCGAGGGGTTGCCTTCTAGGGAAAAAACCCTAAACTAAACATAACTTCTACCGTCAGATCATCTTCCTGATGAACAGCCCAGATTGAATAGAAATTACTATACTTTTACAAGGAAATTTTACATCTATTTTTAGCTTCGGGGGCACTGCCCCTGAAACCCCCTACCAGGGGGGCTCCATAAAGTCGCGAGCCCACCCCCCGGACCCCCCCGGGCAGCGTTTAATTATGGGTGGTGTTTTTCGCCCCATTAAGGTATAGGGTTCCAACACTCGATACAAAAATAAACAAGATAATCAAGCTCCACACCCAATAATCTCCCACTTGGATGCGATTGTAGCAACTCGACTGTTGCTTCATTTGTTGGACAATGAATCCACTTTGGACTTGGTTGTTTCTCATCTTCATCACCATACTTGAAGACCAATTGAAAGCGAGCATATTCTCGGTTTCCCCTGGGTTACAAATTTTGTTAACATATCTACAGGGATTACGGCTAGTGTGTATCTTTTCCGAAACTTCAACTGTCCATCCTCCAACAACGACCTTATAAAATGGTACTTGAGTTGTATGTTTTTAGTCCTAAAATGAAATGATGAGTTATTTGCAAGATGAATGGAACTTTGGCTATCACTATATAAGGTGCCCATATAATTCTTATTACCCAATTCATCCATAAACCTTTATAACCAAATCATTTCCTTACTAGCCTCTGTAGTAGCAACATACTTTTCTTCATTTGTTGAAAGTGAAACAACACTTTGGATTTTTTAAACCCTACTAACGAGTTGTTCCACCTACAGTAAATACATACCCCTGTAGTGCTCCTCCCGTTATCTCTTGTCACTTTCCATATTTGCATCGGCATATCCCTGTAGAGAAATGTTTGAACCACCAAAGCATAATGCTTGATTTGTGGTACCTCTCAAATAGTTGAGAATCCATTTCATTTGCCATCCAATGTTCTTTTCCTGGATTTTTCATGTACCTACTTACAACTTCCATTGCATGTGCAATATTAGGCCTTGTGTAGACCATTGCATACATTAAGCTTCCAACTACTGATGCATATGGAACTTTATACATATAATCCATTTCTTCTTGGGTCTTGGGGCACATCTCCTTACTAAGTTTGAAATGGCTAGCAAAAGGTGTACTAACTGGTTTTTCATTCTGCATATTAAATCTTTTCAACACGTTTTGTATGCACTCATTCTGAGACAATGTTAATTTGCGATTTTTCCTGTCTCTAGTTATTCTCATACCAAGGATTTGTTTTGCAGCTCCCAAATCCTTCATTGCAAATTAATTTTCCAATTTTCTTTTGAGCACATTTATTTCCTGCATGTTAGACCCTACAATAAGCATGTCATCTACATACAATAACAATATAATATAGCTTCCATCATTTTGCTTTTTCAGATAAACACAATGATCAGAGTGACATCTAGTATAACCTTGTTCAGACATAAACTTGTCAAATTTTATGTTGAGATTCAACAAGATGATGAGATTAGTGAAAATCAGTCACCTTCACTAAGTGGGCCCATAGGCTATTTTTAGGTGTAAGTCTATTTTTAGACTATGTCTATTTTTAGACATGGTGATCATATTTCAGAAGTTGGAGGATGCTATTTGTGGATGGTTGGTCAAGTTGGAAAAATAGATGAAATTATATTTTTAGAATATTGAGTGAAGTCTATTTATAGATCTTAGATCTAAAAAATATAAGTGTCGATTATTATTAGCTCTTAATAATAATCCGATAATAAACATCAACTTATTCTCTTCGAGAACTTAATTTCGAGTGTACATATTTTTCAAATCGGTGGGCTGAAGGAATTATGCAATTCCTAGGGTTTACTTGGTGGTTCATGCATGGAGGACTCGAGTTAGAACTAAAGTGGCAAAGTTATTACGAGTTGGAAGAGTAGTTCATGGAGTTGTTATTCAATTTAACTCAGTCAATGGAGTTAAACTTAGTTGAGCTAGTTGTATCTAGTCTAACCGAATGATACACTAGTGAGAGTGGTGTGAATTAATTAGTTAATTAATTCACAAATAATAACTCATTAATCAACTAAACAAATACAATAGTTAACTACGGTGCATGTCGGTTCCGGTGGAGACCCGAGTGGAGAGATAGGTGAAAGGGCAAGATGGACTATTCGTTGTGACTATAGTGATGTATTGATTGCACCACACACACATTGGAGTTGCCAATGAGGATTGCGTAGTGCAAGAAAGGGAGATTCGAATTAATTTAGGGGGTCTTCTTCAACAGGGATTGCGCAGTGGAGGCAAAGTATCGAGTGGCAAGAAATCGGTGCATGGATTTGTAGATTTCTTTAGTGTGTGATGATTGATTGTACTGAGAGCTTGATGTACTAAGCTTTGTGTGATATTGTTACATGATCTCCATGATACATAATATATGATAGTTGGGGTTTTTAGCTTCGGATTTCTCGTTAAACAAGCTGTGTTATGTGCGCTTATTTTTATTGCTTCATGTGTTTGCAATTG
This sequence comes from Pinus albicaulis, assembly GCA_034641835.2. Taxonomy (NCBI): domain Eukaryota; kingdom Viridiplantae; phylum Streptophyta; class Pinopsida; order Pinales; family Pinaceae; genus Pinus; species Pinus albicaulis. The sequence goes on along the minus strand of CM076578.1, from coordinate 981,595,820 downwards.
ATTTTAATTTCCGCAAAAGATTAACAGTAGAAGGATTTTGTATTTATCAAGAAGATACATATTGTTAGATCAGGAGAATATGGATATATAAATGAATCTTGTATATACTTTCTACATGGTATCGAAGCAACGTTAATTCTTGAAGATTGAAATTTTGAAGAATTTCTGAGTTTGTGCTGGTGGAAAATTCGAATTTGCTGCAGAAAATTCTTGGTGCGACAGTTGAGTATACATTGAAATGTCTTTCAATGGGTTGCGATTGGAGTATGCCCTTGATGGGAGCTCGAATTACATAGCCTGGAAGGATAGGATGGAGGCGGTGCTAGAGGATAATGGACTGAAGGAGTTCATCGATAGCGATGTTCCTAAGCTGAGATATAGCGATGTTGCATTACTTGACGCATGGAAAAATAAGGTAGCAAAGACAAGAAGAATTTTGTTGGAAGGTGTGAAGGACCATATTGTGTCTAGCCTTCATGGGAAAGCCACTCCATTTGCAATGTGGAAGGCTTTGACAGATTTTTTCCAAAGCGACGGCGACCGGAGGAAATTGGCGTTGAAAGATAAGCTCAAAAAAATAAAAATGGAGAAGGGCTGACGGTATTCCAAAATATCTCACGGAGTTTTTCCACTGTAGGGATGAGCTGGGAAGTGTGGGGATTACTGTTGATTATGAAGACTTGGTGAGCTTGGCTCTCCTTAGGGTTCGAAGAGTTGGCATAGCTACAAAGACTCTATCAATGGATGGGAGAAAGCTAGTCGGGATGGGAGCGACTTTGGTCGGATCTTATGCGAGGGAGGAGATAAGGCGAAGTACCGAGGGATGGCTCTTCATCAAAGAATGAAGATGAAGATAATTTCACTTTAGCTGCCAAATCATGGAAGGGAATGTGAAGAAATCCCATCCAAAATCTGAAGCTAAAGGCAAGAAGCAAGATTTGTCCAAGGTGAAGTGTTTTCACTGTCACGAACATGGGAATTTCGCCACTAACTGCCCACAAAAGAAGAACAAGAAGATTTTTGGAGATGCAGCTGGAGAGGCCTTAGCCTTGAAATTTGAACTTGATTTATATTTTATCACATGCTTGGTTTCAAGCTATATGGGATCGGTGTGGTATCTTGATAGTCGTGCGTCTTTCCATATGATGGGAGACAAATAGTTGTTTAGTGACTTGGAGGAGAAGGACCTCCAAATGCATATAGAGATGGGAGACAATGATCGATGTAGTGCGACCAACATTGGGAACATTACCTTTGAGAGGGAATCGGGTAATCCATTTACTGTTGAAATATGTTATGCATGTTCCAGTGCGAAGAAGAACTTGGTCTCGGTCGCAATGTTGGAAGACGAGAGGTTATGATGTTGTTTTTAGTGATGGAAAAGCTTTCTTGCGACATAAAACAACGGATCAAACCAAGAGGATAGGGATTCAAGTTAAGAATCTCTACAAGCTAGAGGTAGATGGTTGTGCTACAATGATGGGAAAAGCGAGAAGAAGTGGTGAACCGGGATGAGGGAAAATTATGGCACGGGAGATATGGCCATCTTCGACATGGCGCTTTGAAGATTTTGCGCGATTTCTCTCTGGACTTCCCAAGGGTAATCTTGCACGGTTAGATCGGTGCAAGGGATGTACTATGAGTAAGTTTTTGAATACCACCTTTCATGAGAAGGAGAAGCGTGCTTTGGCGATCTTGGAGAGAATTCACACGGACGTGTGTGGACCTTTCTCGGTTGCTTCAACAACAAAACACGAGTATTATGTTATATTTGTTGATGACTATTCTCTTAGATGTCGGATCTTCTTCATGCGAAAAGAAGAGTGAAACATTCTCGGATTTACGTGAGTTTAAATCATTGGTGGAGAAGGAGTCGGGGGAAGCAAGTGAAGGCTCTATGGAGCGATAATGGTGGTGAATATGTCGTGGTCGAAATTCAAAGACTTCTCTATCAAAGAAGGAATTAGAAGAGAACTCATAGTGCCTCATAACCCACGATAGAATGGGGTCACGAGAGAGGAAGAACAGAACGATCATGGGTGCTACACAAGCTATGCTTGAGAGGGAGCTAGAGTTTCATGCGGTGGAGGAACTTCTTGTTCCCAAAGATGAGCCTCTAGATGTGGATAAGCCACGGGGAGGTGATTCATGGAGTGGAGGAGTCCACTCACTGCGAGAACAAAACATCGAGAAAAGGCGAGAAAGCATACCACGAAGCTAAGAGACTGAAGCTTGATGCGGCATAGAATGTAGGAGTCCCTACATCATAAGCGCAAACGAAGACGAGTCACCTAACCAATTTCCGGATACATGGCTATTATGAGCAAGTGTATCGTGACGAGCCATATTCTTTTGAAGAATTAGTGCAGGGAGCCCACATGGGTAGATGCCATGGTGTAGGAGTATGAATCCATTGTTAGAAACGAGTATGCGGGAGATTGTTCCAAGGTCGGTGGGTAAATCGGGTTGTAGGATCAAGATGGATAGACAAGGTAAAGCAAGCTGCCGATGGGAGTGTTGAGAAGTATAAGGAAATATTTGTTGCTATAGGCTTCTCACGAGATCGAGGGGATTGATTATGAAGAAACCTTTGCACTTTTCGCACGATATTCTTCCATAAGGACCATCATTTCTCTCTTAGCGCGAGATGGTTTGGCACATTCATCAAATGGATGTGAAGACTGCGTTCCTTAATGGTATCATTGAGGAAGAGGTGTACATTGAGCGAGCTTGAAGGATTTGAGATCTTCGGCAGCAATTCGCATGTGTGCGGACTCAAAAGAGCACTATATGGGTTGAAGAAAGCACCTCGTGCTTGGTACACATGGATCAATATCTATTTCACTCGGACTAGGCTTCACCAAGAGTGAGGCGGATGCAAACCTGTATCAAATTGTGGTGGAGGGTAAGCTTTTAATCATTGTTCTTAATGTTGATGATTTAATGCGAGCAGGTGATGAGCGATTTGATACACTCATGCAAGGCGAGATCTTGCAAAGGAGTTTGAGATGAAGGAATTGGGCCTCCTTCATTATTTCCTTGGATTGAAAATATGGTAGCGGGAAGTTGAATTGTTTGTGTCTCAAGGCAAGTATGATCGGGAGATACTTGAGAAGTTTCACATGCAAGGATACAAGCCTATAGACACTCCTCTTCCGGAAATTGGATGAAAGAGGATGCTACATCGGTAGAGGTAGTGGATTCCACATTTTATCGACGAGTTGGTGGGTTCGCTCATGTATTTAGTTAATACAAGACCGAACATATGCTATGCGGTGAACCAACTTTCACAAGAGATTTTTAAGCCTACCAAGCTCTTTTTAGAAGGTAGACAAGCATGTCTTGATATATCTCGGTGGCACATCTAAGTATGGCTTATGGTACATACGGGACGGATGAGGTGAAGTTGCATGGCTTCACGGATGTAGATTGGGCGAGCGGCCCAACCGAGCGAAAAGAGCACATCAAGAGGGGTTTTCGATATCGAATCTACATCAATTTCTTGGTATAGCGAGAAAAAAAAGATCTGTGGCACTCATTTTAGCGAAAGCGATAATACATGGCAGCAAGTCAAGCTGCATGTGAGGCTCTCTGGATGAGGAAGATCCTAGTTGGTTTGTTCGGTTCACATTTAGATCCTACGGTGATACATTGTGATAATCGAGTTGCATTAAACTCTCGATTAATCTTGTGTTTCATGATAGATCTAAATATATTGATATCTAGTATCATCATATCGAGAGATTGTGTGCGGCGGAAGATCATGTTGCTTGAGTATATTCCTATGGAAGATCAAGATGCGAGATATTACAACGAAGGCACTCACCGGGAGCAAATTCGAATACCATAGAGGTAGGATCGGGGTGAAGGATAATCCCTATCTTGTTGAGAGGGAGTGTTAAGATTCAACAAGATGATGAGCTTAGTGAAAATTAGTCACCTTCACTAAGTGGGCTTATGAGCTATTTTTAGGTGTAAGTCTATTTTTTAGACATGGTGATCATATTTCGAAGTTGCGGGATGCTATTTGTGGATGGTTGGTCAAGTTGAAAAAATAGATGAGATTCTATTTTTAGAATATTGGGTGAAGTCTATTTATATATCGTCGATCTAAAAATATAAGTGTCGATTATTATTAGCTCTTAATAATAATCCGACAATAAACATCAACTTATTCTCTTGGAGCACTTAATTTCGGTGTACGAGATTTGTCAAATCGGTGGGTCTGAAGGAATTACTGAAATTCCTAGGGTTTATCGGTGGATCAGGGCATTGATGACTCAGTTAGAACTGAAGTGGCAAAGTTATGACGGAGTTGGAAGAGTAGTTCATGGAGTTGTTATTTAGTTTAACTCGGTTAATGGAGTTAAACTTAGTTGAACTAGTTGTATCTAGTCTAACTAAATGATACACTAGTGAGAGTGGAGTGAATTAATTAGTTAATTAATTCAAAAATAATAACTCATTACTCAACTAAACAAATACATCTGATTAACTACGGTGCATGTCGGGTTCAGTGGAGACCCGGTGGAGAGATTGGTAAAAGGGCAAGATGGACTATCCGTTGTGATTATAGTGATGCATTGATTGCACCACACACACATTGGAGTTGCCAATGAGTATTGCATAGTGAAAGAAAGGGATATTCTCATTCATTCAATGGTATTCTTCAGTAGGGATTGTGCAGTGGAGGCAGGCTATCAAATGGCAAGAAATCAGTGCATGGATTTGTAGATTTCTTCTGATTAGTGTGTGACGATTGATTGTACTGAGAGCTTGATGTACTAAGCTTTGTATGAGATTGTTACATGATCTCCATGATACATAATATATGATAGTTGGGGTTTTTAGCTTCAGGATTTCCCGTTAAACAACTGTGTTATGTGCGATTGTTTTTATTGCTTCATGTGTTTGCAATTGATTTTAATTTCCGCAAAAGATTAGAAGTGGAAGGATTCTATATTTAGCAAGAAGATAAATATTGTTAGATTAGGGGAATCTGGATATATACATGCATTTTGTATATAATTTCTACATGGTATCAAAGAAGTGTTAATTCTTGAAGATTGCAATTGTGAAGAATTGTTGAGTTTATCTTTGGTGGACAATTCGAATTTGTTGTAGAAAAATTCTTGGTGCGACGAGTTGAGTATACATTGAAATGTCTTTCAATGTCTTTCGAGTGTTTGAGGTGCTCGTTCTTGTTGTGGTGGTTGTTTTTATTGTGGCTATTGATTATTATTATTTTCATATACCTTTATTTTTTCCCAGTGATCTCATCGAAAGAACTGTGTATTCTTTGTTTTCTTTTTCTGTTTCTTTTCCCTGCAACTAATTCTTATAAAAGACCTTTTCATTGAATATTACATCTCTTCTCCTAATGATTTTGTGATTTTCATAATCATATAAGCGATAACCAAAATAATTAACACCATATCCAATAAATGTACATTTCTTTTATTTTTGCCTCAATCTTTGTTCTGTTTTCTTTATTAATATGGATAAAGGCCTCACAACCAAAAGGCATTTAAAAAAAGAGTAGTTTACCTTTTTACTGTCCATGCCTCCTCCGGAATAACACCATCCAAGGAACTTGAAGGCCCTCTATTTATTATATAAACAACATTATCTACGGCATATGCCCAAAATTGTAAAGGTAATCCCGCATGCAATCTCATGCACCTTGCACGCTCCATGATTGTTTTGTTCATCCTTTACGACACACCATTTTCTTGTGGTGTTCTTGGAGCGCCTTCTCTCTGCGAATTCCATGCTCCGAAAAGTACCTATCAAACTCTTTGTTGAAATATTCACCTCCATTGTCTGATCCCGAGACACTTAAACTTCTTTCTGTCTCAATCTCAACCAAAGCTTTCCATTTCTTGAAAGTAGCAAATACATCAAATTTATTTTGAATACAATAAATCCAAGTTTTCTTAGTTTCATCATCAATAAAAGTAACATAATAACAAGAGCCACCGAGAGATGATACCTGAGCGAGGTCCCCATACATCCGTATGCACAAGATTTATTTTTTTGCTCTTCTTTTCTTTCCCGAGTTTTCGAAAGTACGCTCTCTTCTATTTTCCACAAATGAAATTCTCACGAAATCCAAATCAATATTCTTCAAACCCAGACAACAAATTTATTGAGTGAATAATCTTCATCCCCTTCTCACTAATGTGTCCGAGCCTATGATTCCATAATGTTGCATCTCGCTCCTTTGGAAGTTAAAGAATTAACGAGTTAGAAATAGCATTGCATAAATACAATGTACCAACATTTTCACCTTTTGCTATTACCAAGGCTCCTTTGTTGACCTTCCAAGTTTTATCTCGTTAAAGTTGTCACGCAACCTTCACGCCTAACTACCCTATTGAAATAAGAGTTTTCTTTAGATATGGAACATGCCTTACCTCCTTTAATAGCCATTGGTTTCCATTACGTAGTTTTACAAGAACCTTACACATACCAATAATTTTACGGGGTTTATCATCACCCAAACGGACTTGTCCAAAATCTCCTTGAACATAGTCATGAAAATATTTATTATCGGGTGTGGCATGGAATGAGGCCCTTGAATCTACCACCCAAGAATCGGTAACATTTTTTGAAAGAAAGAATCAAAGCGTCTTGTAACACATCACCCTGTCACATTTGCTTCATGATTGTCTTCTTGCTATGCATCTCCTTCTTTTTCCCTTCGAGATCTACGATCTTTCTTCAGTGTCCTTTCTTTCCTCATTTCCAGCACACTAACCCCGATCTGGACTTGGATTTTCCTTTCCTTGATTTACTGCGATATCTCGATTTCCTTCCTCTTTCCACTTTTCTTCCCCTAGACTCTGCACTCAAATCATTACCCGATGTCTCACGGAACGTTTCCATCACATTTACTCACTAAGGATAGCACAACACCATCATCAAAATTTAAAGTACTAGATCCAGAGATAGAGTTACTAATGGCCATAACTAAACCATTCCATCTTTTCACGCGATGAGCATAGAAATAACGAGCCCTAACTTCATCATCAATGTTTACCCTCTACGAACTTAGCTGACTGATAGCGTATTAAAATCATTTAAATGGTTTGCAACATATCCACCTTCCGACATCTTCATATTAAATAAACGTTTCATAAGAAATTCCTTGTTTGAGGTCGAGGATTTTTCATATAGTTTCGCCAATGCGTTAATCAAACCCTCTGTTGTTGTTTCCTTCGAAATATTGAAGGCTACCGATGCCGCGAGGCACAATTGTATCTTGTTCGAGTGACTTTCTATCAAGAATCTCCCATTCTGCGTCTATCATAGTCATTGGCTTCTTCTTTTTTCCGCTAAATGGTAGGTACGGATCTTTACGATACAAATAATCTTCCATCTACATCATCCATAGCGGGAAGTTTTGGCCATTAAATTTCTCGACCCTAAATTTACCATCTTCCGCCATTGCTCCCACTCGAACCGGGAACCCTTCTTTCCTGTGATTTTATCATCCAAATAGACATTTCGCTCGATACCAGTTGTTATAAAATTATATATTATAGAGAAATACGGCACATAAAATATGCGGAAAACACAAGCACAAAAAACACATAAAACTAGAGAGACACGGATATACGTGGTTCACCCGATTTGGGCTATGTCCACCCCGAAACGGCTAGTCCTTCCTTTCTATTATCTAGCAAAATGAAGAGACACAACCTACAATGGATCTATTGTAATATCCTTTTTTATCTCTCACAACCTCCCTATCTATTTCTCACTACGAGAATACACATACAATACACAGATAGCAATACAATACCCTCATACAAGCGAGGGGTTGCTTTCTAGTGAAAAAAAACCCTAAAGTAAACATAACTTCTACTGTTAGATCATCCGCCTAATGAAAGGCCTATATTAACTAGAAATTACTATACTTTTACAAGGCAATTTTACATATGTTTTTTAGCTTCGGGCGCTACCCCTAAAACCCCCCACCCGCTCCATCAAGTCGCATCCGCCCCCTATAACCCCCCCAAACGGCATTTAATTATGGGCGGCATTTCCGCCCCATTAAGGTATAGGGGGTCTAATTCTCCGATACAAAATAAACAAGATAATCGGGCTCCACACCCAACATTATCCTCCTTGATTTGTCGAAACTCCTAAGGGTAAGGTAATCACTCTGCTTATGAGTTCAACATTTAAAGGGATGGAAATTCATCTAACAATAGTAGTGGCACTATTTTCTCCTTGATAATTTAGTGTCATGGAAAATTCTTCGACTATGTCATCATCATATCCCTTCAAGCTGTTCAAAGAAACCCATACACTAATTCCTTAGAAAAAAATTATAACACAAGAGTATGTTTGATGAATTATTGTTGTGTCTTTGGGTTCCCTTTTAATGAAACCTCCACCCATTTCTCCCTACTTGCTCCTTCTCGGGGCTAATTAGGTGTATTTTTAATTTTTTCCCTTAGAGCAATTTCGGTTGTAGAGGCAATGTAAAAATTTTCCTCTTTATCGGGAGGGGGAGAAGGATGCTAATAATTTTTTTTTATCAAATCAAACTTCTTTTTCCCTATTTTTTCCTTCACATATAACAATATTCAAAGAGAGTTACTACACAATTGTTTTTTCTATAGGGTACTTAATTCAAGAAAAATTCTCCATGCGGATGTATGGAAATAAGGGGGGATAAGGCCACTTACTCATTTTAAGATAACTTTTTTCATGTGCATAATGGTTTGAGGACCAATTTGGGTACTTTTGGCCCCCTTTATCCCTTCAATTCTCTCCTATAGCTTCCTTTCGGACCTCCCCGTAGTAGTTCAAATCCTCCCTGTAGTTGTTCTTGTAGCTCCTCCTATAACACCTACAAACACGAGTTTGAAGCATCTCGGTGGAACCCTAGGTCGTCTCCGATTACTCTAGCTCATCCTTCTCTAATTTTTTTTCTAGAAATGAGTGATTATGCAAATGGATTCAAGCCTTGTACTTAATATTCATTTTTTTGGTAAAGGCTTGGAGCGCTTTGGTGACACTGCTCTTGTATGATATTCAATTTTTTAATTGTTGTCCCCACTCCTTGTAATCATCACCCTACTCCTTGTGATCATAAACTTACTCCTCGTGATCACCACCTCACTTAAGTTGACTTTTCCATGTTGCATGTGTGATTGAATGAACTTTATTTTACTAATCGAAGGTGACCAAGTTTACTGGCCACCTCCAACCCATATAAAATTTATTTCTCAACCATTAACACATTTTATCATTATATGCATAGGGAATAGTTGAGGGTTGTCATACCTTAGCCTACCTATGATGTCGAATTGTTGGATATGATTGCATGCTAGAAGTTTGGAATTCATAATATGATGATATTTAAGGTGTTTCTTTCCTTTGCTTTATTTTGTATAGGTCCTCATAGCTCGATGAAGGCTTTGACTGATAAAATTGTTATGTACGCGAGTTTCTTCCCAATTTCCAATCCGTCTGCTTTGGTGGAATTATCCGATATCTCCTCTTTAAGGATGGTGTGTCCCTTCTCAACTTCAAAAATGGCTTCATGATGCTCAAGGTGGCCGGATATTCTTCTCTATGGGTGTAAAAATTGATTATGGGTTCTATTGTAACTATACAAGTCGCTACAAGGGAATATCCTTCCTATAGCAATCACTTAATTCCTCTTTGAGACCTCATATTTCATCCGGGATTGAGGAAAGTCATAAATGTGAAAATTCCTAAAGCGGGAATCATATTACAGCAAGTGGAAAATATTCACCTAATTGCTAATATTAACTTAACAATTTATTTTTTATTTTTTCTACGGGAAAAAATTGAATACATCACACTCCAACCTACACAAATACAAAAATCATGTGAAAACGAGATATACATCATAGGAAAGAAATAAGCACACAATCGACACTATTATTTTTTCGACAAATGTCCCTGGAAAAACCCAATGCAACAAAGCGAAAGTGCAATAGTGAGGGTTTTTATTATTATGTAGTAGTTTCGAATACAATATTTGGATGCCTTACTGGCTATCCGATATAGAGAAAATAACTTGTATAAATGAAGTAATAATTAACCTCACACCATCACCGGAGATCCGACATTGATCCAGATCTCTAAGTGGCTAGCCCCAAGATGCCTCCGCACATTCATTACATTTCCTTTGCATCACAACTAATATGATCAATCTGCTGGTTGGATGCTCATATATCCGACCCTTAGGTCTCACACTCCCGACTCCTAGCACTCGGATATGAACCGCTCCTCAACAAAATTTTGGATCTCCTCTTAGGCTATGTGTTGCCTCAATGTGGCTCTATGCTCGCCTCTCTAGATCTCACTCTACCTTCTCTCGCTCTCGTATTCACCATATCAAGAAAACTTCCACCAACCACTATCCCTACCCCTCACTACAAGAAATAAAGTCTATCTCTCCTCCGATAATTTTTGTGCTACTCTCTTGAGAATTTGATCTTTGATCTCTCACTCGATGTATTTTCCAAGTGCCCATTGAGCTCCTTCTTATAATCTTCTCGTTGAACATTCTACGACTTAGATTAGATCCTAATCAATGGCTTATATCATATTGACTTGATCTCCATATTTTTTCTAGAAGATTCACACCCACTTTAATTAATATCCTTTTGTTTTTTAAATTCCCTAAGTTCAAACTTAGGCATCCATTAAAAAATAATTAATTATTTTAATTAACCTATCTCGAGTGGAATTTCCCAAAATGATTTTTGGGTTTTGGAGAATGCATGTGTCCTAGCCTCCCTACAAATTCTTGAGGATAGAGAAAATTTGATGCTACCATAAATCAACACTCCCTCTTAGCGAGGAATGTGCTCTATCAATTGAACCTCGCGATGCATCACCCTAAATCTGTATCATCTCCCTTTGCACTATTGATGTTTCGACATCTCTTCCCACCAACTACTATGCAAATGTTGCATTTGTGTTGTTTTTGACCTTGAATGTTGCTTCCAACCGCATCCGCACCGCAACTCTGTTGTGGTTGCGACGTAAAAACATCCAAAATACTCGACCCAACTTTGTTTAGCATTATGCATATTTCACTAGAGTTCTAATCGCTACTAGTTTCTACGTTGACCCTCCGAAGCCTTTGTGTTGCTTTTGACTCAAAACTATACCAATTGCACTACTTCCAAATCTACTCTACGCTACTCAGTCTACGGAACTCCTCTACACCATTCAACATTGGCTCATTACTAATTTTTGATATGGGCTCCCATAGAAAGGTATTGATCCAAGAGGTTGACTCCTCAAGGATCCATCCCACCCGTAGCTCTTTACAACTACGATACTAAATCACCCCACATCTCCCCGGAGGTATGTGGTAAATCATGGAATACTCCTCCTCCTTGATCTTTACGGGTGCAACTCTGCTGATCATGTTTCTCTTTCTTGTATTTCTTTCGAAGAGGACACTTTGCGTAGCGTAGTGACCAAGATCACAACACCTAAAATATTTTATCTTTGAGATTTCCTTCTTCTTCCTCCTCTCGCTCCTGTTGCCCCTTTGATGCAAGGGTTGCATTCTCCTCTTCTTCCTTGGGCCCACTCGTTGCTACTTCCAATTATGGTGCTCTTCACCAAATCACACCTCACCTCTTCTTGTTGTAAGTCCGCCCCTAACTATCTCGCAATCTAGAAAATATTATCCGCCCCAAAGGGCTGCTCTAGACGAAGACCTACCCCTCTTTAGAAACATTGTTTAAGGCAAAGCGAACAAAAATCCGTAGAGTGAGGTGCATAACCTACGAATGTTAGCTCATCCCGGGCATCCCGAAGTCGTATGAGGAATGGATCTATGCATTCTCCCTTCGAATTCTATTACAATGAACCTTATCTTCCAAGTACATATTTCGCTACTTGGAAGACCCACAGTGCTGATGTGGCCAATGCATCCCACATTTTGTTTGTTGTGAATTTTACATATATGTGAGAAACAATATGATTTCGAACTCCATTAAGTATAAATCTCTTAGCCTTTGTCATATCCTTATTGTAAGCTTCCGTGGATCCGGATATGTGGGGACGGGCACCACATTATCAATAAAGGCTTTAAGATCATGCTCATCTAGAAGGAAGGATACCCTTACCTTTTAGATCACATAGTTGGAGGCACCCTCCAATCGATCCCTGATCTCTAAACCCGACGGATGCCATCTCGCCAAATAGATGTCAAATTTCTCCATCTCTCCTCTGTGCGATTGCTTGACTAGATCTACGCACTCCCGGGTGAACTAGATTTTCTCCTGGATATTGCTTCCACTGCAATGAGAAATATAATTCCTTGGATTGGAATTCTCTTAGGAATAAATTCCCTCAGGTGTGCTCCTTCTTCCATCTTACGACGCTTTTCTATAATAGAAAAATGCTTTCGTAGAAAATGTCGTGTCAACGGAAGAACTACTATGCACTAAATGCTGTTGTGCTACTCCCTCCCGATGTTGAAAAAATCTCAATCTGGAAATATTACTCTTTGTTGACTCACTCAAAGAGAAATTTTTTCCTCGAAAAATATTGCCCTCCGGCACTAAAGCGCATAGCACCTCTAGGGTTTCAATTTTTCGCCTACATAGCTCTTCAAGCTCCCTCTTCTAATTAGTCTGGCCTCTTCCCTACTTCACATAGCTCTGGTATCATGTGAAAAATTCTAAAACCGAAATCCTATTGCAGTAACTAGAAAATATTCACCGAATTGTTAATTTTAACTCAACAATTTATTTGCAGTTTTCTACGAAAAAACATTGAATACATCACACTACAACCTACACAAATACAAAATACCGTGGAAAAAAATATACAACGTAGGGAAAGAAATAAGCACACAATTGACACCATTATTTTTTGGACAAATGTCCTTGGAAAAAACCCAATGCGAGAAAAGCCCGATGCGACAGTTGAGGGTTTGTATTATTATGTAATAATTTATGAATAGAATCATTGGATACCTTCATCGGCTATATGATAGAGAGAAAATAACTCGGAAAAAAATGAAGTGAGAATTAACCTCACACTATCATCGACGATCTAACACTAATCAGCCTTTGAGTGGCTAGCCCCAAGATGCCTCTAGATAGTCAACGCACTTGCCTATGTGTCACAACTTGTAGGGACTGCGTCACTCATATGGATGATCGTCTGCTGGTACGGATGCTCGGATCTATGACCCTCCGATATCACACCCCGACTTCAGCTTCGGATCCGGGATCGCTTCTCGGCAAAAGCTGTGGATTCCTCTCAAACTCTACACTACCTTAGCATGGCTTTTCATTTTCCCAGCCCTAGCTCTATGCTACCTCTTTAGATCTCACTCTTCCTTCTCTACTATGTATTCACCGGATCGGGAAAAATTCCACCGGCCACTATCCACTGCCCCTCACTACAAGAAATCAACTCGATCACTCCTCCAACAAGCTGTTGCACTACTCTCTTCGGAATTCGATCTCTAATCTCTCACTTGATGTATTTTCCAAGTGCCCATTGAGCTCCTCCTTATAATCTTCTCGTTGAACATTCAAATGACTTAGATTAGATCCTAATCAACGGTTAAGATCATCTTGACTTTATCTCGATCATTTTCTAGAAGATTCACACCCAGTTTAATTAATACCATTTAATTATTTTAATTCCCTAAGTTTAGACTTAGACATCCATTAAAAATAATCAATTATTTTAATTAAAGCGCCTTCGGGTGGAATTTCCCAAAACTATTTCCGGGTTTTGGAGAACGCATGTGTCCTAGTTGTTACACAGACATTTTTTCACCATCCCTGCAATCCTTTGTCCCGTACATTGGAGGACTATTCCCGTGACTCGTGAACGACAAAATGTCTCGAAAACACCTTAATAGCATCCTTCGCATAAGGACAAGAATTCTCCCGAAGAACAATTCCTTTGGAAAACCCCTAAAAATCCATGTTTTGGCATTGGTGTGGGTGGTCGGTTCATCCCTCGTGCCAATGGGGAAAAACCACACTAGTGGGCGCGCCGATTGGCACTCGTCCCCTGTGTCTTACTCGTGCCAAGTCTATTTGGGAATGTTTTTTAAAAGCAAATGGCAAAAGTTTGATTCTAACCAACTACGAATGAATCATCGAAAGAAGTTGGGTTGTTTGCCTCCATATTTCCCCGATTAGGAAGTGGTTTTCCACCTCTCATGGAACCTTCCTAAGAGATAGGACCTATCCCATGATTATAGGGATGCCAAATTCCCTTCCTCCATCTATAAAAGCCCTGCCCTTTCCATTTGCTAGCTAGCTGAACGCTTGGAAGTTGAACTTGTGGGAAGGACACTATAGCTAGGAAACTATTGAGAGCGAGAGCCAAGGAGAACCTCGTAAGAGAGAGAGCTTCGTCCAAATTCCCCGACGAGGCTTTGTTGAGACGTGCTCCACCTGCAAAGCCTCGCGAAGGAAGATCATAGCATTAGAGAATTTGGTTGTAATCTCATTTTTTGTCATCTATAATATAAGCGACTACGATTTTGGTTCCATTCGTGTGTCTATTATTTTATGTAATGCAATGAATTATATATCTCTGAGCGATATATAGTTACATGCTTTGAGTATTACGTTGTATGTCCTCATTTCTGCATGTGTATAGGTGTACCGGACGTGGTGAATGGAATGATTATGATACTGTCGAAGCTAGGAACGAGGAGCACCGCTTCTTCCTCGACAACAACAGCGTGGGATTTGAGGTAGGCTACCTATCGTGATCTTTGTATTTCTTGTAACTAGGAACCAATGTCATTGTGTGATTCGATTGTTGCTAGACCCACTCTAGGGCTAGTGGGATTGCCTCTGTCCGCGAGGGGGATTTACCTCCACAAAAATTTTGGCGACTCCATTGGGGAGTTTCCTTTGATTTTTTTCACTCTTTGAGGTCTTGGTCATTCGATGGATTTAGTCAAACAACCATTTCCTTGTTTGTTCCTATGTTTTTCATCAATTACGATCTTTTAGTTTTTTCTTGAAGTGGTGAGTCTGGTCTTGGTTGGGAGAAATTCTTTGTTTTTTCTGTTCAGGGCATTGGCACTTTTATTTTGTTACGGTCGCACCAATTGGCACTAGTCGTCGATTAGAAACCCGCGCCAATTGGCCATTGGCGCTAGTTGTCGATGAACAAGTCGTGCCGATTAGCGCTAGTTTCACCCACAAAAGTCATGCCAATTTTAGGGTGTTTGAAAAATTGAGGGTTTTTTCCCTAATTCCTCCACCCAGTGTGTCTTTCCCTTCAGGTTTTTTCTCTCTGTATGATTTAATCGTTCTCCCCTCTACTTTTTCACTTATGAGCATAGATTACATTGCTCTTTGTTCAATTGAAAAGTATTCTTTCTATGATTGCTTGATGTAAAGGGGAATGAATGCCTTGTTTTGAGCTCATGCTTTGGAAGTACTTTTTGTGCTTGACCTCATATGTCTTGTAGTCTTTTGATGAATTTCATTAAAAATTGTTTAAAAAAACGATTTCATTCTTAGTGTTTGTTTGCATCTCTTTTGCATTCATCCTTCATTAAGAAAAATTTGTGTTCATTTAGTTTTCCTCTCAAAGTTTGCTTTTCGTTAAAATGCATTAGATCATGTTTCATTGAAGAGTATTTTTTTAGATTTATCATTGAACTTAGATTACATTGTTTAATGATTGAAAGCTAAAAATCGCATTGAGTGCATTCTCTTTCATTAAAAGCATGCATTAAGTAGATTCTCATTTCATCGAAAAAACGCATTGAGTGCATTCTTATCATTTCAAAAGAAAAAAGAAAATTGTGCATAGATTACAATTGCATAGTTTTCAAAAAAAGAGGATTTTGCATAGATTACATTGCATAATTCGCATCATTGAATGTTTTTATATTACTTTTGGATAGTGAAAGTCATCTAGTTTGGAAAAAAAATTTGTTTGCGGTGTTTTTCTTTGTTGCATCATTGTTTGAAGCTCTTCCCTTAACTAGATAGCATTCATCTAATTGAAATATTTCTTTTCTCATATAGTTTGCATCTAGGAATTTGAGCCTACACGTTTGATAGGGCCTTGAAATCGAAACGTAAATTGAAGATCAACTTTAAAATTTACTGAACTAACCTAAGGAAGCATTGAAACTTAATGGAACATTTAGTAGTCTAAGGTAGAGACGTGTTCCAACATCTTTAAGCCTAGTAGCTATCACTCGCCATTTGGCTACGGACAGTGCTAGTATGGACTTGTGCTCCCCGTACCAGTCATGTATATAAAGGGATACCCCATTAGGTTGCAAATCCTTTATCCATAGGAAGACGAGTCCGTCGCCTTTTACCCATGATAAACTGGACATAGCATTCGAAGAGATTACCTACACGTATGTCAAGTCCTTGGTCGATTTCTCTTTCATTTTTTACCAAGGTGTATATGGTAGTTCACGAATATCACGGTACACCTATTTACCTAGATTACCGAAGCAGATCACTTTGATCTTTCTTCGACTCTTTTAACCGAAAATATCATCGAGCTCTGTCCTTTCAAGCTTGTTTCCAACCTTTGAAAGCGATAGAGTCACCTTTTTTCCTGTTTCTCGACTCTTAAAATATTAAACAACAAAGTTTGGTATCGGTGTATTAAAAAATAATCGTCCACGAAATATTCCCGGTTAGAATTTTTTTCCTTAGTGTTTTATTTCAAGGTCGTTTTCGATGGCAACTTTTCTCGGAGTTTTCCAATCAAGGAGTCCCCTCTAAAGGGAGTCCCTAGTCCTTTTCCTACTTTAGGAAATATTGGTGCTCCTTATATGGCCACGTTGTCCCTCACCCTAGGGTTAACTATTGGGTTTGCCTGTTTGGTTGTTTTCAACCTCTCGTAGTCTCAAGTGTTCCAGCCTACCGTACCATCCACTCCTTCGCACGAGCAACGCCATGTTGATTTGAAGGTGGACCTCTCCCCTTCTTTGCATTTTTCTTCGTCCTCATCTTCTACTTATCCTAGTGAAAGTTTGGATTCTAGTAGCCGGGTGGCTAAGAAGAAGAAGAAGAAGCTAAGAAGAATAATTTAGATAAGCGAGAGGCTAACTGCTGTAGCTATTGCTTCTAAAACACCTGCATCTTGATAGAACCTTCCAACCCTCTACGGAAAGTTAAGTTCCCTTGCATGTTGTGCCAAGGAAACCATGTTCTTCGAGATTGCCCTAGCATTCCCAAGGTGCTCAAAGTATGGTCCAACGGTCACCCACCATTGCCTTTGGCTTTCGGGGAGTCGGGTTGGGGGAAAGTCTTAGGCTAGTGCTGGTAAAGCTCTTAAGATTCAGGGTAAGATCACAATCACTTTAATTTGTGTGAAGGGCATCATGCCATTCACCTTTATTCGTATATGGATGAAGCCAAGAGAGTTTTGGACAAATCAATTGTTTTTACGCACCGTGCCTTCGGTACTGTTACAAATAGCTTTCTTTGAGTCCTTCACCGATTGATTCAACGATCGATCAGGAAGTCATCCTTACTTTATCCAGCTCCCATGGAAATTCACCATCATGAATCCATCCCTAACCAACCATTGGTCGTGGGATCAGTTGAGTTGGCCCCGTCTGTGGTGCACCGGGTCTTTTTCGTCGAAGTGGATCTCACATCCCTCATGTTCTTCTTGTTTCTTCAAATTCCTCAAACTTGGAGAAATATTCTCCTGCCCTCATACCTCTAGAAGCTAATCCTCTTGCCTCCCATGATGGAGGTCCCGAAGGATAATCCTACCGCCTCCATGATGGAGGTGGCGGAGGATGCTCCTTCTTCTCTCGTAACACCGGGGGAAGACCATCTCGGTTAGATGGTAGCCCCTCCAAGTAGTTTGGTTGCTTCCTTCGATTGGGAGTCGATTCGACGAGTTGTGCCTTCCTTCTTATGTTCCCTTTGAGATCATGGTATAGGCCTCCCATCCGGTCATGCCCAACACCATTATAGATGAAGGAACGTACGGTGGTATTTTATCCTCAACTACTTAGCAAGCTTTCGGATCACTGCCGCTTGTGCTGTTGTTGATTATATAGTTCACCCTTAATATTTTTGATAAAGGTCACGGGAGAGTGCGGATCACTGATAACATTCAGATGGCTAAGAGTTTCGAAGTTGGCGAAGGGGAAATAGCACTAAGCTGAGTCACATGCGAGAAAAGGATAAGCACGTTTTTTTAACAAAGCGAAAATATGTAAAGGTCTTAAACTAAATTAAGCGAAAGGTATAAAAGGTGAAAAAAAGGAGAAAAAATACAAAGTAGGGCCCCACACACTTTATACACGCGTAGAAAGGAGTCTACAAGTATAATTCTAGTCACGAAGGTGAGGGATGAGGCGAGTCCTACAGAAATCTTGATGACATGTCAAGGCATATGACACGAGGTGAGAGTTCTACGGAGAAGTAGACGTGGGCTTTAAATTTATCGCATTAGTCACTTTGCGTCCCTCGAGGGTCATGTTACGAGGTACAAGCTGCCACCACGACGTAAAGGTAAGGTAAGTTTTAGGACATCCGGTACCAAGGCCGGTACCATTATTTCTAACCCGAACACGCGCGTGTTCACCTGCAGTCTAACGCCCAATCCCTACATGCCACGTGTCTTAGTGTCGGCGTCCTTACGACGCTTACCCTATTTTTTTTATCCACCTTCTTTCCCCAAGCTTCCTCGGTCCTCTATAACCATTTTTCATCTTTTGATTGTGGTAAAATACTCGGGTTTTTCGAAACCATTGTATAAGCAAAAGTGGGTGCCAGTCATTAGGTCTACCCGGTCATTGTCAACACCCCCTACATCGCTTTCTCAAGCAATTCCCTACTTCGCGGGTATTCCACCCCTCTCATTCCATCTGTTTTCCTTTTGTTTTTAAAATTTTCATGATGGTCATGGGAAAAGTCACAACCAAGAAGTCGGAGAGCCGGAGACTCCCCAAGCCCATGAGTCTAGAGTTGTTCCGGGGCTCGAACCCTTCTTAGACTTACAAGCGACATCTGCGACCCACGGTACCCATTTCCCATTAGCAACATCAAACCTAAGATATTTAGGAGACATGTCGAAAACAAGGATAGGTATCGGGTTGTTTTATCGAGCTGTATCATCAAATTACCCCCCCTAGTGTATCCGATGGTTGAATTCATCTTTTGGCTCAGAGAATCTTACAACGAGCATCGGGGCATGTCCCTCTCAGCCCAAGGGAACAAAATACTCACTTTTTTCCCCCAAGACAATCAAGAAAAAGCCCTTCGTTTTCCTACTAGTTCAAACTATGTCGAGCTTTAGTGAAATAAATCTGACCCCTCAATTCTGCAAAGCTACCATGGAGGCAACAAAGTGATTTCATCACCTCCATAGCGACTCTCATTTCTCAACTCTCCCCTCCACGTACCGAGTGCCCCTAAGCTACGTTCAAGAGAAGAGGTCCGGCCTATCCTTGCTCTCATCGCGGGTTTACTAGGGTGTGGAAGGTTTTGCGCAAGCCTCTAGAGGATGTATTGCTTTCTTATGATTAATGTCTCAACTCGGGGTCGTTTTAGATATTCTGGTTTCCCAGCCTCCACCATTCGAGAATCAGTTCTAGGAGCTCTCATACACGGGTCGCTCTCGTTTTTGTTCCATGATTTTTTATCTTTTCCTCTTCAGCATGCTAATAAATTTGAGGGTTTGGGTTTAGATAAGGTGTACAAGATAAATTCCCGAGCCTAGACCAATCTTTGAGCTGGAATCCTCGCAACGCATCCGGTTAGCAAGCAGGGTGGGCTACTCAAGGTTCCTAAATTATTTCATGCCCATTGCTTACACTATTGTCCATGAATCTCCTTCACCTAGGGTTTTCTCCGAGCTAAGAGCTTTTACGGTATAGTGAAGCCCAAAGCACAGGGATTGGTATCTTTTTTGATAACTACACGGAAATTTGAGTTTATGGAGCCAAAGTCCCTCCCTACCAATTGTCCCGTTTTTCCTACCGCTGATTTATGGTTTTGGAATACATTCGACAAACCACGAAAGCCAACCAACTTCATTTCCTCCACCAAAAAGGGGGTTTATCCTCGAAGCTTCCCATAACCATTGGCCCTTTTGTTGTTAATTCAAGGCATGCTCTTCTGTGGTGGAAAAATTTGCTTCAAGATATGGATTTGAGACAAGGGAAAGCTTGGCCCTATGATCCGAAGGGAATCATCTCTAACGAGAAGGAGGAGGAAAAAATCAACCCCTTATATGCATGAAACGAGGCCTTTCATCGAATGGTGAGCTAATCTTTTGAAAAGCTGGCCTTTTTCTTTCGCAGTATGGAGATAGATTCATGCGCGACGAGAAAAAATGAGATGCTGCTTCAACCGGAGAAGGCGGCAAAGAACAGGGTGGACGAGGTAGGTGCATCAAGAGAGCATCTCCCCCTTCCAAAAAGCAAAACGAGGACCCGATGCATGAAGTTATCCGAGATGAATAGTTGCTCTAGGAGGAAACACCATATGGGAAGCCCGAAACAAGGGAAAGTAGGAACTCAAGGTGTTGTAGAATAGTACTACCTCTTCTAATTTTTCAAAAGTCTCGCAAAGCCATTACGATGGAAGCTCTCGGAGTGCAAGCAAAGGCGGGTCAAATACTAGAGCAATCATAGATAAGTATCGATGCGAGCTGGAAGGGTATGTTGAGAAATATCACACCGGGATTCGCATATCGCAATGAACTTGGATCTCGAACAATTAATAATGGCCATGGTTGAGGCCGTCCTGGATCCGAAGACGTTACAACCAGCTACGGGGCGTTAGAAATCGCGAGTTAGACATGTCACAAGTGTCGACAAATGACAAGTGCAACTTATTTCGGGTTTTCGAGTGACATGCTTAAGGATGAAGTGATGTGGCTCTCTATCACCCTTACAGCTACGGAGCAAGCATGGCCAAGTAGTGGAGAATTTCGAAAGGAAAAGATCAATTCCATGCCCTTTATGAATGAGATACACACTCTCCATGAGGTAATTAAAGGAAAGGAAAAAGGTGTAGCCAACCCTCAGGGTCATCTCATTGAATATTTACGAAGCAGAGTTGCATCCTTAAAGATTAAAATAAATATAATGGGCTCTCATCATGTGCAAACAAACCGAACTAGCCCAGAGTTTGAAAAGGACAAGGCTAACTTGGTCGATTCTCTTGCAAAGGAGAGGGAGGAAAAAGAAAGGATCACAAGAGAGATGGAAACTCTTCAAGGGGAGAATGAATGCGTTGCGGATAACCACCGGGACACACATACATGCTCACCACACCGTCTACGAGACTATTCATTTGTTAGAATAGCCGACCACTGCATTAGCTACAACCCGAAAGCACTCGGAGAAACGAGTCTGAAAAACACGGCAAAGGACCAGTGAGTCGGAGGCCCTCCTCGCTCGAAAATGTCAAAAAATATTAGTGCTCGCGAGAAAAGAGATCGAGGAGGGAAAGCAAGAAAAGGTGCGGTATGAAAAGACCATCAATGATCTCAAAAATCGTATGAAAGGAAATTTTCACCCTTCTAGAAGCCAGGGTCAACTAATGCGGTGACATTATTACGTAGTTAAAATGTCTGGGCATTCTTAAACGTTATCGAGGAATCAGTCGTTGTGCCCCTTCTTAGAAGAAAGCTCCACGAGGGAGGCACCGAGGCGCCCGAGAGAAGAGTCCAAAACGCAAAAAGGTGTGTCTCCTTTCGAAAGAGCTAAAAGCCGGAGGACGTGGTGAAATAGGGTATGAAAATTAGGTTCATGGAAGCTTCCCGAGTGCCGTAAAGAAATAGAAAAATAGTCACGCTAGGAACCCGACCTTGGATGCATTAGAAAAAAGTAGCAACCGACTTAGAAACGGTTCGAGGTGGGTCAGGTACGAGATAACACTCGCGAGGATTCCCATCATGCGGGACCCCGCTCATGTTGTCTTGCAGTTGTTGCCGGCAGTATGAGTCCGTTACTGAAGGGGGTAATGAATCAAACAAACATCCCCTCCGATAAAGCCGCAAGGGCTTAAACCGAAAACCATCATCTCAGTCCTTGGAAAAGAGTTTTTCTCCTACACGAAGTGAGGCATAAAGTTTTTGTCAAGGGAAAACTATGATGAACTCACGGAGGTCTACATCAGAACGGGGAATGTTTCATACTCGATGCACCGAACCTACGACGGATAGTTGGCGGGAGATGCATCAAGTATGCCGAGCTGTTAGCCAACTCCTTAGCAAACGTTCCACCACTAGCATTAGCAACGGCCTCCAACTCATGTCACACCAGAGTGAAAATGGTTAACTCATGATTCGGCCTTAGTGGCCTTCTAGTTTTACTTTTACTTTTTACTTTCAAGTTCCGAGTGGAATTCATATTTCACTCTCGCATTTACTATTTGTTAGAACAGTCTTAATGTTTTGTTTTGAAATGGCCCACGCAGCCTAATTGTAAATGATGAGAAGAGTTCTCCCTCATCATAAGTTTTTTTATTTTGATTAGGACCCAAAAGCCTACTAGCATGCGGGGAAGATATTTTCCCAAAATATCTTCCCCGCGTATGTTCTTGTAAATTCTATATAAGTAGAAAATTGAGATGAAAAAATGGGTTCCAGATTTTTCGGAAGAATAAGCTAAGAAATAACCCTATATGCATTTTTTTGAAATTTGGATAAAAAATTTGAAGAGCCCATTGGGTCTCGGTCATGAGGAGTTTCATCTTTATTGAGGATTACTCGGCTCTTAATACTTCACGATCTGTAAATCTCTCATGTGTTATAGCTTAAATTTTCATTTCGTGTACACCCATTTCTATTATATCTTGTTCTAGAATGCGAGTTGCTCACATGTCTTGGTATGAATTTATCATTGTTGATACTCATGCTAAAATTTGTCTAGCGCTTTAAATATGGCTCGGGCATGATATGTTGTTCCATCTTTCACTTCAACCATATTTCTTCGATATTAGCGAGCGATGAAATGTTATATTTAAAGTTATTTTCATGTATGGATTCTTGTTGCAATAAGCAAGTACATGTTGATATTCGTTTCTAGATCTCATCTCGGTTATAGCAAGTATCCTCCTCATTTTTCATACACGATAATCACCATATGATTATTCACCTCCGTGAGTACTTTGAGAGTCTAGCCCCACTTTTCATAGAAAAGTTGTCTTTGAATTGTTGGATATGTTTTTATCAAAAATTCACACTCTGCTCTCTGCAATATCTTTTTTGTGTGCTAAAGTTTTGAGAATTTTTTGGTTCCATCTCAATTAAACCTTTCTGTTTATACATATGATAGCACAAGAGCCTTTTCTTTGAATAACCTTCCCATGTTATACCATATGCTCCCTACTCATATAAGATGTCCTAGGCACTGTATTTCACAACTCAAGGGGTCGTCTCTAGGAGTGACAACATCTTTTACGGCGCTGTTTCGGGAAATACGAGGTTGAGAAACGATAAATCCCCGGGCCTTGACAAAAATCCTTATTCACTCTTCAAACGAGTGAGCAAAGGGAAGAGTTGAGAGTTGTAGATTTCTCACCTTGGTGACTCCACTTGTCGTGACAGACATATATATTTAGTAATCTGGCTTCCAAAAGCTACATCTGAGGTTAGATACATCTCGAGTCGAAGACACCTTCGGTGTTTGACCCGAGAGAAGTTCCTACATAAGAGGGTTGGAGAGAAAGGTAGTCAGGTCCATATAGATATCCCTAAATTTTCTTTGGAAGACTCACCATCCACCTCCTCTCAAATAACCCAAAATCAAGGCCTTGACTCCTCTATAAGAAACCCCAATTACTTCTCGGATAATCCTTCCCTAGAGGACATTCCAGTGAAAGACGAAGTTGAATCCATTGATACCACCAATTTCTTTCTTCATCCCACTCACGGCTGAAAGAGGTCAAAGAAGTCGCTTTAAATATCTGTTGTTAATAGTCCTTCCTTCCCATCACCACCTCAAGCCTCTATCCAATACATCCCCATTGTCATACACACTTCACTTCCACCTCCTCCTCTCACACATCAAATCCTTCCACCACCTACACCACCTCGATGGAAAATATTTCGGGTTTCTTGTTGAAAAAAATATGTCCCCCTGCCATTACCTCAAGTCTTGAATGATATGCCTCAAGACTATACTGAAAAATCTTACCCCATTTCAAAGTGGAGAAAATGAGATCGAAGCTCAAAAGCATCTTGAATTTTTTTAAGCTCAAGAAGAGATTAATGTGGAACATCTAGATGTAGTATTGAGACATCCAATCACTTGATGGAGAAGCCAGGAAGTGGTTTAAGACATTGGGGAATTGCTCCATCACTACTAGGGAAGAGATGGAGAACTCTTTTTCTCAGAAAATGGGGGAGAAGAAAGATCATAGTTACTGCCTCACTAAACTTTAATGCACTCAGGAAAAAACATAATGAGGGAGTGCCGTAGTTCATCAAGAGGTTAAATAAAGATTTGTACTCAAGCCTCCCGACTCAAAATGAAACCTCATCGGGCGCTACCAAAGTGGTGTTTGTATCAGCCTTTGATTACGAATTTGGCTTCTCTCTAAGAGAAAGGAAGCTCGCCTCACTAGATGATGCTCGGACGGATGCACTAGAATTGGAGGCTAATTTTTGCTTCAACGGGGAAAATCAAAGGGAAGATCGGATCAAGATGCTTTGGGAGAAGGGGAAAAGAAGGGTATCTACTTCTTGCCAAGATAGAGAGTCGAGTCGAGAAAAAAGATTGAAGAAATGAATAAAATGATTAAGAATCCATCAAGTAAGTTGGGTCAAACTTGAACTCGAAGCTCAGAATTCATCCTCTAAAGAATTTCCCGAGAATGCTCCAATTAGGGGTTACAATCCACAATATAGAAAACCACCCCCTGCAAACACGTAAAGAGAAAGGAAGGAGCGACAAGACCCGAGTACCACACACTCTGTACCTAGAAGGTCAAGTAGAAGGTCCCATCGAAGATACTACATATGAGCAAGATGATTCATATCTTGCTTATTCGAATGGAGATGAAATCGAGATCGATTTGCAAGAAGGTGATGGAATGGGGCTCAACTACTGGAAGAAGAAGAAAGGGTTAGAGTCATTGAAGACCCGAGAGATCGACGGCTACTCCCAGACAACGTTTGTTGATTTCGTGCGAGGCACGATTTAACAAAAAATATGATCTTAGGTCTTCCGAGAAGAGGACCCATACACAAGACGAGGTGGAGGAAGTGCCTCGGAGAAGAGCGTTGTTCGGAAGGATCAAATGAGTGCGGAGTACCGAGATAAAGGTATTAAACCTCTTAACGAGCCTTTACATTCAAATAACCAAATTCCTTCCTCTTCGAAGTTAGCCACTACCCCAAATCCCAAACTCGTGTTGAAAGAAGTGAAACTCGTAATTGAAAATAAAGAACCAAAGGAAAAAATATGAGAAAATTCCTCTTCCATCTTTGGTCTTCAAAAAGATCTTGAGAAGGTTAAAATCCTGGTCCCTCCGGCCCGACTGCTGGAAGACGACCTTTCCTATCGGGTCCAGGTCACCTCCTTTATGCTCCCTCTTGAAACGGCTCCCATTCCGGACGCAGTTTGAACCTACAAGAAGAAAGTCCCATGATATTTTTTTGGCCCCCATGTTGAAGAGTTAGATGCCCTCGATCCCCCCCCATTTTATGTTTCGTTAGTAATCCATGATTTATTATTGCACAAATATATGTTGGATTACGGAGCTTCTCACAACCTCTTTCCTTGTCAATTATGGAGCAACTAGAGTGCACGAACAACTTTCGTCCATACAAAGACTTGTATTCCTTTCGAATCCAAAAGAGTCGAGTGTTTGGGGATGATCCAAATATTTGGTGGTAAATTTGGCCCGGATCCCAACCAAGAGTGTAGTGTTGGATATAGTAGTGACGATATCCCGGCATGTTTTGGAATCTCGTTGTCAAGGTCTTGGGGAACCAAAATCGGAGGGTCGATAAAAATGGATTCGACTTATGCTACTATCCCCGTCTTTGGAGGATAGGAAAGGAGGTTGTATAGGGAGACAAGGTTTGTAAAGATGGTTACTAAGGTCGAAAAATCTACAAACTCACTAGTAGTATATCAAAGAAGGGGAATTATCTTGCCTAATGTTGGAGGAAGACCAAGACTATGCACAAGAGCCATCATTACGCTCGAGATTAAGATCGAACAATCCTCAAAAGACAAAGAGGCCGAAGTTTGGACGTTACACTTTGATGGGGCCAATTCTAGAGAGGGAATGGAAGCTGGGTACTCTGATTTCACTGTTTGGTCAATGGATTCTGTTATCTTTTAAAGTGTGGGTATGAAGCTACCAAAAAATGTAGCCGAATATTAAGCATTGATCCTAGGGCCGCAAACGACCAAAAGCATGAACATCCAGAGCCTAAAAGTTCTAGGAG
The DNA here is from genome assembly GCA_034641835.2 of Pinus albicaulis. NCBI lineage: Eukaryota > Viridiplantae > Streptophyta > Pinopsida > Pinales > Pinaceae > Pinus > Pinus albicaulis. The sequence continues at coordinate 981,569,408 of CM076578.1, read as the reverse complement.
ATTCGAGATTGGTAGTAGGCAAGTGAAGAATCGATGCAAGCTAAACATCCGAGTTGCGAGAGCTTATAGGAATGAAGTATGGGATCCGGTGGAAAAAAGAAATTTCACGAGCATTTAACATTCGGTGTATGCCCATATAATAGAACAGAATGGCGGATTCACTTGTTGTAGGTACACGGTACTCGACCTCCACGAGAATCCTCTCCTAAGATACGAAATTGAAGTTCGTTACCGGCCTTCAATTCCATGGACAATATCAAACACAGCAAGTGTTTGAAGACAAATATCAAGTAAATAGATTCATGGAAACGGTGGGAGAATTCTCAAATATGGAGATTGATGCTTGTGAGGAAGAAGAACCAGAAGACCTTTCCTAGAACGGATGGGAGGAAAAGGTTGTTGGTCATAAGAAAGTATTAAAGTTAAGGAAACGTTATACAAGGGGTTGGTACACTACCTAGAAAGGTTTTTTGACAAAAACGATGTCCCCACTTTGTAGCCAAACAAAGTGGTAGAAGAAAATCGGTATAAGACCTGAATCTCTGGGTATCGATGTTGATCCAAAAATTGTGAAGCTATCCCAGAAAAGTCCGGAGGAATATAAAGGGAAATACTGAAGCTTATTCCAATTGTACAAATATGTGTTTGCATGGTCTTATCGGGACACGAAAACCTTCGACATCAGCACATCATGCAACATAAAATCCCCCACGAAAGGATATGCGAAGAATTTGGATAAACAAAAACTCGGACGGATCAACCCTCTATTGCTTCCTTCATAGAAAATGAGATCAAAAAACTGCGAAGGCCAAAATCTATGCCATTGAGATACTCTAAGTGGGTGGCAAATTTGGTCCCACTCGTTTGGAAAATGAATGGAGAAATAAGGTTGTGTGTTGATTTCAGAAATATAAACCCGAGCATCCTTAAAGGATAATTACCCACTTCCCAAGATGGATCATATTCTACGCGAGAAAGTAGTAGGAGCTTCAAGGATGTCGATGATGGATGGCTTCTCTAGATATAATCAGAGTCGTAGTGTTCTAGAAGATCAAAATAAAGCGCCTTCACCACACCTTGGGGTACATTTATGTATCCAAGGATGCCTTTTCAGACTGATCAATGTAGGGGCTACTTTCCAAAGGGCTATGGATATCACCTTTGTTGGGGAGCGAGATAAGTTTGTGGTGGTCTACCTTGATTATATCATCGTGTTTTCAAAGGATGATGTAGATCACATTGAACACTTGCGTAGAAATTTTGATAAGTAGCGGGAGGTATGGTCTCTCTCTCAACCGTAGAAGTCATTATTTGCGTTAGAAGAGGGCAAGATTTTGGGACATATTGTGACTAAAGATAGGGCGTTAAAATTGATCCCAAAAGATTTGAGGTTATAAACACTATACCTTTCCATAGAAATAAAAAGGAGTACGGAGTGTTCCTTGGGCACATTAACTTTTCACGAGAATATTTATCCCTAACTATGTAGAAATAGTCGGCACATAACCAGACATGCTCAAGAAAAATAATGAGGTGAAGTGGTATCCTAAATCACGAGAGGCTTTCAAAAGAATCAAAAATGCCTTTGTGAAGCCCCGGTGTTGGTACAGGCGAACTATGCTAAACCTTTTATGATTTTTTTCATTTGCATCACCTCATACGATGGCGGGAGTTTTATTGCGAGAAGAATGAGGAAGGGTACAAGCGACTATTGCTTTCTCGACCAGTGCTCCGTGATCGTTGAATTGAAATACAACATACTAGAAAAGCAAGCTTATGCCCTAGTGAATTCCCTTAAGGAATTCCGAATGCAGTTCTACGGTCACCCATCACTACATTTGTGCCCTACAACGGGTTTGTGAAGGATATCTACGATTCAAGGAGATAGTAAGGGAAGAAGAGGAAATGGATTGCCAAAATACAAGAATATGAGCTAGATATATGTCCCACTAAGTTAATCGAGGGATAGGGATTAGCTACAATCTGCCGAATCAAATTGCCAAGCTCTGGGGCATAAATCATGCTATGATAGCTAACGAGGAGTCCGAAAGATTGAGGAACGACGTGGGATAGAAGCAACTACTCGAAGACTCATATGAAGTATTTCTATTAGTCCATGGTATAAGGAGATTGTGGAGTATGTTCGACTCTCGGATGCCCCTAGCTGTGACAAAGCTAAACTACAGACACTAAGGTTGAAATCGCGAAATTTTTGTTGCCAATAGTTGGCTATACGCGAGATCCATCGGGTATCTGCTCCTATGCCTTAATGAGAGCGAGGTGGAAAAAATAATGGTTGAGTTTCACGAAGGGATGCATGAAGGTCGCTACTGACAGAGCTCCAGCCCATAAAATTACGAAAGTTGGTTTCTTCGGCCCAAACTCTTTGGAGACATGTTTTTCTTGGGTCGGAGCACTGTGAAAAGTGCCAAAAATTTGCGAAGAGACGAGAATTTTGCACCCTTACCCATGATCCTGGTACGATGTAGATGAACCATTCCAACAATGGGGGATTGAATTTATTGGTGAAATTCACCTGCGTCAAGTGGAAAACACAAGTGGATATTAAATTTCGCTAAATATTATTTCACCAAATGGATGGAGGCTTATACCTACGAGGAACGCAGCGAGATATCGTGGTGATAAAGTTTATGGAAGAAAACATTATATCCATATTTGGTTGCCCTGCTAAGATAGTTACGACAATGTCCGGGCCTTTTAAGTCTCATAAGTTTGTCAACTCGCCACAGCAATATAATATCACATTGGGACATTCCACGGCCCTACTATACCCACAAGGAAAATGGCTTATCGAGTCTTCTAATAAAACCCTGGTGAGATCAACGAAGAAAGTTATCAACGAAAAATCGAGAAAAATTGGGACTCTCGACTAAAGTTCGCTTTATGGGCAAATAGGATTACCGGTAGAGATCAACGGGGAAGTCGCCATATGAATTAGTATATGGGAGAGCAACGAGTCTTTCCCATACAATTGGCCTTACCAACAGCAAGGTTCATGCGGGAAAGCCAAGAGGAGCCTAATGATACTACCGGGAGAATGAACCGAGTGATAGAGCTGGAGGAAACGAGAAATCGAGTGAATCGAGAGGTTGGTTGAATATCAAGAAAAAAAATGAAGGACTTGTTCGACCGGCACGCAAAAGAAAAAAAGATGCGAGGTCGGGGATTTAGTGCTCGGATGGGACATTCCAAGAGCGAGAGAAAAGGAAGCATGGTAAACTTGATGGACTGTGGTTTGGGCCCTTTAAAATTGTGTGGAGCTAGGGAAATAACACATTCAAGTTAGAAAATTTGCGAGGTCACTTACTTGTGAGCCACGAATGGTCGGTTCTAAAGCCTTACTTCCGGTTCGATTCGAGCCAAGAGAGCCTAATGTATTATAATTTACATTATTTATCCATTTTTATCTTTGTTTTAATGTCGTTTGTTGTGAAGAATCATGAAAAGAAAAATAAAAGTACGGATGAGTTGTGTCTACAAAAAAAGAGGTTAACGAGTGGGTTTGCGAGGTTCTCGACACGTCCCGAGGATGGCGTGCCATCCCCGGGTGGAGGCCGTGTTGAGTTATACAGTTCACCCTTAATATTTTGATAAAGGTCACGGGGTACGAGATCACCTGATAACATTCGGATGGCTAAGAGTTTCGAAGTTGGCTGTGGGGAAATAACACTAAGGGTCTAGAGTCACATGCGAGAAAAAGTGTAAGCACATTTTTTTAACAAAGCGAAAATATGTAAAGGTCTTAAACTAAATTAAGCTGAAGTTATAAAAGGCGCAAAAGGAAACAAATACAAAGCAAGACTGACACACACTTTATACACGCATAGAAAGGGGTACGCAAGTATAATTCCTGAGGGGGTCATGAAGGTGAGGGACGAGGCGAGTCCTACTCCCCTAGAAATCTTGATGACGTGTCAAGGCGTATGACACGAGGTGAGAGTTCTACAGTAGAAGAAGATGTGGGCTTTAAATTTATCGTAGTAGTCAATTCGCGTCCCTCGGGTCACGTTAAGGTACAACTTCCACCACGATGTAAAGGTAAGGTAAGTTTTAGGACACACACTGTGCCAAGTAGCTAGGTACTGTCACCAACCCAACATGCGGTGTTCACCTACCCGGAGTCTAACACCCAATACCTCACATGTCACGTGTCTCGGTGTCGGCATCCTTACAATGCTTACCTATTCGTTTTATCCACCTTCTTTCCCAAGCTTCCTCGGTCCATATAACTGGTTTTTCATCCTTTCTTGTGATAAAATACTCGGGTTTTTTACCATATATGAGAAAAAGTGGGTGCCGGTACCAAGTCTTCGGTCATTGTCGGTACCCACGTGTCGCTTTCTCGAGAAATTCCCTGCTTCGCGGGTATTTCATCCCTCTTATTCCATCTGTTTTCCTTTTGTTTTTAAAATTTTCATGATGGTCATGGGTAAAGTCACAACAGAAGTCGAGTACGGAGACTCCCCAAGCCGTGAGTCTAGAGTTGTTCCGGAGCACTGAACCCTTCTTAGACTTACAAGCCAACATCTACGACCGTAGTACCCATTTCCATCAGCAGGCATCAAACCTAAGTTATTTAGGAGACATGTCGAAAACAAGGATAGGTATCGGGTTGTTTTGTTAGGCCTATGTATCGTCAGATACCCAGTGTATCCGGTGGTTGAATTCATCTATTGGCTCACGGGACTCTTACGATGAGCATTGGGGCATGTTCCTCTCAACCCAAGGGGTACAAAATACTCACCTTTTTCCCTCGAGACAATAAAAAATCCCTTCGTTTTCCTACGAGTTCAAACTATGTCACACTTTAGTGAAATAACTCTGACCCCTCAATTTGCAAAAGTCTGCCATGGAGGCAATAGAGAAATTTCATCGCCTCCATAAATCGACTCTCATTTCTCAACTCTCCCCTCCACGGCACTCGGTGCCCCTAAGCCTATTCAAAGAAGAGGTCCGACCTATCCTTTCTCTCACCGTGGGTTTACTAGGTGTGGAAGGTTTTGTGCAAGCCTCAAGGGATGTATTGCTTTCTTATGGTTAATGTCTCAACCCGGGGGTCATTTTAGATATTCTCAGTTTCCGGGCCTCCACCATTCGGACTCGGTTCCGTAGCTCTCGGACACCGGTCACTTCCATTATTGCTCTATGGTTTTTATCTTTTCCTCTTCCAACATGCTTTGATAAATTTGAGGGTTTGGGTTTAGATAAGGTGTACAAGATAAATTCCCGACGGACCAATCTTTGGTGGAGCCTTGCTAATGCATCGAGTTAGCAAACAAGGTGGGCTACTCGAGGTTCCTAAATGATTTCATGCCCATTGCTTACACTATTGTCCATGAATCTCATCCACCTAGGGTTTTTCTGAAATCGAAGAGTCTAGTTACGGTATAGTGAAGCCCAAAGCACGGGGATTGGTATATGGTAACTACACGGAAATCTAAGTTTATGGAGCCAGAAGTCCCTCCTACCAATTGCTTGTTTTTCATGCACGGCAGATTTATGCTTTGGAATACATCAAACGCAGTACCTGCAAAGCCGACCAAATTCATTTCCTCCATGCAAAAAACGAGTTTATCATCAAGCTTCCCATAACCATTGGCCCTTTTTGTTGTTAATTCAAGGCACGCCCTTCTGCTAGGTGGAAAAGGGCCTTCAAGATATGGATTTGAGACAAGAGGAAAGCCTGGCCCTATGATCAAGGGCATCATCTCTAATGAAGGAGGAGGAACAAATCAGCTTATATGCATGAAACGAGGCCTTTCATCGAATGGCGGCTGATCTTTATGCCTGGCCTTTACTTTCGCGGATGGAGACAGATTCATCACAACGGGGGAAAAAACGGATTCCCGCTTCAACCGGAGAAGGCGGCAAGAGCAGGTGGATGAGGTAGGTGTGTTAGGGGAGAGCATCCTCCCCCTTCCAAAAGGGAAAAAACGAGGGACCATTGAAGCGAGAAGTTATCAAAGATGAATAGTTGCTCGAGGAGGAAACACCATATGGGAAGACGGAGCACAGGGACAAATTAGGAATCAAAGGTGTTGCGGAATAGTAATACCTCTTCGATTTTTCAAAGGTCTCGCGAAACGTTACAGATTTACGGCTCTCAAAATGCAAGCGAAAGGCGAGGTCAAATACTAGAGCAATTAGAGATAAGTATCGGTACGAAAGTGGAAGGGTATGATGAGAAATATCACACGCAGATTCGCATACGCAATGAGAACAATTAATAATGGCCATGGTTGAGGTCGACTACGGGATCGCGAGAGTGAGTACGACCGGCTATAGGGCATTAGAAATCGTAGTCAACATGTCACAAGTGCATGGAAATTGACAAGTGCAACTTATTTCGGGTTTCGGTGACATGCTTAAGGATGAAGTGATGCGACTCTCTATCACTCGCGAAAGCTACGAGCAAGCATGGCCAAGTAGTGGAGAATTTCGAAATGAAAATATCATTTCCTCGCCCTTATGAATGAGATACACACTCTCCATGAGGTAATTAAAGGAAAGGAAAAGGTGTAGCCAACCCCCGGGGTCATCTCATTGAAGATTTGTGAAGCAGAGTTGCATCCTTAAAAGTAAAATAAATATCTTGGGCTCTCATCATGTGCAAACGAGTGAACTAGCCCCGGGATGAAAAGGACAAGGTGAACTTAGCTAATTCTCTTACGAAAAGGAGAGGGAGGAAAAAGAAAGGATCGTAGGAGAGATGGAAGCTATCAAGGGAGAATGAATGCGTTGCGGATGACATCTGGGACACACATACATGCTCACCACCGTCCTACCGAGAGACTAGTTCACTTTGCAGTGAATAGGCGTACTTATGTATTAGCTATAACCAAAGCAACTTGAAGAAACGAGTCTTGACATAGCGACAAAGGATCGATGGGTGGAGGCCCTCCCTCGCTGAAAAATGTCAAAAAGATTAGTGTTATGCGAAGAAAGAGATTGAGGAGGGAAAGCGAGAAAAGGTGTGGTATAGAAAAGACCATAAATGATCTCAACGGTCGTATGAAAGGAAATTTCACCCTTTTGGATGCTAGACATGCGATCTAAGTCGACATTATTGCAAAATTTAAAATCCATGGCGTTCTTAAACGTTATAGAGTAAATGAAAGTCAGTCCTTCCCCTTCCCGGAATAAATCTCCACGAGGAAAGCGACGAGGCGCCCAACGAAGTCCAAAACGAAAAAAAGGTATGTCTTCTTTACGAAAGAGCTAAAGCGCGAGAGGACGTGGTGAAACGGGGTATAAAAAGTAGGTTCATGGAAACTGCAGGTGCCATAAAAAAATAGAAAAAGTCTACGCGCTAGGAACCTAGCCTTGGATGCATTAGAAAATGTAGCGACCAGCTTAGAACGGTTCGAGGTGGGCGTGGGAATTTGAGATAACACTCGCGGGACTCCCATCGTCGTCGGGACCCGACTCATCTCTGTATTAAAGTTGTTGCCGTGGCGTATGAGGCCATTATGAAGGGGGTAATGAATCAAACAAACATCCCCTGCGAGAAATTTTCAAGGCTTAAACCAGAAACCATCGTCTGGGTCCTTGGAAAAGAGTTTGTGCTCTGCACCAAGTGAAGCATAAAGTTTGTTGAGGTAAACTATGACTAACTCACGGAGGCCTACATCAGGACGAAGGTTTTATATCGATGCCGAGACACACGGACAGAGTTGGTAGAGATGCATCGAGTATGCCGGCCTGTTAGCCGGCTCCTCGGCAACACGTTCCACCACCGCATCGTGCGACCTCAACTCCTTCGCATCGGTGAAAATGGTTAACTCATGATTCGACCCTTGGTGGCCTTCTAGTTTTAATTTTACTTTACATTCAGGGTTCGAGTGCAATTCACATTTCACTCTCGCATTTACTATTTGTTAGAATAGTCTTAATGTTTTGTTTTTGAAACAACCACGAGCCTAATTGTAAATGATGACAGTCGTTCTCCCCTCATCATAAATTTTGTTATTTTTTCGATTAGGACCACGAAAGCCCGCTTACTAGCATGCGGGGAAGATATTTTCCCAAAATATCTTCCCGCGTATGTTCTTGTAAATTCTATATAAGCAACAAACTGAGATGAAAAAAGGGGTTCAGTTTTCAGGAAGAATAAGATAAGAAAGAACTCTGTATGCATTTTGTTGAAATTTTGATAAAAAAGTTGAAGAGCCCATTGGGTCTCGGTGATGAGAATTTCATCTTTATTGAGGATTACGGCCTTAATACTTCATAGTACTGTAAATCTCTCTCTTATGTAGTTATAGCTTAAATGTTCACTTTCATGTACACCCATTTCTATTATATCTTGTTCTAGAATGTGAGTTTCTCACATGTCTTGGTATAGTTATCATTGTTGATACTTATGCTAAAATTTTCTAGCGCTTTAAACATGGCTCGGGCATGATATGTTGTTCCATCTTTCACTTCAACGTATTTCTTCGATATTAGCAGCGATGAAATGTTATCTTTAAAGTTATTTTTCATGTATGGATTCTTGTTGCAATAAGCCCGGTACATGTTGATATTCGTTCTAGATCTCATCTTGGTTCACGATTTGGTATCCTCCTTATTTTTCATACACGGTAATCACCATCTAATTATTCACCTACGCATGAAGTACTTTAGAGTCTAGCCCCCTTTACAGAAAGTTGTCATTTGCATTTTCGGATACATTTTTATCAAAAATTCACACTACGATCTCTGCAAATATCATTTTTTGTGTCTTGAATTTTTGAGAATTTTTGGTTCCATCTCAATTAAACCTTCTTGTTTATACATGATAGCATGAGAGCCTTTTCTCGAATAACCTTCCCATGTTATACCATATGCTTCTGCTATATAATATGTCCTAGGCCCTAGTCTTTCACAACTCGAGGCTATCTCTAGGGTAGAAAACACATTACGCGAGATGCGGTGGCGTTTAACGAGAGGAACTAGTCAACCGGTGGGGATCCTTCGAAGTTGCACGGTACTTTGGGAGGGAAACGCTGTCCATATGGACGTGATGGTTGTTCCTTGCCCCTTGGACTTTAATTTACTCTTCGGCGGCGATTATACTTATTGCATGGGAGGCGCTTGTCTCCTCCCTCTTTTGTGTGATGTGTGTGCACCAAGGTCGAGATTGTGACCATTGATGGCTTGCGTTCTTTGGTCCTAATATGGCGCCCAGCCCACTCATCATCCTCGTCGGATCTTTATCCGCGGTTATATCGATCTCGCCGCATGTAAATTATGTGGCTACTGTCACTGTGCCTATATTCGGTGATAGTGACGGTGTACATCGTGTGCTAGGGGCATTGGGTCTAGACTTCCAAGATGTTTTCCTTCCATCGGACAAGCAACCCTTGGAAGCTATTACTTCTTATTCATTATAATAAGGTCTATTGGAGCATGGTTCATCGGCTTTTTTCAAGCTCCTTAAAACATGAAACAAGGTATTTGGAGCATGGTTCATCTTGCTTGTGTCATGCACCTTAAACCATGAAGCAGAGTGCATTCGGAGCAAGGTTCATTTTCTTGTGTCAAAGCTCCTTAAAAAAATGAAACAAGGTCTTGAGCATAGTTCATTTTCTTGTGTCAAGCTACGTTCAAAAGAAATTAAACAAGGTGTTAGAGGATAGTTTTTCTTCTATATCAACTCTCGTTAAAAAATGAAACAAGGTCATCTCGAGGACGATTCTTTTAATGTGTCAACCTCGTTAAAACAATGAAACACATTCCCTTTCAATTCGAGTCTTTGCTCGGATCTCGTAAATCAGTCAAGTCTTTCTCTGATCTCGTAGTTTGAACCTTCACTCCATCTGCACGTCCATATGGATTGAAGCTTGGGGCATGTACCTCGAATTGAGTCACTATCTTTGGGGGCATGCTTACTTTTTTCCAAGAATAGTTTGTTTTCTCTGTTTCAAGCTTGTGTAAAAATGAAATCGAGTTTCAAGCATAGTTTATCTTCGTTTCAAGCTTGTGTAAAATGAAACCAACTTCAAGCAAAGTTTCTTGATTTCAGGCTTGTGTAAAAATGAAACCATTCCCATTTTACCTCTTGTGATTGTCATTTTATCGGCCTATTTTTGCCTAGATGGGCCTTGGTTTTCTCACTCCATCGTCACTATCTACTTGGCCAATCATATGCCTTCACTTGATTGTTTCACCCATTCTACGAGGAACCGCTACGATGAGTGGTCTTGTTGCTTGACCTCTTGAACTTTACTTGTTCTAAGTAGTTCCACCATTACGAAAAACCCAGGTAGCTACCCTTAATACCACTCGTTCCTCCCGGGAGGAGTCATCTTTCGGCTCTTTTCGACTCTCGAAAAATTGAAAATATTGCTTTGAGACTCTTGATGTTTTGAACTCGTTAAATGGGCACATGAAACCGATATCTACCTAGTATATCGTTTACCCATTTTCAAAGAAATTTCGGGATAGATTATTTACGAAAAAGGAATACCTTAGCCTATCACGACTAAGAGGTTCTCTCAAACGAGTTTTCTACCTTTTCGGATACGATGAGACTACCTACGAAAAGGAAGTCGCGAGTTTTCTTTTTTTGCCTTCTTTTCAAACTCTCTAAAGCATGAAAAGATGCGAGTTATCCCTTTTCCAAACTCGTTAAACCTAAATGACATCGGAAATTGTTAATCGTGAAGTTAAGCAAGTTTATCCTTCCTAGGGCTCATAAAATGTACCGGGTTTCATTTATACGAAGGACAAAATTATATGACAAGCATATGCTATCACTCTTGAGCTTGTGAAAAAATAAAGAGGTACTCACCGAAATGGTGGGGGAAAATGGAAGTTATTCGTCGGTTGTGTTGACGTTATGTCACTCTTGAACATGACACTTGTACGCGTAGTTCGTGTCGGGTTGGGATATCTTCATTCTGTCACTTTGCCTCCATGGGTTTGGGAAATCCGTTTGCCTCTCATTCGATTAAAATATTTTCAACATGACCTCTAATCCTATTTGAGTCCAATGTTGCCAAATTCCGGAGAGTCATGTCGTTGATATGTTCGAGAGAAAATCTTTTCGCGGTTTGTACATTCCCCTGATCCCTCTGTTTCAGTCTTGATTCACACTCATATTACCTTCTCTGTTTCATGTCGATAATGTGGGATTCATTATGACCCTCCTTCAACGGATCGCTTCACGTCGACTTCGACTCATTATCAGGGGAATTTGATCCCCGAGAGACTCCCCTTCTCAGTACCTTAGAGCTTGCATGCCCTAATGGCAAGTTCTTTGCATTCGGCTATTGAGTTCACATCATTGGCCTGTGATTAGGTGATTTCATGGGTGTTTGACTTCGGCTCACTATTCACATTCAGTGGATTGTACTAGTAGTACCTTGTGAGCCATTTACATTATGGGTGGTTCTGTCGCACTTGTTAACGGTTCACATCATTGATCGGTAATCAGTGATTTTCTAGCATGTTAAATTTCAACACGTCTATTCACATGTTGGAATTTGTACTTTGATCGGGTGGTGTTGGAGTGCAAGACCACGGGCTTCGATCACAAAATTCCGGGTTGCGAGAAGTGATGAGTCATTCATGATTATATACATGATTCTTTAGACGGATGGCTACGACAGTACCATGGGTTCTCTTGTTTTGACCCTCTCTATATGGATGGTTGTGACCATACTGTAGGGTTATTTTGTTTTGATCCTCTCAATATGGATGGTTGCGCCCATACTATGGATCTATTTCATATGATCCCTTTATTCGGATCCCATTGCGTCCATGCGAGGGATCCATTCACATGATCCTTTTCTTGATGGATAGATGTGCCTATACCATGGATTCATGTATTTTTTCATCGAGAGATTTCAGTTATGTATATGTATCTATGCTTGATTTTTAGGTCTCTTTGTACAGTAGCGTCTATTTCCTTACATGTACTTGTAACCCCCCACTCATGTTCGGACTTCATACTTTAGGGGGCATCATGTTACCAGATGAATTTGTCACTATCCTTGCAATCCCCATCTCGCACATTGGAGGGTCATTTTGTGACTAATTAGAAGTGTCAAGCCTTGCAAATACCATTATTTCATCCCTTTCCATGAGTACAACATTCCCTCTATTGACCATTTCTTGAAATGAGACCACTAAAAACACTGTTTTTTTCCTTGTGTTGTAGCCCATTATGCCCTCGCGCCAACGAGGAAAATTAACAACGAGACTGTGCGAGTTGGCGCTCAGTCCCGAGTTAAGCACACGCACCAATAATGTTTCACCAATTTATAGAGCGAAGTTTCGATCACAAAAACTTCATGGATGAGTGATAGGGAGTGGTTTGAGCCGGAATAACCACGACCCTTCCTCCTTTGGCCTCTTGTTTCCACCTTATGGGAAACCTCCCAAGGATAAAGAGCTCCATTCCACCATTGTAGGGTTCCCATCCTCCTCCTCTCCTCTATAAATATAGCCATCTTCCATTGATGAGCTAGTTGAACATATGATAGTTGAACGGATATCTGAAAAAAGTTAGCATAGAGAGAAACGATCATAGCTTCGGGAGAATAGTGCGAGTGTGATTGTTTTTGTGTGATTGGGAACATAGTGAGATCTTAGACCTTTGTGTGTGAGAGTGTTGCAAAACGTGCTTGGATACGGACTGCTTGAAGGAAGAGCCTCAACATCAAGGCTTGGTTTTTAAACTCCCATTGTCTTTATCATAATAAAATTCATCGATGTTTATCTTCCATTGTTGTTTACATCTATAATGAGATTTCTAGCATTCCTTGATCAGTTAGATAGGTTGTAATTGTTTTATTTTTAGTGGTGTTACACTTGTCATGTTGTATTGGTAATGCATGCGGTAATCGAACATTGATAGCAGCGTGTATTAAGCTTGAGAAGAGTGACGGATCAGAGTCTTCGACGGAGAGACGACAACATAGCATCAAACGAGGTAGATCATCTTCCTTGCTCTGAATTTAATTTACAATCTAGGAAGGTAGATGTTAGTATGTTATCGTAGTTGATAGACCCACCACTAGGGCTAGAGGGATCACCTCGGTTCCACGAAGGGGATTTACCTAGATAACACTAGTCTCCTTGGAAATTCTTGAGGCTAGAGAATATTTGTTTCTACCATAAATCAACACTCCCTCTTAGCAAGGAATGTGCTCTAGAAATAAAACATGTGATGCATCACCCTAACTGCTGTATCATCTCCATCTATACTGCGATGTCGACATCACTACCCACCAACTCGCGTGAACATGTTACACTCACTGTTGCTACATCAAAGCGCATACCGCAACTGCAAATTTGTTGTTGTTGTGGCGAGAAAAAACATCCAAAATCGCCGAACCAACTATGTTCGGCACTGATGCATCTATCAGGTTTTGGTTCTTGCTAGTTTCTACGTTGAGCCTCTGAATCCTCTGCAGTGTTTTTACGACTCAAAATTATGCCATTGTCTTTGCTACCAGCTACGCTCTGCACTTCTTGTCTGGCACTCCTAGCTTAACTGCAACTATCACTTTGGCATTCCTCTACACCCGACAAACCTTGGTCCATCCTGCTACTTCGATATGGGCTCCCATAGCGAGTATTGATCCGAGAGGTAGATTTCTCAAGGATCCTTCCCGCTGCACCTATCTGCAACTACAATACTAGATCACCCCACCTTTCCCCTACGGAGGTATGTGGGGCAATCATGGGAAAAAATCCTCCTCCTCGATCTTTGTGGGTGTAGCTTGATCTGATCATGTTTCTCTTCCTTTCCCTTATTTAAAAGAGGACATTGCGTAGCATAGTGACTAGCTCACCAAACCTGAAACATTTGATCTTAGAGATGCCCTTCTTTCATCTCCTCTGCTCCTTCTACCCCTTTGATGCAGGGGTTGCATTATCCTCTTCCTCCTTGGGATTCACCCCCATGTCGTTGCTACAGCTTATGGTTCTCTTCACCAAATCACGCCTCATATCTTCTTGTTGTGGTATGCCCAAAATCTCTCCCAATCTGGAAAGTGTTCTTTACCTTGGATGCTCTAGGCAGAAACATGAAACTCTTGGGAAACATTGTTTAAGGCAGAAAACAAACTTTGTAGACTAAGGTGTAGAACCTAGATCTACTAGATGATCCTAGGAATTATAAAGTTGTATGAGGAATGGATCTAGGAATTCCCCCTTACACATTCTAGTACACCAAACATTATCTTCTCGGTACATCTTCCATTACTGGGAAGAGACCACCTGGTACAATGTGGCCAATACATCCCACATTTATTTGGTTGTTCCCTTTTCCCAAATATGTGAGAAACAACGTGATCTCAAACTCCATAAAGTATAAATATCTTGACCTTCACCATATCCTTCTTGTAAGCTCCATGCATGTACGGGATGCGGGACAACCACCACATTATCGATAAAGGCTTTAATATCATGCTCATCTAGAAGGAAGGAGACCCTTTCCTTTTAGATCACATAGTTGGAGGCACTCTCCGGTCGACCATGATATCTAAGCACGATGGATTCCATCTCGCAAAATATACTTCTAGTGCTACCTTTGCCCTCTACGTAGTTGTTGACTAGATCTATGCACTCCTTGCGGGTAAGTAGATTTTCTCCACGCCTATTCTTGCCTCTTGTAATGAGAAATAAAATTCCTTGGATTGGAATTCTTGAGGAATAAATTCCCTCGGTGTGCTCCTTCTTCCCTCTTCGACGCTTTTACTGCTACTAGCTGGCTAACAAAATTTGAGTCCTAGTGAAGAACTACTGTGTGCTAAAGTTGTTGCATTTCTCCCTTTACCCAATGACAAATCTCATTATAGAAAATCTTACTCTTGGTCGACTCACTCGGAGAGAAATTTTTCCTCGAAAATCTTGCCCTCTGGCTTTGGGCTACTGACTGCGTAGCCCCTCTAGGGTTAGGATTTTTTGCCTACACGCTCTTTGAGCTCTCTTTCTTATCACTTGGCCTCTTCCTACTTCACCTATCTACGATAACATGTAAAAATTTCTAAAACTAGAATCCTTGTAACAATGGAAAATATTCACCTAATTGTTAATTTTAACTTAACAAATTTCTTCTGCTGATTTTCTACGGCAAACACTAAATACATCACAATGCAACCTAAAAAAATACAAAATATTGTAGAAACATATATACAACGCGAGAAATAAATAAGCACACAATCGACACCATTTTTTTGTGTACAAATGTCCTTGAAAAAACACGATGCGAAAAGCTGATGCAACGATTGAGGGATTGTCTTATTATGCGAGTAGTTTTCGAATACAATATTTGGATGCCTTATGCGGTTATCAGATAGAGAGAAAATAGCGGAAAAAATGAAGTGAGAACCTCACACTATCAGCGACGATGCGACACTAATCCAAACTCTAAGTGGCTAGCCCCAGAGATGCCTACGCAGATCAGCACCTTTAGCCCTCTGCATCACAACTTGTAGGGATTGTGTCACTCCTGCGGATGATCGGATCTCGACCCTTTGATCTCAAACCTTCACTCCTAGCACTTCGGATCTAGGCTTGCTCCTCGGTGGGAAAATTGTGGATCTCCTCTTAGGATGCGCATTGCATCAACATTGCTCTACACTTCCCGGTGTGTGGCTCTACGTTACCTCTCTAGATCTCACTTTGCGTTATCTACTCTATATTCATAGGGTTAGGAAAAATAACACGAGCCACTATCCCTTCCCCACTGTTGCAATAAATCAACTCGATAAATCCTCTTGCAAATTTTTGTGTTTCTCTCTTGAGAAATTAAATCTCTAGATCTCTCACTTGATGTATTCTCCAATTTCCCATTGAGCTCCTTCTTATAATCTTCTCATTGAACATTCAGAGTTAGATTAGATCCTAATCAATGGCTCGGATATCTTAACTCGATCGTCATATTTTTCTAGAATATTCACACCCAATTTAATTAATAGCCTTTAATTATTTTAATTCCACGAGTTTAGACTTAAGATTCCATTAAAAATAACTAATTATTTTAATTGAATTATCTCAGGGTGAAATTTCCCAAAACAGATTTCTCGGTTTTAGAGATGCATGTGTCTGAGCCTCCCTGCAAATTCTTGAGGCTAGAGCACATCATGATGCTACCGAGAAATCAACAATAAAAGGTATAAGGATGAAATTAAAATCATTGGGGAGGTGGTGTAGGTGGTGGAAAAATTGAAATCATAATTTTTTTATGTATGGTAGATGTGGAATTTGAAGATGAATTTTGGATAGATGGAGTGGATGGGTGATGAAAGTGATGTTGGTAGAACCCTCTCAATGTTTCCTAAAGAAGACATGACATTTTTTTCCCCTTTATCCAATTGGATCTACCTCCTATAGCACTTTTTAGGATGCTCCTATAAAATTTCAAAATAGTCTTGTAGCACTTCGAAAGGAGGAAAAACTTGATTCTATTACTGGTTGGATGATGGAGAGGTAGGCGAGTTAGTGAGAGGTGAAAATTAAATATGGATGGAAAAGAATGGATAAATGAATCTATGGAATCTATTATGTATCCATGATTCTCTTGACTGATTGAGTCCCAAAATAGAGAAATGTTAGCAAAATTGGTGTAAGAACTCCTCCCTTGTGTTTTTTCTTTTTCTTTTTTTCTTTTTATTTTTATTTTTTTGAGACATGTAGGATGCCTCTGCGCACGAGTTTTCAACCTACATGCCTACCTAGGTGTCTCATAGGAGGTTTTCACCGGGGGATATTTTAATATTTTAATTTTTATTTTGTGTCTCTTAGGTTTCCTTGAGAGGTTTTCAACCCTAGAGTTGGCCTTAGATGCCTCATAGAGGTTTTAATCTAGAGCCCTTTATTTCTATTTTCTCTCTCTCTTTTGTTTTATTTTTAGAAGTTCTATGGATTTAGCTCTATGAGCCTCCCAATCACATTCAAT
The DNA here is from genome assembly GCA_034641835.2 of Pinus albicaulis. Taxonomy (NCBI): domain Eukaryota; kingdom Viridiplantae; phylum Streptophyta; class Pinopsida; order Pinales; family Pinaceae; genus Pinus; species Pinus albicaulis. The sequence goes on along the minus strand of CM076578.1, from coordinate 981,552,493 downwards.
TATCTATTGATTGAACTAATAAACTCTTCTTTTGACAAAGGTATTTTATCACAACTTCAACCTATTAACAAGTAAGGTCATCCCTTCCTAATAAATTGTTTTGATCTAGATAGACCCATTATCCTTGAAATTTCTCTACTAGATAGGGACCCTTTCATATTTTCATTAAATTTCCCTTGAAATCCCTGAATATGGAATCATATAGTAATCCCCAATCTCCTTCTTAAAAAATTTTTCTCTTTAATGTGTTTTGTCATGCAAATCTTCTTTTGTATCTAAATTAGCTCGGTGTGTAGGAGATCTAGCAACCTAAATTCATCTAGACCATTTATTTGGAGTAGCCTCTCCTATTGAGTTGTAGTGAGGTATAATTATAACTTAGTTTTCATCCTTGAGGTATTTTATTCAAATTCAATGGACAATAGGCCCTTCTTCCCATAGATTAGTTCGAATGGATTAAATCCAATGTTGTTTTTCCAAGTTTTGTAGGCCCAAGTGGCCCACATCGATGTCTGATACTTGCCCAATATTATTTCAGTGTTGCTAACAACCTTTGTTAGAAATTTTCTCCAATGCTATGTTTGTGACCTGCTGGCCCATTTTTCCTGAGGATGATAGGTAGTGGAGATCTCATTATTGATGTGATGTTGCCCCATGAGATATTCAATAAGATTTGACATAAATTGTGCTCCTTGATTAGTGACTAACTCCCTTGAAAAACCACACTTGTAGAGAGATGTTCTCTCTCGAAATTCAACCACTTTTTTCTCAGTTGCTTCCTTGAAAACCACACTTGTAGAATATGTTCTCTCTCGAAATTCAACCACTTTTTCATCCCATTTGGTTAGGTAATTAGTGCACACAATGATATAATTCTTCTACTTTGATGGGGGACCAATAGTTATAATGAAATACATGCCCCACTTCTCAAATGGCTCTAGAGTTACTTGAGGTTGTAAGAGAATCTCATCCTTAGGTGTGGGCTTACACATCCTTTAGCATAATCACACTCGGTGGTGCACCTTCTTACATCTGATGTAAAGTGGGCCAATAATTACATGCTTGTAGAAATTTGAAGGTTTTTCCTCTTCACAGACAAAGTGCCCCCCACGAGGTCCATCATGGCATGATGAGAGGATGTAAAAATACCCCCTCTTAAGTAACACATCTCCTCAAGATCTGATCCCAGCCCTAATATGAAAGTATTTCCCCGGTCAAGTGAATGGGCCGCTTTTCCTAACAATATCTCTTTTCTTCTTGGAGGATATATTAGGATTGAACCTCCCGATTAACTAAGTAGTTGGCTATATAAGTAAAGCCAGAGGGAAAGCAACGTATGGAAAATAGATGTTCATCCATTAGTTAATCATCCACAATATCTTCCTTTTACGTAGAGCGAGTTAATCTTGACAAGAAATATGCGACCACATTCTCTTTCTGTGCTTTGTCAATAATAGTCAAATCTAATCGCTACTGATAATAAAAACCATCTAATTATCCTAGCATTGACATCGGTTTATTCATTAAATACTTAATGGTACATGATTAGTGTGAAAAATTTGATAATCGGTGATACAATTCTTAAACTTGTTCAAGAATGTATCACAACCAAGTTCCTTTTCGGTGACAATATAATTTAACTCGGCTTTAGAAAGGTTCTTCTTGATGAAATAGATAACATAATGCAATTTTTCCCTCCACTTGTCCTAAGGCTTCCCCTACAACTTTAGCGAGAGGCATTTGTACGTATATGGAAAGGTAGTGCCCGAGTTAGGACCTCAGGATAGGTAGAAGTGATCATCTTGTATTTTTCAGTACTTCAAAGGCTTCTTGACAGTTTCTTGTCCAACGAAAAATTTGAATCTTTAGCCGGTAGTCTCAAGGAAGGGTGGCGCAGTTTGCTCAAAGTATTTAATTAACATTCTATAATACCCAACTAATCCAATGAAACTCCTAACATCTACTTTTTTTGAGGTATAGGGACCCTTTTGACGATGGTAATTTTTTTAGGTCAACCTATATCCCTACCTTGGATATAGAATGGCAGAACAATACCTGCATTCATCAAAAATTTACATTTCTCAATACTCAATGAAAGATTCATTTCAATGTGTTTCTATAAGACTTTGCACATATTACACGAGATCTTCCTGGAAGTCACATCCATAAGGAGTGCAATAATCCATGTATATCTCAACAATGCCATGAACAAGTTCGGCAAAGATACTTAGAACTACCCTCTCGAAAGTAGTAGGGAATTGTACCGAGGCCGAGATGGAAGGACCCTATAAGCTTAGGTAGCTCAAGGATCGATGAATGTAGTCTTCTCTTGGTATTTAAGGCATATATATTTGGTTGTATCCACCAAATCCATCGAGGAGGAGAATAATTTCTTTCTGCAAAGCCATCTAGGACATGGTCAATGAAGGGCAAAAGCAAAAATGGTCCTTCTTTGCGGCCTTATTAATTTCTCGGTAATAAACATAAATCCTCCACTTCCAATTTTTCTTTTGGACTAACACAAGAGGGGATACTCACTATTTGAAATGGGATATATGAACCACTGCATCTAGTAGATTTTGTAATTAAACTTTCACAATTTCCTTAAGAGATGGGTTCATCCTTTTCTAGGATTGGCACATAGGCTTGAAAATCTCTTTGATGTAAATATGATTAGTATAGAAAAAAGGGATGAACACCTTTAATTTCCTTATAATCCCAATCAAAATCATCAGGTGTTTCCTCGGCCACACTAGATAATTGTTCTTCTGCTCAATAGAGAGAGAGGGGTTGATTTTTGTTCTTCCTTCTCAATAGAGAGAGGGGTTGATTTTAGAGTTATGCATGGGCTAAATCTCCACAAATTTGGCATGTTATAGGTTAGATTCAACGTAGCAACATTTATTCCAAGGATTACTCTTTCCAGTTATCTCATTATTTCATCGGCTAGTATGGTTGTGGGGGGGGTTGATTACGTAAGATATGGCCAATAATGCCATATTCATCAAGTTTCCTCCCCTATATCAACTTATAGTATGAATATCGGGTAGGAGGTTGTATGATAAAATTATTCCCCTTCCTCATCCTCTAACCATAAGGTTAGATCATGCTCAATAGATGGTTGAGTAGGAGGATACAAAAACATGTTATTTTAAAAATTTCCATTATTAATAGTCATGTTCCCATCCATACAACTAATGTAGGCATCAATAGTGGCAAACCAAGGTCTTCGAGGATGAGTGGATGACCATTAAACTTGGTTTTAGCGAGATGAGAGGATTGGTGGGGTACTCCCAAGAGTCAATGGATACCATGACATCCTCAATAATTCCCTTAGGAGATACTATGGATGCGTATGCCATGGAAATTTGCTGTGCTTGTGGTGGTATTCCTCAAATCCCCTTAGAGATTGAGCTTCAACATGGTTTCCCTAGTCATCACATTTATTTCAACCCCAATATCAATCGAGGTATTAGGGGCCATAATTCCATCAATGTGCACATCCACTCTTGGGCTATCGGGATCTAGGTACTTCGAGGAGATCACCCTCCCAAGCATTAGATCAGAGAGTTGTCCAACAACATCGATGTTGGGGGTATATATTCTTCTTCTCCTAGTACTTTTGAAACATTTCTCCTTAATAATTTTTTTGTAGATGGGAAAATATTTAATGGCTTGGAGAAGGGGTAGCTTTACACACAAGTTCTTCAATTCTCCCGGAAGTTCAACCTATTCTAGGGTGTGCTCATTAAAGTGGACCAACCTATCCGAATAAGGAGGTGCATTGGATTGAGGAAAATTCTCTTCCTCCTCTTATTCCATATCTCCGGGTGGAGAAGGTGGGTGATTATCACGAGGAGCACCTTCCTAGTCCGAGAGGTTGAAATCTTTGATTTCCACAACATAAGCGAGGATAAGATGTCTCTCCACTATAAAACCGAGTTTTGTTTTCTTATTATTTGGGTTCAAATTGGATTGAGTAGGAATTTGAGGTTGCTTGGAGGTGGATTTTTTCGAGAAGTTGTGATCAAGGTTGAAGGTGGAGGAAGTAAGGAAGGAGGTTGGGTTGTTGAGGCCTCCACCCTAGTGATGGGTTGCCCAATTGGGAAGATTGGGGTGGATATGGATGAAAGAGGAGGGTTGATAGGCTAAGGAGGGTTTTGAGGAGCATAAGAAAGGAGGATATGTGGACAATGATGTATGATTGAAAGGATACCAAGCACATGTAAAGGTGAATTTTGATTTGGATTGTAGTGAGGATAATGTGCATCTTGCATGCCTTGTTGATATGGTCGATGACTTACACGTATCATTTGGTTAATGAAGAAGAACTTATCGACCAACACGCCTCCCTCGGTATACAACCTTTAGGCTTGTAGAGAGGGGAAATTGCTCGTTGCGTGATTCTCTTCGCAAGCTAACTAGACCTTTATGAAATTCAATGGGAATTCATTCTAGGATTCCTTTAGTACATCTAGGAAAAAATATAGCTAGATCCATTTATGATTCCTCTTTCCTCCTTTTGATTTTAATAGTATCCATTTCTTGGGAAAATTTTTTGCAACATTTCACTCTTAAAATGTTTCCAACATACTTCCTATCTCATCCTTGATGGTTGTTGTGGAGTGAGAGGAACTAGCCGAAAAGCTTTGGCTAGACCTACCCTTTTCCCTGCTTGACCCCAATGTGATTCTTGAATACGGTTTTTATGTCATCATAAGGGAAATTGGTAGCTATCTCATCTAGATAACAATTTGAAGGTTTCCATTACGTCCTCACGATCAGTCGAGGGAAGACTAGCTTGAGTGACTCGGGATCAAAGTACGGTTGCCCTCCCATAATTGAGTTGAAATATTTCCTCATAGTCCTCTAAATATTGATCATGTTTAAGGTTCATCTTAAATATTTCCACCTTTTTATTTGGAACTATAGTAATCCTGGTATTTTCATTGAAGGCTTGTTTCATTTGGGCTCGGGAAGTGATGTTTCCTCAAGTAGGTTCATAAAACAACACAAGGATGCATCTTTGAGGGTAGAAGGAAATAACTGACAACTAGCTCATCGGAGGCATAGTCATAGTTTCTAAAAACAACAAAAAACTCAAACATGAGCGGTGTCATGATCCTTAGAGGTTAGGCTGAAATGGAAATGAAGCCAAGAGCTTATATTCTTCATTACGCTTCTCCATTGGTTTCTCTAATAGGGAAAAGCTCATTGTTCTGTTTTTAGCCATGGGTTGGGTATGTGAGATAGGATATTCTTCCCCTATAGGTTCTTAAAAATATGCGGGTTTCTCACCTAAATGGTCTTCTAACTCCCAGTTATTTAGAGAGGAAATTCACAATCACGAAAGAATAAAGTAGTTTGGCGCGTGGGGGGTTTTTGATAAGAATTTCCCTTTCTTATCCCTACTCCTACGAGGCATGAAATAACTAGCTTTATTTTTAAAAAAAACACTGGAACAATAAGGCTGATGAAAAATAGAGAAAGAGAAAAAAAATTAACTCCTAGGTAGAAACAACACCCACTTAGACACCTCCCAGAAAATGGCGCTAAAAAGTGGTGAGCCTAGTATTGCACCAAGGATGTTGAAATCACAAGGGGCTTCTCATCTTAAACTATCAGCTTGAGGTTCATACGGACTTAGAGGTGAGAATGTTATATGCACAACAAGTTAGGTTCTACTCATGTCACCCTCATTCATTAAATCATATCAAGGTGTTCGAGAGACCACTCCTCCAACTAATTACAATAAAAAAATTCTTATGAAAACATAAATGAATATTATTCTAACTACGCAAGTGAAAAATTCCATTCATGAAATGTAAAAAATCTAATTGAAATTGCATGAAATGAAAAGGATAATCTATTTGTATAAGTAAATCATGCTATTCTACATGCACACTTAATCAAATCAATAACCTACTTGCATGCATCATTTGTCTACTCACACTTTCTTGAAAATGAGGAACCCCGATATTTAACATACTTATGAAGAAAAATACTAATTATAACTTTGTTTTTCTATACGATGGTTACGAGTGAGAAAGGATGAGGTCGGATTGGTATTATATTCTTCCCTAACCATCAAATGATAATTTGGAGGCCATTAATCAACTTAAATATTCCAAATACAAATTATGGAGAAAAATTGGTTGAAGAAAACAACGCTAGAGGTATGCTACATGAGGTGCTACAGAGGTCATCTATTGCTACGGGAGGATGGTCTAAGAACTTCTTGAAGAAATAAATGGTATCTAAAGGCATAGGAAGGTGGATGAAAGTATAATGAGGTGAATTAAGGCGTGGAAGCCCCTTAGCCAAGTCTAGTACCCCTCATAGGTCTATCTTACACCAAAGTTCATTCCACGGTGTCCTTCATTTACCTTAATAGAGTGACTTCAGGTAAAGTTTGGAAGCAGGAGTGAAGTACCTAGGAGGAGAGTGGAAATGTCCGAGTGGATGTGGAAGGTGTGATCACCCTTGCAAATCAAAGCATTTCCTACAACTAGTCAAATACATGCATTAAATGATCATTATTGTAGAAAATTAAATTAACATGGAAAAGATGAGTTGAGTTTTATTGAAGTCTAATATAACCTACAACACAATTCCAATTAACAAACCAATGCTACTAAATATGAAGTTGCAAAGATTAAACATGCAAAAATATTGCAATCCAATTCTTAACAATTTCCAAAAAATAATAAACAAATATTTTTTGAGTTTTTATTATGGATATTTCCAAACACTCTTCCCATGATAGAGGTGATAGGAAAGCTTGAAATTACAAGATTTTTTGATATAACATATATTGAAACCAGGGAAAGAATCATAATTCTTTGAAACAAGAAAAAATAAATAAATACAAAAGAGGACTAAATCCTATGTGTTGGGCCCAAAGCCAAGGGTTTCAACCCTCCAAAATGCAAACCAATGGTAAAATTCTCATTAACGGAAAATTATAGTCACATCATAGTAGAAATATAAGAATAACAATGTCAATCAATAGGCTCTCGGTGGCTACTCTTAGTTGCGACCAAAATTCGAATCATAATGAGCCCTTTACAGGTGGTTTACTTATACAAAAGTAATTGATGGGAAGTTGCATTGAAAGGAGGAATGCTCCCCTCCAAAATCTTGATATTTGTGGATCTGGTTCTCTTTGACCTTTTCATGCACTTGGAGTTCCTTGGATGCTAGTTAATTCAAGTTTTTGGTGAGGATTATGTGATCTTAATCGGGTTAATGAGGTGGACAAGCCCCTTATATTATCTCTATGTGTCTCCATCGATCCACTGACATGGTAAATACCTCGAAAAATGCTTCTTTTTCCTGCATGTTAACCAGTAGGCCATACGATATGAAAAACACCCTTTAGTCTTCCTACTAAGCATATTATGGATAAAAATGTGAATTGATGTGAAAAAGAGTTTTCAAGAAGCTGGAGCATAGCATGATGAACCTCAAAATATACCTATTGATGGCCCCCCTCAACGGTATTATTCCATAGAGGACCAAAATGCATTTGCTTTTACTAAGTCTTTGAGACCTAATAATATAGAAAAAATTTTGGGATAAGTTCGATGTAGTTAGTAGATGGAAAATTAGAGAAGGGTGTTCAAAGTAAATGTTAGAATAATCTTGGTTAGTTACACATTATACAAAGGGAATTAATAAAGTCATGTTGACTTTAGGATATATTAATATTTATGGTTTATTTCACTTAGTTTGTTTCTTGAGTGCATCCCATTCGTAAAGTGGATTGACACAACTCATATGTAACTATTTATAAGAAATAGCTTCTCTTTTAATTTATCAATGCAATATGGAGAGATATCTTGAGTTTCTCTTTATTTTATTTATGTGCTAAAGTTTTATATTCATCAGTGATAAAATATCTAATGAAGCACAACATCATATAAAACTTAGATGAATTCCAAAAAGGAAAAGGGATCACTAGGAACTTAAACACCTAACAATTTGAATCCAAGGAAAACATTGATTTGGAAGCCATGTAGGACGGAAAAACATAGGAAAGACAATAGCATTTGTTTTTTTCTCACTATAAATTAGGCACAAAGCCTTTGTTAAGAATATATCTACAACCCAGGTGTTCTCCATGGATTATTTTTCCTCCAAAGATGGTGAAAAAGGAATCAATCACAAAGTGTCCATTAACGAAATCACTAAAAAATATTCTATGAAGAAGAATGCCCCAAAAATATTGTTGAGAGATCATGTGGTGGAGTATATTACTCAAAAAATTGCAACAATCACACAAAGTGTTAAGGATAAATTAAAACCTTCCCTAATTAAGAAAAATAACTCAAAATCCCTAGGAACTTAGCCACCTAACCAATTTGAATCCAAGAACAACATTGATTTTGAAGCCATGTAGGATAGAAGGTGTAGGGAAGACAATAGAATTTGGTTTTTTCTCACTATAACTTAGAGATAGAGCCTTTGTTAAAAATATATCTCTGACCCAAAGTGTTATCCCTAGATTATCTTTCCTCGAAGATGATGAGAAAGGAATCAACTACAAATTTTCCATTAACCAAAGCACTAAAAATTAGTCTAGGAAGGATAATGCCCCGGATCAATTGTTGAGAAGCCATGTGGTGGAGTAGATTACTCAAATATTTTTGAAACAATCACTGAAGTGTCGAGGATAAAGCACAACCATTCCTAATTAAGAAAAATATCTAAAAACCTTTAGACTAAGATTATTTAACTAATATAGTAGTGTCGAGGCATCAACGAAAAGAGGGTCTAAAAAAATTACATAAATAAAGGACTAAATAAAATATCATATAGTACAATGAGTATGAAATGTCATTTCACTAGGTCGTAAGGTTTTTCCTAACTAACCAAATCGTTACACAACATTTTTCCACTTTGTCCCTACGATCCCCATCCCACACATTGGAGGCTCATTTATGTGAAAAAAATAAAGTTTCATGCCTTGCAAATACCATCATTGCATCCTTACCATGAGTCTAACATTCCTTCCATTAACCATTTCTGAATAGACCACCAAAAACACACTGTTTTTGCCTTGGTGACAGTGGCAATTATGCCCTTACGCCAACGAGGGAAGATTAACCACTTGCCCCCCACACCGATTTGGCACTATGTCTCGAGTTAGCTACCCAGTGCCAATTTTTTTATGGAAAAGTTTTTTAAAAATAAAGGTGAAGTTTTGATCATAACAACTTCGTGGATGATTCATGGGGAGTGGTTCGTGAATAACTACAGCCTTCCTCCTTTGGCCTCTTATTTCCACCTGAAACCTCCCATGAATAAGGCCTCCCTTCCACCATAGTAGGGATCCCAACATCCTCCTCTCCCTCATAAATATACCCATCCTCCATTAATGAATATAGTTGAGCTAGAAGATATTATAGCGAGAAGCTTATTTGGAGAGATTTCTATTCAAGATAGAATGGAAGAGTCCCTTATTGAGAGAGCTTAGGCTTGTGCCTTCATCCTGTCTGAATTCCACGACATTCATCGAGACACACTTCAAGCCGAACCTATTCTTTGAAGGAGGCTGCGCGACGTCAAGGCTTGGGTGTAACTCTTTCTTCTATTAATACATATGTATAACTATTGTCTGGATTCCCATTTTGCGTTGATGTGTTTTATTTTGATGCAATATGCTTAACCCTCCTTAGTGGTTAGTAATTATGAATGATATTGTTGTTTCGTATGTTTCTCTTGTTTTTTGATCTTGTGCGAGGTATCCAAGCATTGTTGCAAAAGGATCATGACTTGCAGAGATAAGAATCGAGAGGCCACCACTACAATAACCACGACAACGACATTGGACTCAAGGTAGGGTTGATCTACGCGTATATTTCATTCGGTAATTAGGAGCCTACACTCTAGATTTGTCCTTTTGTTACTAGACCCACTCTAGGGCTAGAGGGGATCATCTCTGTCTGCCGAGAGAGGATTTACCTTCATAACACCAACTCGATATTGGATACAATTTTTCGGTCAAATATATTGAACCCATTCCATGCCCTTCATTCTACAATGTCATTATCTAGGATGGACCAACCCTAAATAAAACATGTATATTATGGATTAATGGCCTAAGGAAAGATAAATCTAATTCTTAGGGCTAGTGCCTTTTTACAATATCTTATTTGATATATCGAGCAATGCATTTGGCCATAAACACATGATTAGCTATGAGACATCCAGCCTTAAGGATGAACTTGATAAATCCTTAGGTAATAATGACCCTCTTGCCTTTAGGATGAACTTAATAAATCATTGGTCGATCATGACCCCAATATATACTTTTTTTGAAAAATTTCCTTATGATATCAAGGAAGTTAGTTCCAATACAACCCTAGGTTGCTTTATAAATATCATATAAATGCATCAAATCTTGGGATTTGTTAGGCATCACCATCACGACTTCTATTGAATCAACAAGGATCAACCTTGGGTTATGTTGTCTTGTACAACAACCCTCCACATTTCTAAATTTTTAGAATAAATTTCATTTAGAAATAGGTCCCCTCTTTCTTTTTAGATAGAAATAAAAGATTTGGAAGCAATCCGATCATTTTTGAATTAGAAATAAGTGTTCATTGTTAGAAAGACATATTGCATATCTTTATTAACAAGTGTGTATAAACAAATACAACATTGAAAGAATTTTCGATCCGATGTAATATAAATACTTTAACACATAAAAAATATTTAAATGAAGAAAGTCCGATGTACGATAATTGCAATCGGAAATAGGAAATATCATAAGTTGTATATTTGTTTTTCAAAAACTCCGATGCGATTGAACCAATCGCAATCGCAAGTACAAAGGTTTTAAATTTTCACATTTGTTTTCAATGAGATGCGATCAATCGCAATCGCATTTCGGAAGAGCATTATAGAATGCTGCTATTTTATAAATCTCGATGCGATGGGCTCAGCCTCCATCACAAATCGCAAATGCAATCTCTTTATTTTGATCGATGCGATGCGATCAATGCATGTCGCATTTCGGAGGAACAAATATTACATTCACTCATGATACTAAAATCCGATGCGATACACCACCGTTGCAATCGAGAAATCGGTGGAGATCGAAAAAATGTTGTTTGTTGTCCCTTTTGAAAATTCCAGGGTACGATTAATGTTTAATCTTTATATTTTACATTGTGCATATATTATGTATTAATCACAATCACATAATTGAAAGGAAAGTTTTATGTCTCATTTTAAAAACCGTCGATCTCCAATTGTAATTTTTACTATTAAATAGAAAATCAAATGAATAATGACGATTTATTCTATTATGAATGCGTGAGTGTGACTTTTTAGAGGGCATTTAAGTTTTAAACACGGAGATAATAAATGGAAATCAATGAATAGATTTTTTATACGATTTGTTCTCCTCATTTGCGTTTTCACTACGGGTGAGCTTTTTTCTCCTTTGTAGAACCAAAGAACACCCAACCTTTTCATTCGCGAGTGAGGGAAACGTTACCGGATACCAAAATATCAAAGAGATCGAGGAAAGCAAAAGTTGTTGTCATTTGCACAAAAGCCCACCATTTTTCACCATGGCACCTAAAGAGAAACCAACTAAAATTAATTTGGTTACGAACACATCGTGCCAAGGTCTTGGTAAATGTATCTAGGAAGAGGTATATAACCTCATTGAAAGGGAAAAGCCTAAGGTCACTATGCCAAAGGCAACGGTTCTGCGACAAATATGATTCAAAGTCTGATTTTAGAAACTTCTCTTCAAGCACTCGCAATTCGTTCTACACAAATTGCGGCTAGGGAAAACAATTTTCCATATTATGATGTGATTCGGTGGGTGATTGACAATGTGGCTATCCCGAACGGGACGTTTGTTTTCAGTATACGGAGCAATATTCGGGTCATTTAAAGCAGAGGACATTAAATCAATGTACCACCTTCGGGACCGTAGAAAATCTACAACAAATCCTTTATCAAAGAATTTCTTTACAAAGCAATGAAAATCAATCGAGCACGATTAGAGAATGGAGAAGGGCTCCCAAAAAGCACAAAAATGAGGCATCGGAGTATGTACTCGGTGGAATCCCTTTCGCCTCCATGCGCGTTATGGGCGACAATGATGTGCCAAGCTTGTTTGGGAATGATAATTCGAAATTTAGATTTTCTATACAAATGGTACCTTTAATACACTCTGCTATAAATTCGAAATAATGGAGCGCTTGTCATTCTTTCTAATAATATAGCCAATAGGATTCTTGAGTATAGGAAGGACAAAAACAAAGGAAATACTACTCCTTTTTATTTTTTTGCTTATATTCTAGGCGCGCATATGCTTCAATTGAATTTCCATGTTAGGGTGGAAATGGACCCCTAAAGATCCTGCTCCTATTCATATATATCACAAGTTCTTATGGAAGGGGCATTTTAAAAATCATGTTTACGAGAGTTTGTCACGGTTTCCTCATCAGGTTGCTCAAACTATTTTCGGCCGATTCCCTCTAGACTCTCTGAGAAGGCTAAGTTGATTTATCCTCGATTGGGGATTGGTTCGGAGAAGAAAGATTCACGTATATCGGAGTTTTCGGGAGTATTGTAGAGACCACATTTTCTTCCTTTGTATGTTCCGGATAATGTCGTTAGCACAAGAAATTTCCATATCATCTAATAGTCGAAGGCATGTCCGAGGACTTTGAAGAATAGCGAAAGCTAATGTGGCCTACTTTTCCTTTTAAATGTGGAGATTACACTCTCAATAATTGTGTTCATCTTGAGAAAGAAGTTGGCAAGATAACAAATATCAAGCTTTTCAACGAGTCAAGGTAGACAATATGAGCGAAAGAAGGTGGCATTTGATTTTACCACTTCGGTTTCAATTGCTCGATTTGAACACGAACCGGATAAGAGTTCGACGATTTATTTGTTTTTGTAGATAATTTGTCCCAAGTTTTCATGATTTGGCCAAGTCCAAATTCCAAGCTGAAGAGATGAATAATTTTATGTTATTTAGAAGCCGAGAGATTACTCAAAGCTCCTCTGGGATCAATTAAGAGTTCCTATGCGGGAAATTTGAGTCACAACGAAAGGAAAAAGAGGATACATCGGCAAAGTAGTAATAGAAAAAATGCCGACCAAGGTCATTATACGGACACGAAGAAGTAACAAGAACTAATCTTGTTACACGAAAGAAGACATTAGCGGCAAAGTTGATACTAAGAAGAAAACGGTGCTAAACTTGATGTACATCTTGATCGACGGTCTTCGGCCCGGACAAGAGAAATCACGGGTGCGTACCAATGTGCATGCGAGAAAGGAGAGCACAAACGGTAAGACTGCGAACAAGTAGCGAAAAGGAGATATAATCAATAATCTAGATTCTCAACTTGGAAGAGAGAAGCTACCGAAAAAGTAGTGGCATTTGTTAAACTTATAATTTCTCTCATTTCTTGAGCCAATATGAGCAATTTTCCCGACAAATAGGACAATAGAATAATCCCCAAGTTAATTTTTTGGAACACCAAGATATGGAAGTTATTCCTGAACATCCCACAGGTGAAATTATGTTGAAAATAGAAGAAATCCCTCCTGCGGATGTATTTTACATTCCCAAGCATAGGGTTGTTGTGAGAAAGCGGAGAAAGAGGAGGAGAAATGATCGGGATGCACTTTCAATTTCATAGGTGGATTTTATGAATATTGTTTATAAAGATCTTGCGGAGGTGAATCCATCTAATAATCTCGATAAATTATCTCAATACGCGAGTGCTTATAGTCTGCAACTATAGATAAAGCAAAGTCTCTCGAGTTGATAAAACAAAAGGACTTACGAGATAGCTATTCTAGAGAAACGAGACAGGAGAATCATCAAAAAATTTCTCGGCTAGAGAAACAATTGCAAGATCGGGAGCTTAGATCTAAACGGCTAGAAGAAGCGATTAGCATTGAAAGGAAGAAAGTTGATGAACAAGCCTTGAACAAACGAGAAACGAGTTGATTCAAGAGAGGTAGAAAAGCTACAAAAATCTTACGCAAAGTGAGAAAAATTCAAAGGTTGAACAGAGAAAACGTTTCAATCGGCATTGGACAAGTTCAAGGATTATCTAAGTTAGCTCAATTCAAAAGCTGAAGCTCTTGAAATAAACAAAGCGCTATCTCAACGGTTAAATGAATTTTGTCTTAAGTTGGCACAAGTTGAGCCTTTGTGCGAAATAACATCATCTTTGATCGATGAATCGGTCACTCTCGAGCAAGAAAGTGATGATGCGATGATAAAATTTACGAGTTCCTTTCATGGCAAGATACGAGAGCGAGGAAGAAAAGCTAGTCTTCCCGGGAATTGAGGAAAGACACAAGGAAATTGTATTTGTGGAATGGGAACAACGAGTTGATGAAATCGAAAGAGCCATATCAAGAGCTAAAAGTTTGATGAATAATGCAACACAATTGGTTAATGACAGTTTTGTACGCCACCTAATTTCATCTCATATTGTACCCCCACGCAAATTACCAAAAGTAAAATAAGTTGATTCCAAGTGGAAGGAAGAGATAATCAATAAAAATCAACGGATTAGCAAACTTCAAGGAATTTCATGGGATATTATGTGGACTTATGCGATCGAAGACACACGGCCCAAAAGATGGCCATCAAATTCCCTTTTGAGATGCTATTCATTGTATCATTCTACGAATTCTTTGATGCTACGTATCTTTGGGCGGTTACATTCAAAAATGAGTCATCAAAAAAAAGTCCAGATATGTTGAGATCTTCCATTTGGGCACATTAAACATAGAAGAAAATCAATGAATCGAATTCACTTTAAGATCGCAACTTTGTTTCTAAATTTTCGATTAGATAGATTGTAGGAATAGTTTTAGTTATTTTTGTTTTATTAAGTACCTATTTAAACCCCTTTCATGCATTTAGAAAGGAGGTCTGAGTCTATAATATTTTGACTTGGAGATTACATTTACGCACTCCATTGACTCTTATATTTTTATAAAGGATCACATATGGTGGTTCTATGCAAAATTTTCTTTAAAATTGCATTTTACGTATCTTGGAGTTTGTTTTTCATTGAAGTTGTTGGATTTGGATATCGAATTGCATGGGAAAGTATCGATATGGATATAGTATTTTTATCATTCATTGTTAATTTCTTATGTTGTGAGATATTCTCTTTTAAAATTGTTATCGTTTATATGTACTCATTTTTCAATATTTCTTTATACATATCATTTACGAGTGTGTAGAAATATTTATCTTTTCTACGATATATGAAAATGATATATAAAATGATGAATGAAATATGTTATTATAACTCTGTTTAATTTCTTAAACGAGTTAGCTTTATTTGATTCTTGCATATGTTTCAATTAAACTATAATACATTTTCATGGTTATTGGTTCGATTGAAACAATTTTAAAGTTGTATTCATAATTGATACCGGGTTAGTTTTATAATTATTTATCGGTTATAGATTAAATTAGATATTTTATTTCGGTCATTTAGTCGATTTTCCATTCATCCAATCATTTCATCACCCAACCCATTTAATTTATTAGGAAGCGGGTCTATCGGTCAGGTCGGAGACACCACCAAACGGAAAAGGAGTTGTCTTAAGGTCTCGGCTAGGGTGGTTATCCCCAATGTTTGAAGCAACGATTTTCAAGGCTTCAACATTTTTGGCACTAGAAGGAGGGCACAAAAGCTATGAATTGCGGATAAATCCAAATCCACGGGCCATTCTAAGAGTGACTCATCCTCATCACCTTCAATTTCTTCCACATCTCAAATCACCGAGAGAAGAAATTGATAAGAGTATTCAAACACCTACCACCAAAGTCTCAATTCAATCGGATAATCCACCTCTTTGAATCTCACGAAGTTGAAGCTTTAGTTCATAAAATTCAAGGATTCTCATTATCATTATAAGAGTCTAAAATATCGAAGGTAGTGTTACCTCAAAATTTCTGTTTCTTCACGAGACCTCTCACTAGACCACAAAGTGAAAAACTTGGGATTTCCCCAAAAGAATTTCCTTTACCTAGTAGATTTAAAACAAGAATAACCCCATCGGAAATAGGGAGTGATATTAGTTCTTCATACGCAAATTCAATCATCTGTTTCCCAAGCTCCCAAATAAAAAAAGTGCGGTTGTCTCATCATCATCATACTGCTCAAACAACATTTATCAAACACACGATTGTCTCTTATAGTACTTCAACTCTTACCTACTCATACACCGAGTTGTCACTTCTAGTTATTCGATTATCATCACAACAATGGCACGAGACCATGGACTAGACCCGGGAAATTTGTAAATATGTTACAGCAAATTTGCATGATTTAAAGATCATCATGAAAAATGGCTACCAAAATTTAGTCTAGATATTGGTATAAAAAACGGAAGAACATATCAATAACTTTATGCTTGCTATAAATTTGAATGCGGTAGAGCATGAAATGTTTTAGTTAGGTTATACGAGGATCGCAGGTACTTTTCCTTACCTTGATTCTATTACAAGTTGGGATATGTTCAAAGAGAGAGTTTTTAACCAAATATGGAGATGATAGATCAATAACTACCCTAATCAATGATCTCTCTCAATTTAAAGACACAACCCAAAGAACCCATCAAATATTTTAATTCTCGATTTAATAAACTCTTGAATAAAGATCCCTACAACATCTAAACCTAGTGATCGGGGTTAGAAGTGAATGATATATTAATGATTTTCCCTCAAACATAGCAATTTTTTTAGATAGAGTACGCAAAACCGACTTTAGGGGCGAAAATATGAAAGAAGCTATTTCGAGTTGAAAAAACGAATGATTTCTCTAGATAAGAAAAATGCTATTGAGGAAAGAAAATCAAAGAAAGTAAATTTTAAGGATGATTCAAGAAAAAGACACCAAGAGATCCATATGACATGGAAGGCTTACGAGAAAGTTCTTAAAACCATGTCTAATGAGATAGTTGAGATTAAAAACGCAAGTAGCAGAGACTTCTACAAAGAGACCATTCAAAAATTTCAAGAGAAATCCAAAGCTGAATCTAAACCTCCCAATTCAATCTCCAATGCAAAATCGAAGAGGAAGAAGAAAGAAGATACTCCTCCGGTGATCAGATAAAGAAGATAGAAAGAGAATAAATAGGCTGAATTACATGGAATGCAGGGATTTCATTCTCCCTAATTTGGGAACAGGAGAAATAGAACAAGAAGCTATGCCATGTAGTCGAGGAGAAAATATACATTGGAACTCGAAATTCAACTTGTTCCTAAGAAGAAAAATACAACTCCAAGTACCAAAGACAAATTCCTGCAAAAGCATAGCTCCTCACTACCCACTCGAAATTAGCCATCATCTTCCAACCCTCCCACATCATCATCTAAGACTCTAGTGGTATCGAGATCCAGATGGATTATAACATTGTTGAGGACATGAAAAAGACTAGAGAGAAAATCTCTTTACATGAACTCAACAAACTTAAACATCAACAAAAGGCTCTATTAAAAAGAGTTAAATGCTACACCTATTGCTCCTCTACCAAGCGGTGTAGTTGCCAAAGCGACTAAAGGAGTAGTAAGCCACGGACAAAGTAGATGCCACGAGATCTTGTTATTATTGGAGAAAGATCAAATTCTCGAGACACCTCCATTTTTGTTGACTTATGAAATCTACAACAAAATTTTCATAATTGTTTAATTGATTCGAGCATCCTCTAATATAATGCCTACTTCGATCACATACGAAATTGAATATTGAACCACAAAAAGTCTGCGGTTCACATTGTACGGTTGGATCGCTCTAAAGTTCAAGTTGTAGGAGAAATCAATTCGGTTACCATTAGACTAGCTTAGATCCTAAGTTTTCCAAAGAATTGATATTCTAATTGTAGATATTCCTAAATTCTATGGGTTAGTCTTAGCGAGCCTTTGCAGTGCGCAAAGCTTAATGGTTATGTCTGCATTGATTATTCACATATGTGACTTCCCTACAAGGAAACAAATCAAATCAAAATCGAACAAGAAAAACACATGACACACTATAAGCCGAATTTGAACAACAAAATGAACCTATATCTTTCAACAACAATGTCCTTGGAGGTTATTCTGTGAGTCATTCCTTGGGAATTTTATTGCACCACAATCACCCTTTTACGTAAATAATTTTTGTTTCTCAAATTGAAAATTTTTAGCAATGCGATTCTTCTAGAATTGTTAATATTTACGATACATTTGTAGATAAACCCTGTAGATAAAACTTTATTTTTGGTCATTATATTTTGATGGATCAAAATCTATTGATGGAAGCGAGAGCGGGATGCATCCTAATTGATCCAAAAGGAGAGAAAACCATGCTATCATGTAGACTATAATTTGAGTGCACTAATAATCTATTGCGGAATATGAAGCCTCGATTCAAGAGCTTTATAAATCCATAGGGTTAAATGTAAAATACTTGAAAGTATATGGAGATTAGAAATTGTCATAAGACAAGTGAGGAATACCATCCATTGTCTTTCGGGACATCTTAAACATTATCGAACCCTAGTACCAGAACCTTACCACTCAATTTCTAGCATTTAATATCTCCTCTATTCCTAGAAATCAAAATACATAAGTCCCGGTTATTAGCTAATGTTGCATCGAAACTCCTCCTACTTAGAAGATTGTAGTCACGATAGATTTTCATTAGAGTTGATTTTTCGCCCATCGATCCCGATAATATCACAAGCTGGAGAGTATTCTACCACGATGAGGACATATTGAATTTCTTGACTTTGGAGAAATCCTATGATGAGAAAATTATCGATGAAGACAATCATGATACGCAAATTACTTCAAGAAGTAATGAAAATATAATTCCTAAATTTGTTTTTAAACTTGAGGATCTATATGATATAAAAAGACGAATTCAATAAAGTTACTAATGCTAAACTTCAAAGTTCAACTTTGAAGTTTGAATTAGTGAATCTTAGCTACGATTCTAAACCTCGAGAATGTTAATGAAGGACTCAATTTAACTCAGAGAAGAAAGAGTTTCTTTCATCAAACTTCGAGTAAGTATAAAAATGTCTTTGCTTGGAATTATGAAGACTTAAAGACTTATGATACTTACATTATTCAACACACAATTTCCAATGCTATCGATGTTAAGCACATTCAACGAAGTTAAGAAAGAGATTCATCCAAATCTTGAAGATCAAATCAAAATAGAACTCAACAAACTTTTGAAATCCAAAAATCATTTTTCCTATAAGGCATACTAATTGGGTTTCCAACATGGTACGCCGGGAAGAAAAATGGTGATATTAGAATACTGTATTGATTTTCAGAAATTTAAACAAGAGCATGTCGAAAAGGACAATTTCCCATTGCCAACCATGGAGCAAATACTCCAAAATGTGGTGATTCTGAACTCATGTCCTTCCTTGATGGATTTTTAGGCTATAATCAAATATTAGTACATCGGATGATAGGTTGAAAACCACTTTCAAAACAAAATGGGGAACCTATGCTTATCGGAAAATTCCTTTTTGGTGTAATAAACGCGGGGAGCTACTTTTCGAGCCATGGACATAGCATTTAAGGGTACGATCAATAGATCGGTTGTTATTTATCTTGATGACATAACAATATATTCAAAGAAGAGGGATCCAATCATCTACATGATCTGAAACAAATATTTGAAAGATGTAGAGAAGGTTTGGTATTTCTTTAAACCAAATAAATCCTTCTTTGCTCTCAATGAAGGAAAACTCTTAGGAGTTTGTTGTGTCGAAAAGATGGTATATATATCGGCCCGGACGAGTTAAAGAAATTTCTAATATTTCTTTACCTCATAACAAAAAAATCCATGCAATATTTTTTAGGGCGATTAATTTTTGTAAAAAAGATTCATTCCCGATTTTTCTCAAATTGTTTTACCTATCACGAATATGATTAAGAAAAATTCGGTATTCAAATGGGGGGTATAAAGAGAAAGACGCCTTTGTTGCAATCAAACGGGAAATCATCAATGCACCCTGATTAAATACTCGGATTTTTTCTAAAGATTTTATTTGCAATACATGCTGGCCACAGAAACATCCTATGTTGTTGTTTTAACACAACTCAATGATCAACAAATCAGAAGCACCAATTTCTTTCTTGACTCGAATGCGCGCAAGGGGTTGAGCTTAATTATTCGATTTAGAAAAATAAGCCTTCGTTGTGTTTAAGTCAATCAAACACTTTAGACATTTTCTCTTAAAAACACATACAAAAATTATTGTCCCATTCTCGCAATGAGACAATTACTAATTCAAAAGGAAGTAGGAGAAAAAAAGGGCTAATTGGGTGACAACTTTGTAAGAATATGATATTGATATTAAACCATCCAACATTGTTAGAGGTCAATTTTTTTCAGTTATTAGCGGGAGATCACAACATACCGAGAAAATCAAGATCCGGACAATGTTGTTCAAGTAAGTCGGATAAGTGTTACGGGTACCGAATCACGGTATGTTGATTTGATCTTTTACTTGAAAAATGGGTATGCTCCATCTAATATCAGCTATAAGAATAAAATTGCTTTTAAGATTGAAGGCTACTAAATATAAGATCATTGATGATGTGTTATTCAGAAAGAATTATGATTCAATCCTATTAAGATGTCTTGAAAAGACTAAAGAAAAAAAGGTATTATAGGAATTACATGATGGACCAGCAGGAGGTCATTTTGGAGGTGATACCACAACCCACAAAATCATCCATGTTAGATATTATTGGCCTACCCTTTTCAAAGATACACATGATTATGTGAGGAAGTGAAAGATTTTCCAAATTTCCAGTGGAAGACAAAGGAAGCCAGCTTTTCCTTTGCAACCAGTAAACATTGAACAACTATTTGAACAATGGGGGCTTGATATTATTGGTAAGATAGAACCTCATTCTTCCAAACAGCACAAGTACATCCTCACAGCAATAGATTACTTCACAAAGTGGGTAGAAGCAATTCCTCTAAAGGTAGCCAACTCTGATGCAATTATTGATTTCATCGATCAATTCATCATTACCAGGTTTGGTGTACCTAACGCTCTGATCTTTGACAATGCATCTTATTTTTCTGGTAATAGTATAGTGGAATTTGCAATTAAAAGAGGTTTTAAATTGAAATATTCAGCAAATTATTATCCACAAGGTAATGGTTTAGCGGAATCCACTAACAAAAATCTCATCAAAATCATTAAAAGGACCATTGATCAAAGTCAAAAGAAGTGGCACAAGTCTTTAATCTTTGCATTATGGGTTGATCGTATTACTCATAAAGCTTCTATAGGAACTTCACCTTTCAATTTAGTTTATGGTAAAGAAGCTGTGATACCATAAAATCTAGCTCTTCCATCATTAGCCTTAATGCAATTCATTGAAGAAAATCCTTCCTTATCCATTCAATTGAGATTTGATCAAATCCTTAGATTAGAAAAAGATAGAGAAAAAGCAAAAGATATTCATGAAAAACATCAACAGCTTGTAAAATATTCTTTTGATTCAAGTTCCACCGGCTCAAAAAATTTGTCAATTGGTGATCTTGTTCTGAAATGGGATAAAGCACATGAAGAAAAAGGTAAGCATACCAAATTTCAGAAAATGTGGCTTGGACCATTTCAGATTTTTGAAAAGATAGGCTCATATACATTCATACTTCAAGATTTAATAGGAAAGAGAGAATCTCTTCCTGTAAATGGGCTTGTCTTAAATAAATTCTTTTCATAAGGAGGTAACCTCTTCTTACTTGTACATATTCCTTTTTCAATTTTTATTTATTTTTATAAATAAAGGTTGTTAATAGTCTTTAATTGACTTCTTACTATTAGAAATTTTTCTTGGAAGGAATGTTATAAATACTTATTTTATGTAAATAAGAATTTTCAAGGAAATGATTACAATTTTGGACGGTTTAAAATAAAATGTTAAACTTTGAAAATTTGTTCAAAACATTTGCATGATCTTTTGAAACCTTAAAGAAAATGTAAATCATTATAAGTTTATTAAGCAGAGAAATGTTATCTCTAAAAAGTAAAGACTTTTTCAAGCTTTAGCAAACAAAAACTCTAAAAATTGTCATCCATTTATTCTTAAGGATACAACTATTTCACCCCATCCATTTCGGTTGTGATTTTTTAGAATGTAATTCTAAGAAATTATATGACAAAATTTAGGAGATAAGAGGTCTCATCACGAGCCTACTTACCATGATCATAAGAAGTAATAAAACTGACATTACTAATACTGCATAACAAAACAGGGTAATGGCTTATAAAATTAAGACAAGGGGTCTCATCATGATCCAGCTTGTTCAGTTTAATTACAACTAGTGAATGGCATTGTTACTAGCTGGCTACCAAACCAGAACAATGGCTCTTAAATTAAGAAAAAATAAAGAAAATACAAAAACATGAGGTAATATGTCTTATGAATTTATTTTTAAAGAGTTATAATCTTAGTTGGATGGGATAATGGATGGTTAATGGTTAAAAGGTAACCCTGTCGAGACTATGAACGTTTGTTGGCAGCAGAGGAAATGCCTGTGACAATAGAGTATATTACAAAAGCTAAACTTGAAGAAATCCAATTACTTTATTATTATCAACCAATCAAAGCTTGAGATAACCCAAAAATGTTTTTATCTTTGAGGAATTAGAAAGAAATTGCAAGTGATTGTTATTCTTTTTCACAATTAGATTTTATTTGAATTATCCTAAGATAAGTTTTCATTATCTTTAGAAATTTTTACTTACTAGAAATATAGTGTTCATTTCATTTTTCAGAGATAATTGTTTCTTCCAGTGAATCGCCAATTGTTGTACTGTACAGCAACCCTCCCCATTTTTAAATTTTAGAATAAATCCTATTTAGAAATAGGTCCCATTTTTATCTTTCTTTCTAGATAGAAATAAAAGATTTAGAACAAATCCCAATCATTTTTTATTAGAAATAAAAGATTCATTGATAAAAGGATACATTGCATATTCTTATTTACAAAGTGTACAAACCTTTAAAAACTTTCCGATCCGATGAAAAACAAAGCTTTAAATCATATCGAAAATATTATATGAAGTCTTTATATTTAACAATGTTCGATATGAACAGTAATCGCAAATCGGAAAATTGGAGAATTCTTTAAATTTTATTTTCGCTTTGTAAAATTTCGATGCGATCGCGCTCAATCGCAATCGCATTTCGGATAAACTTTAAAGTGTTATGTTTCTTTTGCATACTTCCGATGCGATGTGATTCATTGCAATCGCATTTCGGAAGAATTAAAACAATATATTCATGTGGTTGAAAGACTCCGATGCGGCGGACCCCACTTCATCGCAATCGTATTATCGGGGAAGCTCTTAAACGTTTCATTTCATTTGAAAATCTTCGATGCGATCTTCGCAATCAGAATCTAGCATAAGTCTTATTTCATTTTCCTTTTAAACGAATCGTGATGCGAATACAACTTAAATACTCATATATTATTATTCGTCATGTTTCAAAGATTTAAAAGGTAATATACCTACACTTATTTCGAAATATGCCAAATCTCTGATTGTACGTTAATATTAATTCACAAATCAAACAAATAACAACGATTTTTTTTTTTATTGAATGCATGAGTGTGACTCCCTAGAGTGCATTTAAGTTTTAAACCACGGATATAATAAATACAAATCAGCGAATAATCCTTTTGTATAGCTATTTTCATTATTACTTCTTCACCTTGGTCGAAAGTTTTTCTTTGTTGTAGAACAATAGAACATCCAATTTTTACATTCGCAGAACAAGAGAAACACTGCCCGATACTGAAATGTCGAAGAGATTCAGGAAATCGAAAGCCACCATTGCTGCAAAAGCTCCTGTGATCACTATGCCGCCTAAAGAGAAACTAGCAAAGCTTAAGCTGGTTACAAATACCTCATGCCAGGGACTTGGTAAAATGACGTGGGAAAATGTATACAACTTACTAGAAAAGGAAAACCCTAGAGTTGTTGAAGCTAAGGCCACAGTTCCTGACGAAGCCGACTCAGACTCTGATTCTGAAAATCCTCTTGGTGCATTAGCAAACTCATTTTTGCACTGATTTGTAGCTCGAGAAAACATTTTCCCATATTATGATGTTATTAGATGGGTGATTGATAATGTGGCTATCAAAGACATAACTTTTGTTTCTGCATTTGGAGCAATCTTCGGGTCATTCAAACCAAAATTCATCAAAGCGATGTACCACCTTCCAGACCCACAGAAGATTTATAACAAAGATTTTATCAAATAATTTACTGCGAATAACGAAAATCAGTTAGAACCAATTAGAGAATGGAGAAGGGCTCCTGAAAAGCACAGACACAAGGCATCAAGTATGTACTCCGTGGAGTCTCTTTTGCCTCCATACTATTATGCTACAGCAATGATGTGTAGATTGTTTGAAAATGATAATTCGGCTAGGTTTTCCATTCAAATGGTCCCATTAATACACTCTGCTATTAATTCTGAGATAATGGATTGGGCTGTCATTCTGTCTGATAAGATAGCCAATAGAATTCTTGAGTACAGGAAAGACAAAAATTCAGGAAATTTCACTCCTTTTTATTTTTGTGCTTATATCCTAGATGCCCTTTGTTTCAATTTGGAATTCCCCTTATTAGGATGGAAATGGACTTCTAAAGAACCTGTTTCAATTCATATATATCACAAGTTCTTATGGAAGGAGCATTTCAGAAGTCATGTTTACAGAGTCTGTCGTGGTTTTCTTATTCCGATTTACCAAATCATTTTTGGTGGATTCCCTCCTAGACTTTCCGACAAAGCTAGAGTTGATTTGTCCTCTATTAGAGATTGGTTCGGAGAGGAAAAGTTCACATATGTCAAAGTTTTTGGAAGTATTGTAGAACCACACATCCTTCCTTTGTATGTTCCAGACAAACTGTTAGCACAAGAAATTTCTTATCAGCTGACAATAGAAGGCATGTCTAGAACTTTGAAGAACAGCAAGAAGCTTATGTGGCCTATTTTTCCTTTTAACTATGGTGACTATACTCTCAGCAATTTTTTCCATGTTGAAAAAGAAGTTGTTAAGTTAACCGATCTCAAGCTTTCAACAATCCCAAGAAGGCAATATGATCCTAGGAAGGTGGCATATGATTTTACTACTTCTGTTTCAATTTCTCGGTTCGAACATGAACCAGATATGTTTGATTATTTATTTGTTTCTGTACATAAAATGTCCCAAGTTTTTTATTTGGCCAAGTCCACACTTTAGGCCAAAGAAATGAATATTTTTTTGTTATTTAGAAGTTAGAGGTTACTCAAAGTTCCTCTGGATCAGTTGAGAGTTTATACACAAGAATATGAAGCACAACAGAAAGAAACAGGGAATACATCTGGCAAAGAAGTGACAGGAACTAATCCTGTTATACAAAAGAAAGATATTAGCAGCAAATTTATTACTGAAAATATAGAAACAACTGCTAAGATTGATGTACAGCAGTCTTTGGCCCAGGCAAAAAAAGAAAGCACGGGTACTGATGCCAATGTGCATATTGAAAAGGGAGGCACGGATAGTAAGAATACTGAACAGGCACCAAAAGGTGATATAAACAATAGTTCAAATTCTCAACTTGGAGGAGAAGAAGCTACTAAACTTATTGTTTCTCCTCATTTGCTAAGCCAATATGAACAATTTGCACAGCAAATAGGCCAACAGAACACTCCCCAAGTTGATGATCCGAAAGACCAGGATATAGAAATCATCCCTGAAAATCCCACAAGTGAGATCATGTTGAAGATAGAAGAAATCCCTCCTTTGGATATATTTTACAGTCCTAAACATAGGGTTTTTGTGAGAAAACAGAGGAAAAGGAGGAAAACTGGTCAAGATGCAGTTTTGACATCACAAGTGGAATTCATGAATATTGTTTATAAAAATGCTGAGGTGAATCCATCTGAGGATATCACCAAATTATCCCAGTATGCAGGTGCCTATAGTGCTGCTACTATAGACAAAGCCTCTGAAGTTACACAGTTAATGAAGCAAAAAGATGTGCAAATAGCCATGTTAGAAGAACAGGTTACAGAGAACCAACAGAAAATCATGCAGTTAGAACAGCGATTGCAGGATGGAGAGCTCAAATCTAAAAAATTAGAAGAGCAGTTGGCTGTTGAAAAGGAAAAGATCGATCAGCAGACTTTAGAAAAGCAACAGCAGCTAAATCAAGAAATAGAAAAATTACAGGCTCTTCTACAAAATGAGCAGACTTCAAATACTGAGCAAGAGAAGATGTTTCAATCTAAATTAGACAAGTTTAACAATTATCCCAGTTTGGATCAATTCAAAAATGAAGCCTTGGAGACAAACAAGTTATTGTCTCAACAATTAAATGAATTTTGTTTAAAAATTGCAGAAGCAGAATCCCTATGTGAATTAACATCTTCCTTGGTAGATGGAGTCACTCTCAAAATTGAATTTGATGAAGCTGACGAAAAGATCTCTGAATTTCTTTTATGGCAAGACTCAGAATTAGGAAGAAAAGAAAATCTTCCCAAGATTATGGACAGACATAAAGAAATTATTTTTGCAGAATGGGAACAACGTTTGATCAAAGCAGAAAGAGCTACATCTAAAGCTAAAAGCATAATGAACAATGTAACACATCTGGTGAATGATAACCTATATGCAATCAATTTAATTGCAGATTGTACTCCCGGCCAATTACCTAGGATAAAAGAAACTGATCATAGATGGAAACAAGAGATAATTAATAAAAATCAGCAAATTGGCCAACTACAAGGAATATCATGGGCTACAATGTGGACTTATCTTATCAAGCCACATAGTCAAAAAACATCAATAAAATTTCTTTCGAATGCCATCGATTGCATCATTCCCGAATTCTCTGATGCCACATATACAGGGCGGTTGCACTCAAAGCTTAGTCATCCTGAAGAAGTGAAAGAAATGCTCAAAATCTGCCATCTGGGCACATCAAACACAGCAGATAATCAATGAGTCAGTTTTCCTCAAGATCGCATTTATGTTCTAGATTTTTTTATTTAGATAGATTGTAGGAATAGTTTTAGTTATTTTGTTAAGTACCTATTTAAACCACTTTCATGCATTTAGAAAGGGGTCCTGATTTTGTAATATTTTGACTTGGAGATTACATTTCTGTACTCCATTGACTCCTATATTTTTATAAAGGATCACATCTGGTGATTCTGTGCGAAATTTCCTCTAAGAATTGCATTTTTGTATCTTGGAGTTGATTTTACATTGAAGTTGTTGGATTTGGATATTGGATTGCATTGGAGAGTAGCAAGATGGATATGGTATTTCTATCTATTCACTGTTATTTTTCTTATGTTATGTGATATTCTCTTTTAAAATTGCTATCGTTTATGTGTATTTGCTTTACAATATTTCTTTATACATATCATTTCTAAGTGTATGGAAATATTTATCTTTTACAATATATGTAAACGATATATGATGATGAATGCAGTATTTTATTATAACTCAGTTTAATTTCTTAAACAGAGTTATCTTTATTTGTTACTGTATATTTCAATTAAGCTATAATACATTTTCATGGTTATTATTTAATTGAAACCATTTAAAGTTGTATTCACATTTGATGCCCGGGTTAGTTTTAGAATTATCTTATTAGTTTTAAGTTAGTTCAAATAGTTTTATTTCATTCATTTAGTCCCATTTTCCCTTCATTCAATCATTCCATTACCAACCATAGCTCATCTTATCATCCTCAATCTGATGGTCAAACTGAGATCGTAAATAAATGTTTGGAAGGATATCTTCGTTGTTTTGTATCTGATAAACAAACACGATGGGTCAAGTGGTTACCTCTTGCTGAATGGTGGTATAACACTTCCTTCCATACTGCAGCAAAAATGACCCCATTTATGGCACTTTATGGATATCATCCACCATCCATCACATCATCTTTAAGGGAAAATTCGAAGGTTCAAGCAGTGGAAGATCACATCGAGCATCGGCAAGAAGTTCTCCAACTCTTAAAGGATAACCTAAATTTGGCACAAAATCGAATGAAACAACAGGCAGATCAACATCGCAGCGAGAGAAGTTTTGATGTAGGAGATTGGGTATTTTTACGGCTACAACCATATAAACAAATGTCCCTCAAGCAAGCTAGAAGGATAATAAATTATCGCCAAAATACTATGGTCCTTACAAGGTGTTGCAAAATATTGGCACTATGGCATACAAATTGGAGCTTCCTGCTTCTTCGCGAGTACATCCAGTTTTCCATGTTTCATGCTTAAAGAAGGTTATAGGTGAAAATCTTCCAGTTCAAACAGTATTGCCAGAACTTGATGGGGAAGGAAAAATCATATTGGAACCTGAAGCAGTCATGGAAAAAAGAACTCGACAACTACGGAATCGATCAATTTCAGAGTATCTCATCAAGTGGAAGAACTTACCCACTGAAGATTCTACATGGGAGGATGAGAATTTTATACGGAAGCACCCAGAGCTACTCAAGCGTTGAGGACAACACTTTTTTGAAGGAGAGGGGCATGTTAAGTCCCTATATTAATAGTGTAGCCCCTTATTATGTTAGTGTAGCCCCCCTTATTGTTATTATTGTACCACTGTAACCCCCATATTGTTATTATTGTGCCCTTACATTATTATTGTTAGGTCGGCTAGGATTACATTGTGGCCCCACTAGGATTATATTCTGGCCCCATGGACTCCTATATATAGAAGGAGGTTTTGTTCATTTGTATCATCCAAGAATTGTTCATTTATGTAATGTATTGGAGGTTGCCCCCTCGAAGTGGCTCATTTCTAAGGCGTTGATATCTCTTTTCTTCTATTTTTGGAGCTGGTTACACAACATTATCCCCCAATGTTTGAAGTAGTGATTTTCGAGGCTTCAACATTTTTGGCGGTAGGAGGGAAAAATATATGAATGGAAGATAAATCCAAATCTGAAATCCATTCTAAGAGCACATCACCCTCATCACCTTCAATTTCTTCCACATCTCAAATCACAAGAGAAGAAATTGATAAAATTATTCAAACACCCACTACCAAAGTCTCAGATCAATCAGATAATCCAACTACTGAATCCCCTGAAGTCAAAGCTTTAGTTCATAAACTTCAAGGATTATTGTTATCATTAGAAGAATCAGAATTATCTGAAGGTTGTGTCACCTCACAGTTTGTTTCTTCCAGACCTCTCACTAGGTCACAGAGTGAAAAACTTAGAATTTCCCCAAAAGAATTTCCTATACCTAGTAGAGTCAAAAAAAGAAAAACTCCATCGGAAACAGAAAGTGGTACTAGTTCTTCATCGCATATTCAATAATCTGTTTCCCAAGCTCCAAATCAGAAAAGTGCAGTTGTCGCATCTTCATTTGCTCAAACTATATATGTTCAAACATCAATTGTCTCTTCCAGTACTTGAACTTTCATTACTCATACACCAGTTATCACTTCTAGTTTTTCTACCATCATCACAACAATGTTACAACCAGTACAAAGACCATGGACCAGACCAAGAGCTAAAATATGGCTACACCTTTGCATGATCTACCTAATCATCCTGAAAAATGGCTGCCAAATTTTATTCCAGATACTGGTATACAAGCTGAAGAACATATAAATAAATTTATTCTTGCTAAAAATTTAAATCAAGTAGTGTATGAAGATGTTGTAGACAGGTTATTTCCCTATACCTTGCAAGGAACAGCAGGATCTTGGTAATTTTCCTTACCTTCTGATTCTATCACAAATTGGGATATGTTTGAAGAGAAATTTTTAACTAAATATGGAGATGATAGATCAATCGCTACCCTAATCAACGATCTCTCCAATTTAAATACTCAACCCAAGGAACCCATTAAATATTTTAACTCTCAATTTAATAAACTCTTGAATAAGATCCATGCAACATCTAAACCTAGTGAACAAGTTATAAGTTAATGGTACATTAATGCTTTGCCCTCAAACATACCAATTTTTGTAGATAGAGCTGCAAAACCAACTTTAGCTGAGAATATGAAAGAAGCTATTTCAGTTGAAAAACGAATGATTACTCTAGATAAGAAAAATGCTATTAAGGAAATAAAATCAAAGAAATTCACTTTTAAATATGATTCCAAGAAAAAGACACCAAGGGATCCATATGACATGGAAGGTTTACAAAAATTCCTTAAAACCATGTCTAATGAGATGGTTGAGATCAAAAAGAAAGTAGCAGAGACTTCTACAAAGAGACCAATTAGAAATTTCAAGAGAAATCAAGTTGAATCAAAACCTCCCAATGCAATCTCCAATGCAGAATCAGAAGATGAAGAAGAAGAAGAAACTCCTCTAATGTTAGATGAAGAAGATGAAAGGGAGGAAATAGCTGAACTAAATGGAATGTGGGATTTCATTCTCCCTAATTCAGATAATGAAATGGAACAAGAAGCTATGCATGTGAGTACAAGGAGAAAATATACATCGAAACCTATTCAAACTATTCCAAAGAAGAAAAATACAACTCCAAGTAATAAAGACAAAAACCCTACAAAAAGAGCTTCTCCCTTACCCAATCAGAATCAACCATCATCTCCTAATCCTCCCACATCATCATCCAAAACTTTGGTGGTATCAGATATGATGGATTATAATATTTTTTAGGACATGAAAAATACTAGAGTGAACATCTCATTACATGAACTCAAAAAAATTAAACATCAACAAAATCTTCTATTAAAATAGTTAAATGCTACACCTATTTCTCCTTTACCAAGTGGTGTAGTAGCTAAAGCAGCTAAAGGGACTGATAAGCCACCAGAAAAAGTAGATGCAACAGACACTGTTCTTATTGGAGGAAGATAAAATTCTCAGACACCTCCATTTATGTTGACTTATGAAATCTACAATAAGAATTTTCATAATTGTTTAATTGATTCTAGAGCATCCTCTAATATAATTCCTTCTTCAGTATATGCTAAATTGAATATCGAACCACAGAAGTCTGCTTTTCATATTGTACAATTGGATCGCTCTAAAGTTCAAGTTGTTGGTGAAATCAATTCAGTTACCATCAAATTAGCTTTCGATCCTAGGATTTTCCAAATAATTGATATTCTAATTGCAGATATTCCTGAATTCTATGGGTTAGTCTTAAGCAGAGACTAGTCTGCAAAACTTGATGGCTATATCTCAACCGATTTTTCACATATGTGGCTTCCCTACAAAGGGAAACCAAATCAAATCAAAATTGACTGAGAAAAACATATGACACACACTGTAACTGAATTTGAACAACCAAACGAACCTATAGCTTTCAAAAATAATATTCTTGGAGGTTATTCTGCTGAGTCATTTCTTGGAAATTTTACTGCACCACAATCACCGTTTTCTGTAAATACTGTTGTTTCTCAAATTGAAAATTTTTCGCAATCTGATTCTTCTAGAATTGTTAATATTTCTGATTCATTTTTATATAAACCTATAGATAGAATTTTATTTTGGTCATTATATTTTTATGGATCAAAATCTAATGATGGAGAAGGAGCAGGATGCATCCTAATTGATCCTGATGGAGAGAAAACCATGCTATCATGTAGATTATAATTTGAGTGCACTAATAATATCGCTAAATATGAAGCCTTGGTTCAAGGGCTTTATAAAGTCATAGGGTTAAATGTAAAATACTTGAAAGTGTATGGAGATTCCAAAATTGTCATAAGACAAGTAAGGAATACCATCCATATTCTTTCAGGACATCTCAAACATTATCAAACCCTAGTAAAAGACCTTACCACTCAATTTATAGCATTTAATATCTCTTCTATTCCCATAAATAAAAACACATTAGCTGACTTGTTAGCTAATGTTGCGTCCAAACTCTTTCCTGTTGAAGATTGCAGTCCTGATAGATTTTCAGTAGAGTTGATTTTTTGCCCATCTGTCCCAGACAATATTACTAACTGGAGAGTATTCTACCATGAACAAGATATTTTGAATTTCTTAACTTCTAAGAAATTAGATGATGAACAAATTATTGATGAAGATGATCATAATCTGCAAATTACTTCAAGAAATAATGAAAATCTGATTCCTAAGTCTGTTGTTAAACTTGAAGATATTTATGATATTAAAGACAGATTCAAGAAAGTTACTAATGCTAAACTTCAAAGTTCAACTTTAAAGTTTGAATTAGTTAATCTTGTAGAAATTATATACAATAAGCATGTATATATCCGGACTCTCCTGATCTCATATTATTTAACTTCATGCAAAATACAGAATCCTTCCACTATAATTCTTGCGGAAATTTAATCAACAATTGCAAAACACATGAAGCAATAAAAACACACATAACACAGTTGCTTAATGGGAGAGCCTAAAGCTAAACACCTCAAATATCATATTATGTATCATGGATATCATATGAAAATCTCATACAAGCATACCAAGCTTATCACAAGCTCTCAGTACAGTGCAATCGTCATACACTAATCAAGAACAATCTTGCAAATCCATGCACCGATCTTTGCCACCTACTAGCCTACCTCCACTGTGCAATCCAAGCTCATTAGAAAGACCAATTCAATGTAATCCCACTCTCATTGACTGTGTTTTTATCATTGGAAACTCCAATGTATATGTAGATGCAATTCATGCATCACTAGTAGTCACAACGGATAGTCTATCTTGGCCTTTCACCTACCTCTCCACTGGGTCTCCACTGAAACTGTCCATGCACTGAATTTAACTGATGTATTCTTTAGTTGATTAATTAGTTTATAATTAGTGAATTAATTAATAATTAATTCACACCACTCTCACTAGTGTATCAATCAGTTAGACTAGATAAAACTATCTCAACTATGTTTAGATTAGTTAAACTGAACACAACTCCATTAACTTCCTCAATCAACTCCACCAAACTCTCCCACATGAGTTCTAACTGAAGTATCCATAAAATAGCTCCACTTAACCCTTAGGAATAGTGTAATTCCTTCTGTCAGCTCTTGTGCCACATCTGTGCACTTAACTGAAGTGCTCCAAGAAAATAAGATAATGTTTATAGTCCAAATATTATTAAGAGCTACTAATATTCGACATATCTATTTTTAGACTGGAAATCTAAAAATAGATTCCACCCAATATGTCTAAAAATAGAAGTCCATCTATTTTTTCCAACTTTACCAA
This sequence comes from Pinus albicaulis, assembly GCA_034641835.2. NCBI lineage: Eukaryota > Viridiplantae > Streptophyta > Pinopsida > Pinales > Pinaceae > Pinus > Pinus albicaulis. Next base: position 981,519,257 of record CM076578.1, on the reverse strand, counting down.
CCATCCACAAATAGCATTCTGCAACTCATAGAATATGATCGACATGTCTAAAATAGACTTTGTGACAAAAATCACCTGTGTGTGCCCCACCTAGTTTAGGTGATCACCTTCCAACTAGGATCAAAAATGATGTTTTAGGATGCCTCCTTCACTGTTTCTTGTTGTAATCTTCAACACTCCCTCTCAACAAGAAAGGACTGTCTTTACATGTGACATGCAACACCATGCATTCGCCCTGCAACCTTCAAAAGCGCCATGCAACTCCATGCATCTTCTCTGCAACTCCTCTGAAACTGAATAGGCTCCAAAAAACTCAATAATTCTAATGCATCTATCATCAAATTCTTTGACTTCTGTTGGTACCAACTGCACAGGTCATCGGGAACCACTGCACTGTTGAACTCTTGCACCCATGCACTCTACACTTGCTGTCAACTCTGATCTGTGCTCCAGTATCCGACGCTGTCACTTTGATATGCCTGCATCAATCCACCTGATCATGCTACTACTGCACTTTTGGGACCTCGTAGCCAGGTTCAATTCATGAGATCCACACCATCTCATGAATCTTGCCTAGAAATCTCCTCTTGGGATTAATCATGCATGTCGCCCCACCTCTCTCCTGGTGGCATAGCTGCATGCACTCCCTTTGCCCATCTAGCACGAAATTTCTCTGCATGAGTGGTTTCTCCCACTCCATGATCCTCATATTATGGCTGCTCCACATCCCAAGGTTCACTCTTACCTACATGCAAATCCAGCTCCCTCTCAAGATTCAATTGCATGGCTTTCTCACACTTCCCAACAGTAGGAAGCTCTGTAGAAATCCCATCTACTTCAATTCTGTAGAGATTCTTAGCTTGAATCCCAACCTTCTTGACTTGTCCTCTTGCTTTGTGTCGAAGGAAAACTTTTCCTTCACTAAAGACAACATCATACCCTTTATCCTCTAACATTGTGACTGAGATTAAATTCTTCTTTAAACCTGGAAAATGCACTACATCTTGTAAAAGAATGAGTTTACCTGATTCCCTCTGAAAGGTTATGGTACCAATGCCGGTCGCATTTTATCGTCCATTTTCACCCAACTAAACATACAACTGGAGATCTTTCTCCACCAAGTCATTGAAAAGATTCACATCTCCCGTCATGTGAAAGGAAGCGCCACTATCAAAATACCACCTCGATCCCAATGCACTAGACACCATGCATGAGATCAATGAGAAGTCTAGCTCAAATTGTGAGGCAAGAGCCCCAGCAGTTGTAGCTCCAGTAGCCTGCTTGTTCCTCTTCTTTTGTCGACAATGCGTGGCGAAATGCCCATGCTCGTGACAGTGAAAAACTTCACTTTGGACATGTCACGCTCTTTACCATCTGCACCGGATTGAGAAGAATTATTCTTACCCTTCCCCTTCCTTTATTTGGCAACCAAAGTGAAATCCTCATCATCATCATTATTTGATGAAGATCCATCCCCGGTATCCTGCCTTATCTCCTCCTGCACAAGATCTGACCAAAGTTTCTCCCATCCTGGCAATTTATCCTGACCATTGACATAGTCCTGATAGGAATGCCAACTTTTCGGAAGCCCAAGGAGAGCCAAGATAACCAATTACTCATCATCCAAACTAACTCCTACACTCCCAAGCTCATCCCTGCAGTGGAAAAACTTTTTCAAGTATACAGGAATAGTGTCATTCTTCTCCATTTTTATTTTCCTGAGTTTATCCTTGAGCGCCAACTTCCTCTGGTCGCTCTTGCTTTGGAAAAAATCTGTCAAATCTTTCCACATCAAGAATGGAGAATTTTTACCATGAATTCTGGACACTATGTGATCCTTCACACCTTCCAACAGAATCCTTCGACACCTTGCTACCTTCTTTTGCCATGCGTCAAGTACGGCAGCATCACTAGAAGTAGGTTTTGGAATTTCTGCATCTATGAAATCCTTCAACCCATTGTCATCCAACACCGCCTCCATCCTGTCTTTCCATGAAATATAATTCAAGCTGCCCTCAAGGTAATACTCCAATCACAATCCATTGAAAGACATCTCAACTTCGACACCAAGAAATCACTATAGCAATTTTGAATTCCACCAGCACAAAACTCAACTTCTTCAATGCTTTGAAATTGCTCCAATGATGAATATCACTCTGATACCTTGTATAAATTATATACAATATGCATGTATATATCCAGACTCTCCTAATATCACATTATTTAACTTCATGCAAAATACAGAATCCTTCCACTATAATTCTTGCAGAAATTTAATCAACAATTGAAAAACACATGAAGCAATAAAAACACACATAACACAATTTTTTAACAGGAGATACTGAAGCTAAAAACCCCAAATATCATATTATTTATCATGGATATCATATGAAAATCTCATACAAGCATACAAATCTTATCACAAGCTCTCAGTACATTAAAATCGTCATACACTAATCAAGAACAATCTTGCAAATCCATGCACCGATCTTTGCCACCTGCTAGCCTTCCTCCACTGTGAAATCCAAGCTCATTACAAAGACCAATTTGATGTAATCCCACTCTCATTGACTTCATTTTTATAATTGGAAACTACAATGTATATGTAGATGCAATTCATGCATCACTAGTAGTCACAACGGATAATTTATCTTGCCCTTTCACCTACCTCTCCATTGGGTCTCCACTGAAACTGTCCATGCACTGAAGTTAACTGATGTTCTTTAGTTGATTAATGAGTTTATAAATAGTGAATTAATTAATAATTAATTCACACCACTCTCACTAGTGTATCAATCAGTTAGACTAGATACAACGAGCTCAACTATGTTTAGATTAGTTAAATTGAACACAACTCCATTAACTTCCTCAATCAACTCCACCAAACTCTTTCACATGAGTTCTAACTGAAGTATGCATGCAATAGCTCCAATTAACCCTCAGGAATAGCATAATTCCTTCTGTCAGATCCTATGCCATATCTATGCACTTAACTGAATTGCTCCAAGAGAATAAGATAATTTTTGTAGTCCAAATATTATTAAGAGCTAATAATATTCGACATCTCTATTTTTAGACTGGAAATCTAAAAATAGATTCCGCCCAATATGTCTAAAAATATAAGTCCATATATTTTTTCCAACTTGACCAACCATCCATAGATATCATTCTGCAACTCATAAAATATGATCGACATGTCTAAAAATAGACATAGTCGAAAAATAGACTTTGCGACAAAAATCACCTGTGTGGGCCCCACCTAGTTTAGGTGATCACTTTCCAACTAGGATCATGAATGATGTTTTAGGATGCCTCCTTCACTGTTTCTTGCTAAAATCTTAAACAAATATTGGCTCTGATTCTAAACCTCAAAATGTTAATATAGGTCTGAATTTAACTCCAGAAGAAAGATATGCTTTTATTAAACTTCTGAGTAAATATAAAAATGTCTTTGCTTGGAGTTATGAGGATTTAAAAACTTATGATACTTATGTAATTCAACACACAATTCCAATGTTATCTGATGTTAATCCTATTCAACAGAAGTTAATAAATATTCATCCTAATCTTGAAGATCAAATCAAAATAGAACTCAATAAACTTTTGAAAGCCAAAATCATTTTTCCTGTAAGGCATTCCAATTGGGTTTCCAACATGGTACCTGTCAGGAAGAAAAATGGCGATATTAGAATCTGTATTGATTTCAGGAATTTAAACAAGGCATGTCAAAAAGACAATTTCCCATTTCCAACCATGGAGAAAATTCTCCAAAAGGTAGCTAGTTCTGAACTCATGTCCTTCCTTGATGGATTTTCAGGGTATAATCAAATTCTAGTACATCTAGATGATAGGTTGAAAACCACTTTCAGAACCAAATGGGGAACCTATGCTTATCAAAAAATGCCTTTTGGTTTAGTAAATGTAGGAGCTACTTTCCAGAGAGCCATGGACATAGAATTTAAGGGTCTGATTAATAGATCAGTCGTTATTTATCTTTATGACATAACAGTTTATTCAAAGAAGAGATTCAATCATCTACATTAGCTAAAACGAATATTTGAAAGATGTAGAAGGTTTGGTATTTCCTTAAACCCAAAGAAATCCTTCTTTGCTCTCGATCAAGGAAAAATTTTAGGGTTTGTTGTGTCAAAATATGGTATATATATCGATCCTGACAGAGTTAAAGAAATTTCTGATATTTCTTTACCTCATAATAAAAAGTCCATGCAATCATTTTTAGGTCAGATTAATTTTGTAAAAAGATTCATTCCATATTTTTCTCAAATTTTTTTACCTATGCAGAATATGATTAAGAAAAATTCAGTATTCAAATGGGGATATAAAAAAAAAGAAACCTTTGACGCAATCAAGAAGGCAAACATTGATGCACCCGCATTGAATACTCCCAATTTTTCTAAAGATTTTATTCTGTATACTTTGGCAACTGAAACATCTTATGCTGCTATTTTAACACAGTACAATGATCAAAAAATTGAAGCACCGATTTCTTTCTTCAACTCTAATCTACAAGGAGCTGAGCTGAATTATTCCGATTTTGAAAAACAAGCTTTCGTTGTATTTAAGTCAATCAAACATTTTAGGCATTTTCTATTAAAAACACACACAAAGGTTATTGTCCCGTTCTCTGCAGTAAGACAATTACTAATTCAAAGAGAAGTAGGAGAAAAAAGGGCTAATTGGGTGACATCTTTGCAAGAATATGATATTGATATTAAACCAGAAAATATTTTTAGAGGACAAGGTTTTTGCAGATTATTAGCAGGAGCTCCTAACATACCAGAAAATCAAGATCCAAAGAATGTTGTTCAAGTAAGTCAGATAAGTGTTACGTATTCTGAATCTCGGTATGCTGATCTGATATTTTACTTGAAAAATGGGTATGCTCCTTCTAATATCAGCTATAAGAATAACCGTGCTTTAAGATTGAAGGCCACTAAATATGAAATCATTGATGATGTGTTATTCAGAAATAATTATGATTCAATCCTATTAAGATGTCTTGAAAAGACTGAAGAAAAAAAGGTACTGCAGGAATTACATGATGGGCCAGCAGGAGGTCAATTTGGAGGTGATACCATAGCCCAAAAAATTATCCATGCTGGATATTATTGGTCTACCCTTTTCAAAGATACTCATGATTATGTGAGAAAGTGCAGGATTTGCCAAACTGCTAGTGGAAGACAAAGGAAGCCATCTTTTCCTTTGTAGCCAGTAAACATTGGGCAACCATTTGAGCAATTGGGGGCTTGATATTATTGGTGAGATATTTCCTCATTCTTCCAAACAGCACAAGTACATCCTCACAGCAACATCTTACTTCACAGAGTGGGTAGAAGAAATTCCTCTAAAGGTAGCCAACTCTGATGCAATTATTGATTTCATCGATCAATTCATCATTACCAAGTTTGGCGTACCTAATGCTCTGGTATTTGATAATGCATCTTATTTTTCTGGTAATAGTATAATGGAATTTGCAATTAAAAGAGGTTTTAAATTGAAATATTCAAAAAATTATTATCCACAAGGTAATGGTTTAGCTGAATCCACTAACAAAAATCTCATCAAAATCATTAAAAGGACCATCGATCAAAATCAAAATAATTGGCACAAGTCTTTAATATTTTCATTATGGGCTGATCGTATTACTCTTAAAGCTTCTATAGGAACTTCACCTTTCAATTTAGTTTATGGTAAAGAAGTTGTGATACCATCAAATCTAGCTCTTCCATCATTAGCTTTAGTGCAATTCATTGAATAAAATCCTTCCTCATCCATTCAGTTGAGATTTGATCAAATCCTTAAATTAGAAGAAGATAGAGAAAAATCAAAAGATATTCATGAAAAAAATCAACAACGTGTAAAATCTTCTTTTGATTCAAGTTCCACCGGCTCAAAATTTTTTTCAATTGGTGATCTTGTTCTGAAATGGGATAAAGCATATGAAGAAAAAGTTAAGCATACCAAATTTCAGAAAATGTGGCTTGGACCATTTTAGATTGCTGAAAAGATAGGCTCATATACATTCATAATTCAAGATTTAATAGGAAAAAGAGAATCTCTTCCTGTAAATGGGCTTGTCTTAAAGAAATTATTTTCATAAGGAGGTAACCCCTTCTTACTTGTACATATTCCTTTCTTCAATTTTTATTTATTTTTGTAAATAAAGGTTGTTAATAGTCTTTAATTGACTTTTTACTATTAGAAAATTGTCTTGGAAGGAATGTTATAAATACTTATTTTATGTAAATAAGAATTTTCAAGGAAATGATTACAATTTTTGACAGTTTAAAATAAAATGTTAAACTTTGAAAATTTGTTCAAAACATTTGCATGATATTTTGAAACCTTAAAGAAAATGTAAATCATTATCGGTTTATAAAGTATAGAAAGGTTATCTCTAAAAAAGTAAAGATTTTTTCAAGCTTTAGCAAACAAAAAACTCTAAAAATTGTCATCCATTTATTCTTAAGGATACAACTATTTCACCCCATCCATTTCGGTTGTGATTTTTTAGAATGTAATTCTAAGAAATTATGTGACAAAATTTAGGAGATAAGAGGTCTCATCACGAGCCTACTTACCATGATCATAAGAAGTAATAAAACTGACATTACCAATACTGCATACCAAAACATTACCAGCTTGTTCAGTTTAATTACAACTAGTGAATAGCATTTTTACTAACTGGCTACCAAACCAGAACAATGGCTCTTAAATTAAAAAAATAAATAAAATACAAAAACATGAGATAATATGTCTTATGAATTTATTTTTAAAGAGTCATAATCTTAGTTGGATGGGATAATGGATGGTTAATGGTTAAAAGGTAACCCTATCGATACTATGAACGTTTGCTAGCAGCAGAGGCAATGCCTGTGACAATAGAGTATATCACAAAAGCTATACTTGAAGAAATCCACTTACTTTATTATTATCAACCAATCAAAGCTTGAGATAACCCAAAAATATTTTTATCTTTAAGGAATTAGAAATAAATTGTAAGTGATTTTTATTCTTTTTCACAGTTAGATTTTATTTGAATTATCCTAAGATAAGTTTTCATTATCTTTAGAAATTTTTACTTACTAGAAATATAGTGTTCATTTCATTTTTTCAGAGATAACTATTTCTTCCAGTGAATCGCCAGTTGTTGTACTGTACAACAACCCTCCCCATCTTTAAATTTTAGAATAAATTCCATTTAAAAATAGGTCCCATTTTTTATCTTTCTTTCTAGATAGAAGTAAAAGATTCATTGATAAAAGGACATATCACATATTTTTATTTACAAAGTGTACAACCTTTAAAATAACTTTCCGATCCGATGAGAAACAAAGCTTTAAATAATATCAAAAATATTATATGAAGTCTTTATATTTAAAAATGTTCGATATGAACAATAATCACAAATCAGAAAATCGGAGAATTCTTTAAATTTTATTTTCTCTTTGTAAAATTTCGATGCGATCGCACTCAATCGCAATCACATTTCGGATAAACTTTAAAGTGTTATGTTTCTTTTGCATACTTCCAATGCGATGCAACTAATCGCAATCGCATTTCGGAAGAATTAAAACAATATATTTATGTGGTTGAAGGACTCTAATGCGGCGGACCCCACCTCATAGCAATCGCATTATCAGAGAAGCTCTTAAACGGTTCATTTCATTTGAAAATCTCCGATGCGATCTTTGCAATTGGAATTTGGCATAAATCTTATTTCATTTTCCTTTTAAAATGAATCGCGATGCGAATACAACTTAAATATTCATATATTATTATTCATCATGTTTCAAAGATTTAAAAGGTAATATACCTACACTTATTTCGAAATATGCCAAATATCTGACTGTACGTTGACATTAATTCACAAATCAAACAAATAACAATAATTTTTTTTGTTATTGAATGCATGAGTGTGACTCCCTAGAGGGAATTTAAGTTTTTAACCATGGATATAATAAATAAAAATCAGGGAATAATCCTTTTGTCTAGCTGTTTTCATTATTACGTCTTCACCTTGGATGAAAGCTTTTCTCTGTTGTAGAACAATAGAACATCCAATTTTTCCATTCGCAGAACAAGAGAAACACTGCCCGATACTGAAATGTCGAAGAGATTCAGGAAATCAAAAGCTGCCATAGCTGTAAAAGCTCCTGTGATCACTATGCCGCCTAAAGAGAAACCAACAAAGCTTAAGCTGGTTACAAATAACTCATGCCAGGGACTTGGTAAAATGACGTGGGAAAATGTATACAACTTACTAGAAAAGCAAAACCCTATAGTTGTTGAAGCTAAGGCCACAGTTCCTGATGAAGCCGACTCAGACCGTGATTATGAAAATCCTCTTGGTGCATTAGCAAACTCATTTCTGCATCGATTTGCAGCTTGGGAAATATTTTCCCATATTATGATGTTAATAGATGGGTGATTGATAATGTGGCTATCAAAGAAAGAGCTTTTTTTTTTTGCATCTGGAGCAATCTTCGGGTCATTCAGACCAGAAGACATCAAAGCGATGTACCACCTTCTAGACTCACAGAATACTTATAACAAATATTTTATCAAAGAATTTTCTGTGAATAACGAAAATCAGTCAAAACCAATTAGAGAATGGAGAAGGGATCCTGAAAAGCACAAACACGAGGCATCAGGTATGTACTCTGTGGAGTCTCTTTTGCCTCCAAATTGTTATGCCACAGCAATGATGTGTAGATTGTTTGGAAATGATAACTCGGCTAGGTTTTCCATTCAAATGGTTCCATTAATACATTTTGTTGTTAGTTATGAGATAATGGATTGGGCTGTCATTCTGCTTGATAAGATAGCCAACAAAATTCTTGAGTATAGGAAAGACAAAAATTTAGGAAATTCCACTCCTTTTTATTTTTGTGCTTATATCGTAGATGCCCTTTATTTCAATTCTAAATTCCCCTTATTAGGATGGAAATGGATTCCTAAATAACCTGTTCCAATTCATATATATCAAAATTTCTTATGGAAGGGGAATTTTAGAATTCATGTTTATAGATTCTATCATGGTTTTCTTATTCCAATTTACCAAATAATTTTTGGTTGATTCCCTCCTAGACTTTCTGACAAAGCTAGAGTTGATTTGTCCTCTATTGGAGATTGGTTCAGGGAGGAAAATTTCACATATGTCACAGTTTTTGGAAGTATTTTAGAACCACACATCCTTCCTTTGTATGTTCTAGACAAACTATTAGCACAGGAAATTTCTTATCAGCTGACAGTAGAAGGCATGTCTAGAACTTTGAAGAACAACAAGAAGCTTATGTGGCCTACTTTTCCTTTTAAATGTGGTGACTATACTCTCAAAAAATTTGTCCATGCTGAAAAAGAAGTTGTTAAGTTAACTGATCTCAAGCTTTCAACAATCCCAGGAAGGCAATATGATCCTAGGAAAGTGGCATATGATTTTACTACTTCTATTTCAATTTCTCGGTTCGAACATGAACCAGATATGTTTGAAGATTTATTTGTTTATGTAGATAAAATGTTTGAAGTTTTTGATTTGGCCAAGTCCACACTTTAGGCCGAAGAAATGAATAATTTTTTGTTATTTAGAAGTCAGAGGTTACTTAAAGTTCCTCTGGATCAGTTGAGAGTTTCTAAATAGGAATATGAATCATAATAGAGAGAAACAGGGAATACATTTGGTAAAGAAGTAACAGGAACTAATCCTGTTACAAAAAAGAAAGATATTAGCAACAAATTTATTACTGAAAAGATAGAAACAACTGCTAATATTGATGTACAACAGTCTTCGGCCCAGGCAAGAAAAGAAATCACAGGTAATGATTCCAATGTGCATACTGAAAAGGGAGGTAGAGATAGTAAGAATACTGAACAAGCACCTACAAGTGATATAAACAATAGTGCAAATTCTCAACTTGGAGGAGAAGAAGCTACTAAAATTATTGTTTCTCCTCATTTGCTGAGCCAATATGAACAATTTTCCTAGCAAATAGGACAATAGAACACTCCCCAAGTTGATGATCTAAAAGACCAGGATATAGAAATCATCCCTGAAAATCCCACAGGTGAGATCATGTTGAAGATAGAAGAAATCCCTCCTCTGGATATATTTTACAATCCTAAACATAGGGCTATTGTGAGAAAACAGAGGAAAAGGAGGAGAACTGATCAAGATGCACTTTTGACATCACAGGTGGAATTCATGAATATTGTTTACAAGAATGCTGAGGTGAATCCATCTGAGGATCTCACCAAATTATCCCAGTATGCAAGTGCCTATAGTGCTGCTACTATAGACAAAGCCTCTAAATTTACACAGTTAATGAAGCAAAAGGATGTGCAAATAGCCATGCTAGAAGAACAAGTTACAGAGAATCAATAGAAAATCATTCAGTTAGAACAACGATTGCAAGATGGAGAGCTCAAATCTAAAAAATTAGAAGAGCAACTTGCTGTTGAAAAGGAAAAGATCAATCAACAAACTTTAGAAAAGCAACAACATCTAAATCAATAAATAGCAAAATTACAAGCTCTTCTACAAAATGAGCAGACTTCAAACATTGAGCAAGAGAAGATGTTTCAATCTAAATTAGACAAGTTTAAGAATTATCTTAGTCTGGATCAATTCAAAAATGAAGCCCTGGAGACAAACAAGTTATTGTCTCAACAATTAAATGAATTTTGTCTAAATATTACAGAAGCAGAATCCCTATGTGAATTAACATCTTCCTTGGTAGATGAAGGAGTCACTCTTAAAATTGAATTTGATGAAGCTGATGAAAATATCTCTGAATTTCTTTTATGGCAAGACTCAAAATCAGGAAGAAAAGAAAATCTTCCCAAGATTATGGAGAGACATAAAGAAATTATTTTTGTAGAAAGAGAACAGTGTTTGATAAAAGCAGAAAGAGCGACATCCAAAGCTAAAAGCATAATGAACAATGTAACACAGCTGGTGAATGATAATCTATATGAAATCAATTTAATTGCAGATTGTACTCCTGGCCAATTACCTAGGATAAAAGAAACTGATCAAAAATTGAAACAAGAGATAATAAATAAAAAACAACAAATTAGCCAACTACAAGAATATCATGGGATACAATGTGGACCTATCTTATCAAGCCGCATAGTAAACAGACAGTAATAAAATTTCTTTCAAATGCCATCGATTGCATCATTCCCAAATTCTCTGATGCCACATATATAGGGCGGTTGCACTCAAAACTTAGTCATCCTGAATAAGTGAAGGAAATGCTCAAAATCTGCCATCTGGGCACATCAAAGGCAATAGATAATCAATGAGTCGGTTCACCTCAAAGATCGCATTTCTGCTCTAGATATTTTTTAATTTAGATAGATTGTAGGAATATTTTTAGTTATTTTGTTAAGTACCTATTTAAACCCCTTTCATGCATTTAGAAAGGGGTCCTAAATTTGTAATATTTTGACTTGGAGATTACATTTCTGTACTCCATTGACTCTTATATTTTTATAAAGGATCACATCTGGTGATTCTGTGCGAAATTGTCTTTAAAAATTGCATTTTTGTATCTTGGAGTTGATTTTACATTGAAGTTGCTGGATTTGGATATCGGATTGCATTGGAAAGTATCAAGATGGATATGGTATTTCTATCTATTCACTGATTAGTTTTCTTATGTTATGTGATACTCTCTTTTAAATTTCTATCGTTTATGTGTATTCGCTTTACAATATTTCGTTATACATATCATTTCTGAGTGTATAGAAATATTTATCTTTTACAATATATGCAAACGATATATGATGATGAATGCAATATGTTATTATAACTCTATTTAATTTCTTAAACAGAGTTATCTTTATTTATTACTGCATATTTCAATTAATATATAATACATTTTCATGGTTATTGTTCAATTGAAACAATTTAAAGTTGTATTCACATTTGATGCCTGGGTTAGTATTAGAATTATCTTATCATTTTTAATTTAGTTTAAATAGTTTTATTTCAGTCATTTAGTCTCATTTTCCCTTCAACCAATCATTCCATTACCAACCCATTTAAATTACTAGGAAACTGGTCCTATAAATCCAGTCGGAGCCACCACACCAAACGGAAAAGGAGTTGTCCTAAGGTCCCAACTAGGTGGTTATCCCCCAATGTTTGAAGCAGCGATTTTTGAGGCTTCAACAGGAGGATAGGACTCCCCCCATGATTATAGGAATCCTAACCTCTCCTTATCCCTCTATATAAACCGACCTTCTCCCTTTACAAAATCTAGAGCTGAACATATAGCCAAGGAGCTGAAATTGCAAAAGAGATATTATAGTTGAGTAATCGCTATAGAGAAGGTTGAACAAAGGAGGATCTCGTAGAGAGAGCCCCATCTGAATTCTCGATGAGCTTTGTGAGACGTGCTCCGTTGGAACCCTTCTGGAGGAGATCACAACATCAAAGCCTGTTTGTACTCTTCCTTATTTAAATTAATATACTCGACTATGATATTGATTCCATCTCTATGTTATGTTTATTTGACGCATTTGATTTATTCTTCTTTGACTAACTGACAGTTAGGAATGTGAGATAGTATGTTGTGTATTTTCTTTGTTTCTTGTGTATGTGCAGGTATCTAGGAGTGAGAATGAGTGGATTGTGATCTGCCGAATCAAGAGCGGGAGACAGCCATTCTTCATGATGACACAATAGTGTAGGACCTATGATAAGTGATCTACCAAGTATTTTTCCATTCTTAACTAGGAATTGATGTCATAGCATGTCTTGTTTGTGGCTAGACCCACTCTAGGGCTAGTGGGATGGCCTCTGTCCATAGAGGGGATTTACCTCACCAACAAATTGGCGACTCTGCTGGGGATCAGTGTGAGCTTTTATTTTGTCTATTAGATCTTATTCTTGGTATTTGCTTGCTTAGATTGTATTTTCTGGTTGTTTTGTTGAGTCTTCAGCCCTTTTTCAGCCCCAGATGATCAGTTTTGACCTCTGCTTTTCCAAATTTTCATCTTTTCAAGGTTGGCTTAATTGGCGCAGTTTCCAACTTGACAGTTTCACCCATTGGCATGAGTTTCCAGTTTATCACCCCCTCCATCCCCTATCTGGCATAGATTACATCTAGACAGTAGCTCCAATTCCTGTGGGTGCTATGGTTTTCCCTGTTTTGGAGTTTTTAGTCCATCCTCGTGTCTCTGGGTGTTTTCTTAGCTTGATTTGAATTATTTGGGTTTGTTTGTGAATATGATTAGCCTTCTTCCTTCAGTTGTTTGTCGATTTCTTTCAGCATCATGCATTTAGTGATTTCTAGTAATTTGACATGCTGAGCCTCCTGTAGGAGTTTCGGTCTCTTGTTTCGCGGTCACCTTCGTTATTTGCTTGATTTTATTTAGCTCCCTGGATCTGTTTCGAGTGGTTTCTTTTGGTGAAATGAGTCTTGAGTGAGTCTTGTATCTTTTATTCAGTTTTTCTTCCTGTCACTCCAAGAATAGCTCACATTGCTTGTATGGGTCTGTTTTGACATCTTTCTTTGATTTGAGAGATTGTGACATTGGTTTGAGTTGTTTTGTTTTCTTGTGAGTTGATTGAATTTTTTTGTGTCGACTCTTGCATTGGCATTCTCGAACTTGTGTGAAGATTCATTTTTCATGTTATTTAGTGCAATGTTTGCTCTATTACATTGAAAAAATCAAAAATACATTTTTTTCTTGCATCTTTGTTTGCATTGTAGAATTGGAAAATCTTTTGCATAACTAGCATTCAACATTCTAGGAAAGATTTCTTGTTCTCATTAGTTTGCATCAGGTTCTGTAGTGAATTCTTCTGTGTGTTCTCATTTTATGCTATCGCTTGAAAATTCCTAACCTTATTGTAGATAGCTTTTCATTGAATGAAATGGTATTTTATGGCATGTAGCTTGCATTTAGGGATTTGCGAGATCCAACATTCGGTAGGACCTTGGAATTGAAACATAAATAGAAGGTCAACTTAAAATTTATTCAATTAACCTAAGGAAAAATTGAAACTTAACGCAACATTTAGTGGTCTAAGTTAGATACGTGTTCCAGCATCTTAAAGCCTAGCAGCTGTCGCTCGCCATCTGGCCTCAGACAGTGCTAGTATAGAATTGTGCTCCCTGTACCGTTGAGTATATGAAGGGAGACCCCTCTAGGTTGCAATCCTTTTATCCGTAGGAAGCTGAGTCTACCACCTTGTTACCATGATACACCCAACACAACATTCGAGGAGACTACCTACACATACCTCAAGTCATTGGTTGATTATTCTTTCATTTTATAACCAGGTTGTATATGGCAGTTCATGGGAACCTGGTACACCCTTTTACCTAGACTACCTGAGCAGTCATTTTTGATCTTTACATACTCCATACATTTGAAAATATCATCGAACACTTGTCATTTCATGCTCGTTTCAACCTGAAAGTGATAGAGTCATCTCTTGTCAGTTTCTCGACTCTTAAAATATGAAACGACAGAGTTTTGTTTCAATGTATTAAAAATTAACTCCCCACGAAATATTCCTAGTTAAAGTTAGTTTCCTTAGGGTGATGTTATAAAAAAATTTTCTAATGGCAACGTTTCCGGAGTTTACTAACCCAGGAATCCATTCTGAAGGGAATCCTAGTCCTTTTCCTGCTTTTGGGAATGTTAGTGCTCTTTATATGGCGACATTGTCCCTACCTGGGTTAACTGTTGTGTTTCCTGTATGGTTATTTTCAACCTCGGTGGTCCTGAGTGTTTCGTCCACTGTACAACCATCTCCTCCACCATAACAACATCATGTTGCTTCTAAGGTGGACCTCTCCCCTTCTTCACATATTTATTGATCCTCCTCTTCTACTTCACATGGTGAAAGTCTGGATTCCGGTAACCAGGTGGCTAGGAAGAAGAAGAAGAAGTCAGATAAGCGAGAGGCTAATGCTTCAGCTACTGCGCTTAAGAAACCTTCCCTTGCAGAACCATCCAAACTTCCACGGAAAGTCAAATTACCTTGCATGCTCTGCAAAGGTAACCATCTGCTTCAAGACTACCGTAGAATTCCCAAGGTACTCGAAGTATGGTCTGACAACCATCCACCGTTGCTTTTGACTTCTGGAAGTCATATTGATAACACATCCTCGACTAGCTCTGGTAAGACTCATAAAAAACAGGGAAATATTACCAATCCCTGTAAGTTGTGTGAAGGGCATCATCCCATTCATCATTTTCTATACATGGATGAATCCAAGAGGGTGTTAGACAACTCCAAGGTTTCTGCACCCTGCCTTCCGGCTAGTTATCATAAGCTCTCTTCAAGTCCTCCGCTAGTTAATTCCACGATAGGTCAAGCGTTATCCTTGCTCGCTCCCACTCCTGTGAAAATTCAACTTCAGGAATCTATTCCTGACCAACCATTGGTCAAGGAATCAGTTGATTTGACCCCATCTATTTTCCATCAAGTATTTTCTATTGAGAGTGGGTCTTTTCCCCCTCATGTTCTTCTTATTTCTTCAGACTCTTCAAACTTGGAGAAAGACTCATCCATCCCTGTAGTTCAAGATGTTTCCCCTCCTAATCTCACTATGGAAGTCGAAGAGAGTGCTCCTCTTACTCCAATAACACCATGGGAAAACCATCTCAGTTCGATGATATCCCCTCCAAGTAGTTTGGTCGCTTCCTTTGATTGGAGTCGATTTGTAGGATACCGCCTTCCGTCTTATGTGCCTTTCGAGATAACGGTACAAACCTTTGAACTGGTCATACCCAGCACTATTATAGATGAAGGCGCATCTGTTAGTATTCTATCTTCCACTACTTGGAAAGCTTTTGGTTCTCCACCACTTATGCCTGTTACCCAGAATATGTTGACTTTTAACCAAAGAATCAGTCAACCGTTAGGGATCCTTCTAAAGTTTCCTATTACTTTGGGAGGGAGAAATGTCCATATAGATGTGATGGTTGTTCTAGCCCCTTGGATTTCAATTTACTCTTACGGTTTGATTATACTTATGTCATGGGGGCAGTTGTTTCCTCTCTCTTTCATGTGATCTATTTTCCACACAAAGGTCGGATCGTGACCATTGATCAGTTTTCATTCTTTGGTCCTGACATGACATCTCGTCCACCATCGTCCCTTCTGGGTCTTTATCCACTGATTGTATCTTTGTTTTCACAGGTTAATTATGTGGGTACCTCTCCTTTTCCCGCTGTCAGTGATGGTGTCAGTGTGAATCGCGTGCTGGGGGCATTGGGTTCTGATTTTCAAGATTTTTTTCTCTCATCCAAGGCGAACCTCTTGGAATCTATGACCTCTTATTCAACATAATGAAAGGTCCTCGGAGCATAGTTCATTTTCTTGCGTCAAGCTCCTTAAAAAATGAAACAAGATGGTTTGAGGATAATTCATCTTCTATGTCAACCTCGTTAAAAAATTAATTAGGTCTCGAGGATGGTTCTTTTAATGTGTAAACCTCATTAAAACAATGAAACATGTTCATGTTCAATTCAAGTTTTTGCTAGATCTCGTAAAATTCAAGTTGATTCTTTCTCTTTATCTCGTTTTTGAACCTTCACTCCATTTTGTATGAACTGAAGCTTGGGGGGCATGTACACCTCGAATTGAGTCACCATGCTGAGGGGCATGCCTATTTTTTCAAGCATAGTTTACTTTTGTTTCAAGCTTGTGTCAACATGAAACCAATCTCAAGCATAGTTTACTTTTGTTTTCGAGCTTGCATAAAAACGAAATCGTTTGGTTTTCCATTTGTGAACATTTTTTTCCCGATTCTTGGGTCATCACTTATTATGCAGATTATTTAACTTATACATTAGCTAAAAATTGTATTAGGCATTTTCATAATTTGTAACAAGCATCATCACATGTAAATAGACCCATGTAGAAAATAGATGTATATATATATATATATATCATTATGTTTGCAATGTGTGCATCATAAAACCCAAAAATATATATGTTTGTTTTAGTTACATCGTGAGACAACATGTCTCTCAAAAATGTGCATCCTTCTGAGGGTGTTTCCCGTGACCTGTGAGCATTGCCATACTCTGAAAATACCTTCATTGCATCCTTCTGCATAAGGACATGATTCCTCCCGTTGAAAATTTCCTCAAAAATCACTCAAAAAACTATGTTTTGGCATTGGCACGGGTAGCCAGTTCACCCCTCACAAAAATGGGGAAGATTTGCACTAGATCCTGCGCCAGCTAGCACTCTGTCTCCTTGTTGTGCCCGCGTGACCCTTTTTTGGAATGTTTTTTAACAAATTGGAGGCGCAAGTTTCCTTTAACCACCTCAGGAATAACTCATTGCAAGTGGTTAAAATCGATAAGCCATAGATCTCTTCCTTTAGGAAATGGTTAATGGAAAATTCTTGGAGGATAGGACTACCCCCATGATTATAGGAATCCTAACCTCTCCTTCTCCCTCTATATAAACTGGCCTTCTCCCTTTACAAAAGCTAGAGCTGAACATATAGCCAAGGAGCTAAACTTGGAGAAGAGATATTATAGCTAAGTAATCGCTATAAAGAAGGTTGAACCAAGGAGGATCCCATAGAGAGAGCCCTGTCTGAATTCCCGATGAGCTTTGTGAGATGTGCTCCGCTAGAACCCTGCTGGAGGAGATCGCAACGTCGAAGCCTGGTTGTACTCTTCCTTATTTAAATTAATATACTCGACTATTATATTGATTCCATCTCTGTGTTATGTTTATTTGACACATTTGATTTAGTATTCTTTGAATGACTGATAGTTAGGAATGTGAGATAGTATGTTGTGTATTTTCTTCATTTCTTGTGTATGTGCAAGTATCGGGGTGTGAGAACGAGCGGATCATGATCTGTCGAATCAGGAGCGAGAGACAGCCATTATTTTGGATGAAAAAATAGTGCAGGACCTACAGTAAGTGATCTACCAAGTCTTTATCCATTCTTAACTAGGAATAAATGTCATAGTGTGTCTCTTTTGTGGCCAGACCCACTCTAGGGATAGTGGGATGGCCTCTTTCCGTAGAGGGGATTTACCTCACCAATAAATTGGTGACTTTGCTGGGGATCAGTGTGATTTTGACTTTTTTCTATTAGATCTTCTTCTTGGTATTTGCTTGCTTAGCTTTCATTTTCTAGTTTTTTTGCTGAGTCTTAAGCCCCTGTTCAGCCCCAGAGGATCAGTTTTAACCTCTACTTTTCCAAATTTTCATCTTTTCAAGGTTAGCTTAATTGGCGCAGTTTCCATCTTTACAGTCACACCCATGGGCATGAGTTTCCATTTTATCACCTGTACCATCCCCTGTCTGGCGCGGATTACATCCAGACAGTCACGCCAATTCCTGTAGGTGCTAGGTTTTTCCCTGTTTTGGAGTTTTTAGTCCATCCTGGTGTCTTTGGGTGTTTTCTTCGCTTGATTTGAATGCTTTGGGTTTTTTTGTGACTATGATAAGCCTTCTTCCTCCGGATGTTTGTCAATTTCTTTCAGCATCATGGCTTTAGGGCTTTCTAGTACTTTGACATGCTGAGCCTCCCGTGGGAGTTTGGGTCTCTTGTTTCGTAGTCACCTTCATTATTTTCTTGATTGCATTTAGCTCCCTGGATCCGTTTCGAGTGGTTGCTTTTGGTGAAATGAGTCTTGAGTGAGTCTTGTCTCTTTTATTCAGTTTTTCTTCCTGTCACTCCAAGCATAGCTCATATTTCTTGTATGGGTCCGTTTCGACATCTTTCTTTGATTTGAGAGATTGTGACATTGGTTTGAGTTGTTTTGTTTGCTCGTGATTTGTTTGAATTGTTTTGTGTCGACTCTTGCATTGGCATTCTCGAACTAGTGTGAAGATTTTTTTTTCATGTTATTTAGTGCACTGTTTGCTCTATTACATTGAAAAAATCAAAAATACATTTTGTTCTTGCATCTTGTTTGCATTGTAGAATTGGAAAATCTTTCGCATAACTAGCATTCGGAATTCTAGGAAATATTTATCGCTCTCATTAGTTTGCATCAAGTTTTGTAGTGAATGCTTCTGTGTGTTCTCATTTTTTTCTATCGCTTGAAAATTCCTAACCTTCTCGTAGATAGCTCTTCATTGAATGAAATGGTATTTTATGGCATGTAGCTTGCATTCAGGGACTTGTGAAATCCAACATTTGGTAGGACGTTGGAATTGAAACATAAATACAAGATCAACTTAAAATTTATTCAATTAACCTAAGGCAACATTGAAACTTAACGAAACATTTAGTGGTCTAAGTTAGAGATGTGTTCCAGCGTCTTAAAACCTAGTAGCTGTAGCTCGCCATCTGGCCTCAGACAGCAATAGTAGGGACTTGTGCTCCCCATACCGTTGAGTATATAAAGGGAGACCCCTCTAGGTTTCAATCCTTTTATCTGTAGGAAGCCGAGTCTACTGCCTTGTAACCGTGATACACCGAACACAACATTCGAGGAGACTACCTACACGTACGTCAAGTCCTTGGTTGAGTCTTCTTTCATTTTATAACCAAGGTGTATATGGTAGTTCACGGGAACCTGGTACACCCTTTTACCTAGACTACCTGAGCAGTCATTTTCGATCTTTACTTACTCCATACATTTGAAAAGATCATTGAACACTTATCCTTTCATGCTTGTTTCAACTTGAAAGTGATAGAGTCATCTTTTTCCGGTTTCTTGACTCTTAAAATATGAAACGACGGAGTTTTGTTTCAATGTCTTAAAAATTAACTGCCCATGAAATATTCATTTTTAAAGTTAGTTTCCTTAGGATGTTGTTTTAAAGTTGTTTCGGATGGCAACGTTTCCGGAGTTTACTAACCCAAGAATCCTTTCCGAAGGGAATCGTGGTCCTTTTCATACTTTTGGGAATGTTGGTGCTCCTTATATGGCGAATTTGTCCCTCCCTAGGTTAACTGTTGGGTTTCCTGTATGGTTATTTTCAACCTCGGTGGTCCCGAGTGTTCCGTCCACTGTACAACCATATCCTCCAACAGAACAACATTATGTTGCTTCTAAGGTGGACCTCTCCCCTTCTTCACATATTTCTTCGTCCTCCTCTTCTAATTCGCCTGGTGAAAGTCTAGATTCTGGTGACCAGGTGGCTAAGAAGAAGAAGAAGAAGTCAGATAAGCGAGAGGCTAATGCTGCAGCTACTGCACTTCAGAAACCTTCCCTTGCAGAACCATCCAAACTTCCATGGAAAGTAGAATTCCCTTGCATTCTCTGCAAAGGTAACCATCTGCTTTGAGACTACCCTGGCATGTCTGATGGGTGTCTGCCTTTTCTTTTGACTTCTGGAAGTCATATTGATAACACATCTTCGACTAGCTCTGGTAGGACTCATAAAAAACAGGGCAAGATTACCAATCCCTGTAAGTTGTGTGAAGGGCATCATCCTATTCACCTTTGTTTGTACATGGATGAGGCCAAGAGAGTTTTGGAAAACTCCACGGTTTGTGCACCCTACCTTCCAGCTAGTTATCAGAAGCTTTCTTTGAGTCCTCCGCTAGTTGATTCCACGATCGGTCAAACATTATCCTTGATCGCTCCCACTCCCGTGAAAATTCAAGTTCAGGAATCTTTTCCCGACCAACCATTGGTCGAGGAATCAGTTGATCTAACCCCATCTATTGTCCATCAGGTATTTTCCATTGAGAGTGGGTCCTTTCCCCCTCATTTTCTTCTTGTTTCTTCAGATTCTTTAGACTTGGAGAAAGACTTGTCCATCTCTGTAGTTCAAGAAGTTTCCCCTCCTACTCTCGTGATGGAAGTCTAGAAGAGTGCTCATCTTGCTCCGATAACACCATGGGAAAACCATCTCAGGTCGATGATATCCCCTCCAAGTATTTTGGTCACTTCCTTTGATTGGAGTCGATTTGCAGGATATCGCCTTCTATCTTATGTGCCTTTAGAGATAACGGTGCAAACCTTTGACCTGATCGTACCTAGCACTATTGTAGATGAAGGTGCATCTATTAGTATTCTATCTTCCATTACGTGGAAAGATTTTGGTTCTCCAACACTTATTCTTGTTACCCAGAATCTGTTGACTTTTAACCAAAGAACCAATCAACCATTAGGGATCCTTCCAAAGTTGCCTGTTACTTTGGGAGGGAAAACTGTCCATATAGACGTGATGGTTGTTCTAGCCCCTTGGATTTAAATTTAATCTTGGGGTGTGAATATACTTATGTCATGGGGGCAGTTGTTTCCTCTCTCTTTTTTGTGATCTATTTTCCACACAAAGGTCGGCTCGGGACCAATGCTCAACTTTCATTCTTTGGTGCTGACATGACATCTTGTCCACCATTGTCCCTTCCGGGTCTTTATCCACTGATTGTATCTTCGTTGTCACAGGTTAATTATGTGGCTACCTATCCTTTTCCCACTGTCAATGATGGTTTTGTTGTGCATTGCATGCTTGGGGCATTGGGTCCTAATTTTCAAGATGTTGTTCCCTCATCCGAGGCAAACCTCTTGGAATCTATGACCTCTTATTCGTCATAATGAAAGGTCCTCGGAGCATAGTTCGTTTTCTTGTGTCAAGATCCTTAAAAAATGAAAGAAGCTAGTTTGAGGATAATTAATCTTCTATTTCAACCTCATTAAAAAATGAATTAGGTCTCAAGGATGGTTCTTTTAATGTGTCAACCTCGTTAAAACAATGAAACATGTTCCCTTTCAATTCTAGTTTTTTCTAGATCTCGTAAACTTCAAGTCGAGTCTTTCTCTTAATCTCATTTTGAACCTTCACTCCATTTTTTATGAATTGAAGCTTTGGGGGCATGTACACCTTGAATTGAGTCACCATGCTCGGGGTCATGCCTATTTTTTCAAGCATATTTTACTTTTTTTTCAAGCTTGTGTCAACATGAAACCGATCTCAAGCATAGTTTACCTTCGTTTTCAAGATTCCATAAAAATGAAATAGTTTCATTTTATACCCTTTGTGAACATTTTGTTCCCGATTCTTGGGTCATTACTTACTGTGCAGATTATTTAACTGATACATGAGCTAAAAAATGTATTAGGCATTTTCATAATTTGTAACAAGCATCATCACATGTAAATAGACCCATGTAGAAAAAAAAAAAAAATATATATATATATATATATATATATATATCATTATGTTTGCAATGTATACATCATAAAACCCAAAAATATATATGCGTGTTTCAGTTACATCGTGAGAGAACATGTCTCTCGAAAATGTGCATCCTTCTGAGGGTCTTTCTCGTGACCTGTGAGCAGTGTCATACTCTGCAAATACCTTCATTGCATCCTTCTTCATAAGGATATGATTCCTCCTATTGAACATTTCCTCAGAAAGCACTCAAAAACCTATGTTTTGGCATTGGCACAGGTAGCCAGTTCAACCCTCGCACCAATGGGGAAGATTTGCACTAGAACCCACACCAGATGGTGCTCTATCTCTTTGTTGTGCCTGCGCCAACATTTTTTGGAATTTTTTTTAACAAATTGGAGGTGGAAGTTTCCTTTAACCACCTCAGGAATGACTCATTGCAAGTGGTTAAACTTGATAAGCCATAGATCTCTTCCTTTAGGAAATGGTTGATCAAACATTCTTAGAGGATAGGACTCCCCCCATAATTATAGGAATCCTAACCTCTCCTTCTCCCTCTTTATAAACCGGCCTTCTCCCTTTACAAAAGCTAGAGCTGAACATATAGCCAAGGAGCTGAACTTGGAGAAGAGATATTATAGCTGAGTAATCACTATAGAGAAGGTCAAACCAAGGAGGATCCCATAGAGAGAGCCCTGTATGAATTCCAAACTATATTTGTGAGACGTGCTCCACTGGAACCCTACTGGAGGAGATCGCAATGTCGAAGCCTAGTTGTACTCTTCCTTATTTAAATTAATATACTCGATTATGATATTGATTCCATCTCTGTGTTATGTTTATTTGACGCATTTGATTTAGTCTTTTTCGACTAAATGATAGTTAGGAATGTGAGATATTATGTTGTGTATTTTCTTCGTTTCTTGTGTATGTGCAGGTACCGGGCATGAGAACGAGCGGATCGTGATTTGTCGAATCAGGAGCAAGATACAACCATTCTTTTGGACGACACAACAGTGCAAGACCTACGGTAAGTGATCTACCAAATATTTTTCCATACTTAACTAGGAATTGATGTCATAGCATGTCTCGTTTGTGGCTAGACCCACTCTAGGGCTAGTGGGATGGCCTCTGTCCGCAGAAGGGATTTACCTCACCAACAAATTGGCGACTCTGCTGGGGATCAGTGTGATTTTGTCTTTTGTCTATTAGATCTTCTTCTTGGTATTTACTTGCTTAGCTTGTCTTTTCTAGTTGTTTTGTTGAGTCTTAAGCCCCTGTTTAGCCCCAGAGGATCAATTTTTACCTCTGCTTTTCCAAATTTTCATCTTTTCAAGGTTGGTTTAATTGGTGCGGTTTCCAGCTTGACAATCACGCCCATTGCCGCAAGTATCCAGTTTATCACTCGCACCATCCCCTGTCTGGCATGGATTATATCTAGACAGTCACACCAATTCCTGTAGGTGCTAGGGTTTTCCCTGTTTTGGAAGTTTTATTCCATCCTTCTGTCTCCAGGTGTTTTCTTGGCTTGATTTGAATGCTTTGGGTTTGTTAGTGACTATGATCAGCCTTCTTCCTTCGGTTGTTTGTCCATTTCTTTCAGCATCATGGATTTAGGGCTTTCTAGTACTTTTACATGCTAAGCCTCATGTACGAGTTTGGGTCTCTTGTTTCACGGTCACCTTATTTATTTACTTGATTGCATTTAGCTCCCTGGATCCATTTCGAGTGGTTGATTTTGGTGAAATGAGTCTTGAGTGAGTCTTGTCTCTTTCATTTAGTTTTGCTTCCTATCACTCCAAGCATAGCTCACATTGCTTGTATGGGTCCGCTTCGACATCTTTCTTTGATTTGAGAGATTGTGACAATTGTTTGAGTTGTTTTGTTTTCTTGTGAGTTGATTAAATTTTTTTGTGTCGAATCTTGCATTGGCATTCTCGAACTACTGTGAAGATTCGTTTTTCATGTTATTTAGTGCACTGTTTTCTCTATTACATTGAAAAAATAAAAAATAAATTTTGTGCTTGCATCTTTGTTTGCATTGTAGAATTGGAAAATATTTCACATAACTAGCATTTGGAATTCTAGGATAGATTTCTTGCTCTCATTAGTTTGCATCAGGTTATGTAGTGAATGCTTCTGTGTGTTCTCATTTTTTTCTATTGCTTGAAAATTCCTAACCTTCTCGTAGATAGCTCTTCATTGAACGAAATGGTATTTTATGGCATGTAGCTTGCATTCAGGGATTTGTGAGATCCAACATTCAGTATGACCTTGGAATTGAAACATAAATACAAGATCAACTTAAAATTTATTCAATTAGCCTAAGGCAACATTGAAACTTGACAAAAAATTTAGTGGTCTAAGTTAGAGACGTGTTCTGGAATCTTAAAACATAGCAGTTATCGCTCGCCATCTGGCCTCAAAGAGCGCTAGTACGGATTTGTACTCTCCGTACCATCGAGTATATAAAGGGAGACCCCTCTAGGTTGCAATCCTTTTATCTGTAGGAAGGCGAGTCTACCGCCTTGTAACAGTGATACACTGAACACAACATTCAGGGAGACCACCTGCACGTACGTCAAGTCCTTGGCTGATTCTTCTTTCATTTTATAACCAAGGTGTATATGGCAGTTCACGGGAACCTGATACACCCTTTTACCTAGACTACCTGAGCAGTCATTTTCGATCTTTACTTACTCCATACATTTGAAAAGATCATCGAGCACTTGTCCTTTCATGCTTGTTTCAACCTAAAAGTGATAGAGTCATATTTTTCTGGTTTCTCGACTCTTAAAATATGAAATGACAAAGTTTTGTTTCAATGTCTTAAAAATTAACTGCCCACAAAATATTCATGGTTAAATTTAGTTTCCTTAGGGTGTTTTTTTAAAGTTGTTTTTGATGGCAAATTTTCCAGAGTTTACTAACCCAACAATCCATTCCGAAGGGAATCTTGGTCATTTTCCTGCTTTTGGGAATGTTGGTGCTCCTCATATGGCAATGTTGTCCCTACCTGGGTTAACTGTTGGCTTGCCTGTATGGTTATTTTCAACCTCTGTGGTCCCAAGTGTTTCGTCCACCGTACAGTCATCTCCTCCACCAGAACAACATAATTTTGCTTCTAAGGTGGACCTCTCCCCTTTTTTACATATTTCTTCGTCCTCCTCTTCTACTTCGCCTGGTGAAAGTCTAGATTTCGATAACCAGGTGGATAAGAAGAAGAAGAAGAAGAAGAAGAATTTAGATAAGCGAGAGGCAAATGATATAGCTACTGTGCTTAAGAAAACTTCCCTTGCAGAACCATCCAAACTTCCATGGAAATTCAAATTCCCTTGCATGCTCTACAAAGGTAACCATCTGCTTCGAGACTTCCCTGGAATTCCCAAGGTACTCGAAGTATGATCTGATAGCCATCCGCCATTGCTTTTGACTTCTGGAAGTAATATTGATAACAAATCTTTGGCTGGCTATGGTAAGACTCATAAAAAATAGGGCAAGATTACCAATCCCTGTAAGTCGTGTGTAGGGCATAATCCCATTCACCTTTTCCCATAAATGGATGAATTCAAGAGAGTGTTGGAAAAATCCATGGTTTTTGCACCCTGCCTTCTGACTGGTTATCAGAAGCTTTCTTCCAGTACTCCTCTAGTTGATTCCATGATCGGTCAAACGTTATCCTTGCTCGCTCCTACACCCGCGAAAATTCAAGTTCAAGAATTTGTTCCTGACCAACCATTGGTCGAGGAATCAGTCGATCTAACCCCATCTGTGGTCCATTAGGTCTTTGCCATTGAGAGTGAGTCTTTTCCCCCTCATGTCCTTCTTGTTTCTTCAGATTCTTCGGACTTGGATAAAGACTTATCCATCCCTGTAGTTCAAGAATTTTCCCCTCCTACTCTCGTGATGGAAGTCTAAGAGAGTGCTCCTCTTGCTCCGATAACACCATGGGAAAACCATCCAATCAGTTTGGTCGCTTCCTTTGATTGTAGTCGATTTGCAAGATACCGCCTTCCATCTTATGTGCCTTTCGAGATAATAGTAAAAACCTTTGACCTGGTCGTACCCAGCACTATTGTAGATGAAGGCGTGTCTGTTAGTATTATATCTTCCACTACTTGGCAAGCTTTTGGTTCTCCATCACTTATGCCTATTACCTAGAATCTGTTGACTTTTAACCAAAGAACCATTCAACCGTTAGGGATCCTTCGGAAGTTTCCTATTACTTAAGGAGGGAAAACTATCCATATAGACGTGATGGTTGTTCCAACCCCTTGGATTTCAATTTACTCTTGGGGCACAGCTATACTTATGTCATGGGGGCAGTTGTTTCCTCTCTCTTTCATGTGATCTATTTTCCACACAAAGGTCGGATCGTGACCATTGATCAGCTTTCATTCTTTGGTCCTAACATGACATCTCGTTCATAATCGTCCCTTTCGGGTCTTTATCCGCTGATTGTATCTTCGTTGTCACAGGTTAATTATGTGGCTACCTATCCTTTTCCAACCGTCAGTGATGGTGTCGTTGTGCATCGCGTGCTGGGGGCATTGGGTCCTGATTTTCAAGATGTTTTTCTCTCATCTGAGGAAAACCTCTTCGAATCTATGACCTCTTATTCATCATAATGAAAGGTCCTCAGAGCATAGTTCATTTCTTGTGTCAAGCTCCTTAAAAAATGAAACAAGCTATTTTGAAGATGATTCATCTTCTATGTCAACCTCGTTAAAAAATGAATTAGGTCTCGAGCATGGTTTTTTTAATGTGTCAACCTCATTAAAACAATGAAACATGTTCCCGTTAAATTCGAGTTTTTGCTGGATCTCGTAAAATTCAAGTCGAGTATTTCTCTTGATCTCTTTTTTGAACCTTCAATCCATTTTGTATGAACTAAAGCTTGGGGGGCATGTACACCTCAAATTGAGTCACCATGTTGGGGAGCATGCCTATTTTTTCAAGCATAGTTTACTTTTGTTTCAAGCTTGTGTCAACATGAAACCAATATCAAGCATAGTTTACTATTGTTTTCGAGCTTAAATAAAAGCGAAATCGTTTGGTTTTATACCCTTCGTGAACATTTTTTTCTCCATTCTTGGGTCATTACTTATTATGAAGATTATTTAATTAATAAATTAGCTAAACATTGTATTAGGCATTTGCATAATTTGTAACAAGCATCATCACATGTAAATAGACCCATGTAGTAAAAAAAAAAAAATATATATATATATATATATATATATATATATATATATATATATATATATATATATATATATATATATATATATATATATATATATATATATCGTTCTGTTTGCATTGTGTCCATCATAAAACCCAAATATATATATGTCTATTTCAATTACATCGTGAGACAACATGTCTCTCAAAAATGTGCGGAAATAAAGCCAAGGTGCCTAATCGGCGTGGTGCTCATGATAGCACATCACAGCCCATACCAACCACCTCAGAAAGTAGTGGATATGACTCGGCACCCCTACAGTATTCCTCTGATAGGCCTAAGGAACATCATCCAAGTGAGCATAATCTAGGATCCCATGGGTGATCCCCTCCAGATTCTGCACTATCTCCTCCTCGCCACCCTCACTATGAGGATCAAAATCGGGAGGAATCCGCCTCACTACCGGCAACATGCCTACAAGATTCTCTGGGCCAAAATCTGCACACATATAAGAATAACTGTCAAAACATGCATATATATCAAAAAATAAAGTATAAACTCATGAGAATGAAAAATGATCCTTACCAAGTTCTTCGTCCCAATCCTCTCCCTCCAGGAGTGGGAGGTTTGGGTCTCTGGTGAAGTTTGTGCTGGTGTAGGGCCAATCCTCCAGACAATCAGTTGTCGTCAAAGCTAATAAAAAAAATCTGGCCTCTAGGACATCTGATGGGAACCCCCTGCTCTAGGAATTAGTACCGCCCATCGGGTCATCCGTGGCTCAGTGGGTGGTGGCTCCGGGACTATAACCTCCTGATGCTGAAATATGGGTAATCGTTCTAAGAAGAATGATACCAAGATCGACCCATACCCAAACTGCTTGAGTTTGGTCTTCTTGCACTTAGTGAGCTACTGTTTGATGTTGATAGTCACAGGCTCGGCCCAGTTGAAGATGGTCGGGTTCATACACTCTGAAGCAAGAAGAATTTGTGTCTTCGTGGCCTTGTGTGGTGCCTACAATCCCACAACCCATGTGATAGTGTGCATCATTACCCTCAGTGCTAAATCAGGAATGGTCTGGATATCCACTTTGCTACTCCCTAATCCTTTTTGTGCCCCATGGCACACCTTTTCAATGACCATTACCATGATTTCTCTGGAATGCCAGGTACCGGTTAAGATAGGGACTGCACCCTAGCGTGACAACCCAGTGATGAAATACACATCGAAAACTTCGAGTTCAAGCTATTGATCCCAAAGTATGAACTTTTCTCGATCTTTGCCCCAAATTTTTATTAGATACTGAAGCAATTCAGGCTGAGCCCTGACACATAGTGTCATAAAGAACTTCTTGAGCCCACAATTCCTAAGGGCATCCATGCATTGTTCATTTCCAATTGCTTGTTCATCCTCTTCACTGTGCTCTCTCTCCTTCCATTCGATAACCATCTTTTTGCGCTTTGTCCCTGCATGAATTGATCATAAGAAAATTTGAAACCCCTTATGCATTAAAATTTGCAGTCTATTGGCTGAATTTTTCTTAAATATAAAGCAGATTTTGGGTTGTGCAGTTGGCGCGACCCCTGTGTAAAAATGTGTTAGTTGGCATGGTTCCATGCCCAAAACCCGTGCCAACCACGATGCCCTATAATTTGCAATTACTCCCCTAAGGGATCCCAAATGACAACTAAATGTAGTAAAATATAGTTTAAAATATGGAAAATGAAGTCAGATCTTACCTGAAACAAATGGAATCCGAATTGGTCCACTGGATTGTCCACAATTGTCGCCTAAAGATCACAAGAGAAATGGGTCATTGTTCATCTGCAAAGAGGTAAAAGTGAAAAGTAAACATTTTTTACCATTTATGGTCTTTCATAACTTTTGAAAGTCCTAAAATAGGTTTTAAAACATATTTTTTGATATATTTTCATATTATTTTCGAGGAATACGTTTTACGCGCGTATTTTTGTGCAGCGACAGGTTTTTCACATGGTTATGACGAAGAGATGAGTTGTATTTTATACTTTTTTGATCTCGGTAAAAACATGAAAAAGTCACTACTGGAGTCACCTTTCAGCTCATTTCTAACTCTCTAAAATTGAAAAGATCACCAAGTCACTTGTTGTTTTGAACTCATTAAATTGGCTGTGAAACGATATCTACCCAGTATACGTTTACCCCTTTTTCGAGCTAGGATAGATTATTTATGAAAAAGGAATACCTTAGCTGATCGCGACTAAGAGGTTCTCTTGGACACATTTTTCTACCTTTCCGGATCTGAGGGAATATTTACGAAAAGGGCCTTGTTGGAGTTTTCTTTTGCACCTTCTTTTCAAACTCTCTAAATATGAAAAGATGTCGAGTTTTTCCTTTGTCAGACTCGTTAAAAACTAATGACATCAAACTCCGTCGTCATGATGTTACTCGAGTTCCTCCTTCCCAAGGCTCGTAAAATGTACTAGGTTGGATTTTTTCGAAGGAAAAACTTACATCGCAAGCACATTCTATCCCCTTCAAGCTTGTTTTCAAAAATAATTGGGGTACTCGCCAGAAATGGTGGGGGAAAATGGAATCAAGATTGTAGTCGTGTCGGTAGTATGTCGCTCTTGAACATGGCACTTGTCTACATTCGTGTCGGGTTGGGAAAATCTCATCTCGTTATTTTTTTTCCTCCATGGGTTTGGGTAATCTCTTTTGACCTCTCATCTGCTCTTTGCCACATCACCATGACCTCAAATCCTTTGATGTCAAATATTGCCAAATCCAGTGTTGTGCCGCCAATATGTTCAAGAGAAGTTTACCTCTACAGTTTTCAACCTCCCTCTGATTCTCTGTTGGTCTTGATTCACAAACATCATATTCCTCTGTCTCGTGTCAATGATGTGGGAAACGTTATGGCCCACCTTCAATCAAGGTCACTTCCTGTCGACTCCAGCTCATTATCTAGGAAGTTTATCTAGAGACTCCCTTCAGCTACCTTGGAGCCTGCATGCCTCAATGGCAGGTTCTTCGCACTCGACGTTAGGTCCACATCATTGGCCTTCAATCGATTGACTATGTGGGTGTTCGACGTCAGATCACTGTTCACATGTCGTGGATTGTACCTTTTGTACCTTAAGAGCCATTGTCGTTATTGGTGGTTTCTCTTGCATTTTTTAATAGCTTTCATCATTGGCTGGTAATCATACGATGTTCTTCCATGTAAGACTTTAGCTCACATATTCGCATGCTCAAATTTGTACCATGTTCGGGTCAAGATGGAGCGCAAGACCTTGGGTTTTGTCTGATGAAATCCAGGCTGTGGGTTATTTGTGGATTATTATGACTTATTATATAACTCTTTGATTGGATGGCTGCGACCATACCTGAGTCTATTTGTGGATCCTTACTGCTGGATGGCGGTGTCCATACCTTGGATATCATTGTTTATGTACTCTATTTATGGATGGTTGTGCCCATGCCACATGTCATATATCATATGTATCAGTTGTATTCATACTTGAAGGTTTTTCAAAAACAGTGTTTTGGTCGAACGGGTTCTCATAAATCATTTCACCCCTCCCTCTCTCTCGGACCTCATGCTTTAGGGGGCATCTTTACACAAAATTTTGTCACTTCCTTGCAATCCCTCGCCCCGCATATTGGAGGGTCTTTCCCATGACCTGTGAGCAATGTCATACTCTGAAAATACCTTCATTACATCCTTCTTCATAAGGACATGATTACTCCTATTGAACATTTCCTCAGAAAGCACTCAAAAACCTATGTTTTTGCATTGGCGTGGGTAGCCAGTTCACCCCTCACACCAATGGGGAAGATTTGCACTAGAGTCTGCGCCAACTGGCACTCTGACTCTTTATTGTGCCCACGCTAGCCTTTTTTGGAATTTTTTTTAACAAATTGGAGGTGGAAGTTTCCTTTAACCACCTCAGGAATGACTCATTGCAAGTGGTTAAACTCGATAAGCCACAGATCTCTTCCTTTAGGAAATGGTTGATGGAACATTCTTGGAGGATAGGACTCCCCCCATGATTATGTAATCCTAACTTCTCCTTCTCCCTCTATATAAATCATCCTTCTCCCTTTACAAGAGCTAGAGCTGAACATATAGCCAAGGAGCTGAACTTGGAGAAGAGATATTATAGCTGAGTAATCACTATAGAGAAGGTCAAACCAAGGAGGATCCCATAGAGAGAGCCTCGTCTGAATTCCTGATGAGATTTATGAGATGTGCTCTGCTGGAACCCTTCTGGAGGAGATCGCAACGTCGAAGCCTAGTTTTACTCTTCATTCTTTAAATTAATATAGTCAACTATGATATTGATTCCATCTCTGTGTTACATTATTTGACGCATTTGATTTTTTCTTCTTCGATTGATTGATAGTTAGGAATGCGAGATAGTATGTTGTGTATTGTCTTCATTTCTTATGTATGTGCAGGTATCCAGGCATGAGAACAAGTGGATCTTGATCTGTCGAATAAGGAGCGAGAGACAACCATTCTTATGGACGACACAACAACACAGGACCTGTGGTAAGTGATCTACCAAGTCTTTGTCCATTATTAACTAGGAATTGATGTCATAGTGTGTCTTGTTTGTGGCTAGACCCACTCTAGGGCTGGTGGGATTGCCTCTGTCTGCAGAGGGGATTTACCTCACCAATAGTAAGATAAGGTTAAGGTTAATGTTAAGGTTAAGGTTAGGTTAAGGGTAAAGTCAAGGTTAAGGTAAAGTTAAGGTTAAGGTTAGGTTAAGGTTAAGGTTAAGGTTAAGGTTAGGGGAACATTAAGGTTAGGTTAAGGTTAAGGTTAGATTAGGGTAAGGTTAAGGTTAAGGTTAAGGGTAAATTTAAGGTTAAGGTTATGGTTATGGGAATGTTAAGGTTAAGGCTAAGGTTAAGTTAAGGTTAAGGTTAGGGTTCGGTCAAGGTTAGGGTTAGGTTATAGTTAAGGAAAAGGTTAAGGTTAGGGTAAGGGTAAAGTAAGGGTTAAGGTGAGGTTCAGGTTAATATTACGTTAAGGGTAAATTTAAGTTTAAGGTTAAGGGTTTGGTCAAGGTTAGGGTTAACTGTTATGGATTTAGTCAGGTTAAGGGTTTGGTCAAGGTTATGGTTAGGTTATAGTTAAGGTAAAGGTTAAGGTTAGGTTATAGTGAAGGTTAAGGTTAAGATAAGGTTAATTTTAAGGTTAAGGTTAGGGTTATGTTATAGTTAAGGTTAAGGTTAGGTAAACGGTAAAGTTAAGGTTGAGTTTAGGTTAAGATTAAAGTTAAGGTTGCGGGTTTAGTCAGGTTAAGGTTAAGCTTGAGGTTAAGGGGGTAAGGTTAAGATTAGGTTAAGGGTAAAGTTAAGGTTAAGGTTATAGTTAACATAAAGGTTAAGGTTAGGTTATAGTTAAATTTAAGGTTTAAGTAAAGGTTAAGGTTAATGTTAAAGTTACAAGTCTTATCCTTAACCTTCACTATAACGTTAACCATAATTTTAGCCTTAACTATAACCAAACCATAACCTTGACCAAACCCTTAAACTTAACCTTAACCTGACTAAACCTGTAATCTTAACCTTAACCTTAGTCAGGTTAAGGTTACGGTTTTAGTCAGATTAAGGTTACGGTTAGGATTAAGGGGGTAAGGTTAAGGGTAAGGTCAAGGTTAAGGTTATGGTAATGGGAAGGTTAAGGTTAAGGTTAAGGTTAATGGTTTGGTTAAGGTTAGGGTTAGGTTATAGTTAAGGTCAAGGTTAAGTTTAAGTTTAAGATAAAGTTAAGGGTAAGGTCCTTAACGTTAACCTTAACCTTAACTATAACCTAAAACTTATCTTACCTTAACCTTAACCTTAACCTTAACCTTAAACTTAACATTATCTTAACCTTAACCTAACCTTAACCTTGACTTTACACTTAACGTAATCTTAACCTTAACCTTAACCTTACTCTTAACCTTAACCTTAACCTTAACCTTAACCCTAACCTTTACCCTAACCTTATCTTAACCTTAACCTTACCCTTAACCTAACCTTAACCTTGAATTTAACTACAACATAACCCTAACCTTGACCAAACCTTAACCTAACCTTCACCTTAACCTTGACTTTACCCTTAACCTTAACCTTAACCTTAACCTTAACATTAACCAAACCCTTAAGCTTAACCTTAACCTGAATAAATCCGTAACCTTAATGTTAATCTAAACCTAACCTTAACCTTAAATTTACCCTTAACCTAACCTTAACCATAACCTTAACCTTAACCTAACCTTAACCTTACCCTTAACCTTAACTTTACCCTTCACCTTAACCTTAACCTAACCTTACCCTTAAACTTCACCTTACCCTTAACCTTGAATTTACCCTTAACCTAACCTTAACCTTAACTATAACCTAACCCTAACCTTGACCTTAACTATACCCGTAAACTTGACCAAAAACTTAACCTTAACCTTAACCTGACTAAACCCATAACCATGACCTAACCGTAACCTTAACCATAACATTAACCTAACATTAAACTTATCCTTAACCTAACCTTAACCTTAACTTTAAATTTACCCTAACCCTAAACGTTTAGTCAAGTTAAGGTTAAGGTTAAGGGTTTGGTCACGGGAGGTAAAGGTTAAGGTTACGTTAATGGTAAAGTCAAGGTTAAGGTTAAGGTTAGGTTAAGGGTAAAGTCAAGGTTAAGGTTAGGTTAAGGTTA
The DNA here is from genome assembly GCA_034641835.2 of Pinus albicaulis. Taxonomy (NCBI): domain Eukaryota; kingdom Viridiplantae; phylum Streptophyta; class Pinopsida; order Pinales; family Pinaceae; genus Pinus; species Pinus albicaulis. The sequence goes on along the minus strand of CM076578.1, from coordinate 981,485,279 downwards.
AGGTTAAGGATAAGGTTAAGTTTAAGGGTAAAGTCAAGGTTAAGGTCAAGGTTAAGGTTAGGTTAAGGGTAAAGTTAAGGTTAAGGCTAAGTTTAAGGTTAAGGTTAAGGTTATGGTTATGGTTATGGGAAAGTTAAGGTTAAGGTTAGGTTATAGTTAAGGTTAAGGGTTTGGTCAAGGTTAGGGTTAGGTTAAGGTTAAGGTGAAGGCTAGGTTAAGGGTAAAGTCAAGGTTAAGGTTATGGTTATGGGAAGGTTAAGGTTAAGGTTAAGGTAAAGGTAAGGTTAAGGTTAAGGTCAAGGTCAAGGTTTAGGTTAATTTAGGTTAAGGTTAAGGGTTTGGTCAAGGTTAGGGTTAGGTTATAGTTAAGTTCAAGGTTAAGGTTAAGGTTAAGGCTAACGCTAAGGCTATGGTTAAAGTTAAGGTTAAGGTTAATATTCACCTTAACCTTAAACTTAACCTAACCTTAACCTTACACTTAACATAATATTAACCTTAACCTGACTAAACCTGTAACCGTAACCTTAGTCTTAACCTTAATCTTAACCATAACCTTACCCTTAACTATAACCTAACCTTAACCTTGACCTTAACTATAACCTAACCCTAACATTAACCAAACCCTTAACATTAACCTTAACTGTAACCTTAATCTTAAACTTACCCTTAACCTTAACTTATCCGTAACCATAACCTTAACCATAGTCTTAACCTGAGGCTAAGGTTAAGGTTAAGGGTAAGGTTAGGGTTACCGTTAGGGTAAGATTAAGATTAGGTTAAGGGTAAAGTTAAGGTTAATATTAGGGTTAAGGTTAAGGTTAGGGTTACCTTATAGTTAAGGTTAAGGTTAAGGGTAAGGTTATAGTTAGGTAAGGGTAAGGTTAAGTTTAAGGTTAAGGTTCAAGTTAAAGTTAAGGTTAAGGCTATAGTTATGGGAAGGTTAACGTTAATGTTAAGGTTAAGTTACGGTTAAGGTTAAGGTTTGGTCAAGGTTAGGGTTAGGTTATAGTTAAGGTCAAGGATAAGGTTAGGTTAAGGTTAAGGTTAAGGTTAAGGTTAAAGGTAATGTTAAGGTTAAGGTTATCGTTAAGTTAAAGTTAAGGCTAAGGTTTTGTTAAGGTTAGGGTTAGGTTATATTTAAGGTTAGGTTATAGTGAAGGTTAAGATTAATATTACCCTTAACCTAACCTTAACCTAACTTAACCTTAACCTTGAGTTTAACCTAACCTTAACCTTAACCTTACCCTTAACCTTCACCCTTAACATTAACCTTAACCTAACCTTAACCTTAACCTGAGCCTAATCTTAACCTTAACCATAACATTAACCTTAACCTTAACCTCAAACTTAACCTAACCTAACCTTAACCTTAACCTTAACCTGACTAAACCTGTAACCTTCACCTTCACCATAACCTAACCTTAACCTTAACTATAACCTAACCCTAACCTTGACCAAACCCTTACCCTTAACCTAACCTTAACCTTAACTTTCCCCTAACATTAACCCTAACCTTGTCCTAACCATAACCTTAACTTTACCCTTAACCTAATCTTAACCTTAACCTACCCTTAACCTTGACCTTAACCATAACTTTAACTATAACATAACCCTAACCTTGACCAACCTTAACCTTGACCTTATCTTAACCTTAACCTTAACTATAACCTAACCCTAACCTTGAGCAAACCTTAACCTTAACCTTAAATTTATCCTTAACCTAACCTTAACGGTAACCTTAACCTTAACCTTGACTTTACCCTTAACCTTAAGGGTTTGGTCAAGGTTAGGGTTAGGTTATAGTTAAGGTCATGGTTAAGGTTAGGTTAACCTTATCTTACCGTTAACCTAACCTTAACCTTAAATATAACCCATAACCTTAACCTAACCTTAACCTTATATTAACCTTAACCTTAACCTTACCCGTAACCTTATCTTATGGGTTTAGTCAAGTTAAGGTTAGGTTAAGTGAAGGTTAAGGTTAAGGTTACGTTAACGGTAAAGTTAAGGTTAAGGTAAAGGTTAAGGTTAAAGGTAAAGTTAAGGTTAAGGTTAAGGTTATGGTTAAGGTTAATGTTAAGGTTAAGGTTAGGGTTAAGGTTAAGGTTAGGTTATAGTTAACCTTACACTACCTTAACGTTAACCTTAGGGTAAAGTTAAGTTTAAGGTTAGGTTAAGGTTAATATTAGGTTAAGTTTAAGGTTAAGGTTAATGTTAAGGGTTTGGTCAAGGTTAGTGTTAGGTTATAGTTATGGTCAAGGTTAAGGTTAAGGGTAAGGTTATAGTTAGGCTAAAGTTAAGGTTAAGGTTAGGTTAAGGTTAAGATAAGGTTAAGTTTAAGAGTTTGGTCAAGGTTAGGGTTAGGTTATAGTTAAGGTTAAGGTTAAGGTTAAGGTTAGGTTAAGTTAAGGTTAAGGTCAAGGTTAAGGCTAAGGTTAAGGTTAGGTTAAGGTTAAGATTAGGTTAAGGGTAAAGTTAAGGTTAAGGTTAAGGGTAAGGTTAGGGTAAGGTTATGGTGATTATAAGGTTAAGGGTAAGGTTATAATTAAGGTTAAGGGTTAGGGTTAAGGTTAGGGGAAGTTTAAAGCTAAATTTAAGGTTAAGGTTAAGGGTTTGGTCAAGGTTAGGGTTAGGTTATAGTTAAGGTTAAGGTTAAGGTTAAGATGAAGGTTAAGGGTAAGGTTAAGGTTAAGGTTACGAGTTTATTTAGGTTAAGGTTAAGGTTAAGGGGTTTGGTCAAGGTTAGGGTGAGGTTATAGTTAAGGTTAAGGTTAAGCATAAGGCTAGGGTGAAGGTTAAGGTTAAGGTTACGGGTTTAGTCAGGTTAAAGGGGTAAGGTTAAGGTTAAGGGTAAGGTCAAGGTTAAGGTTAAGGTTATGGTTATGGGAAGTTTAAGGCTGAGGTTATGGTTAAGGTTAAGGTTAGGGTTAGGTTATAGTTAAGGTCAAGGTTAAGGTTAGGGTAAGGTTAGGGTAATGTTAAGGTTAAGGTTAGGTTAAGGTTAAGGTTAAGGTTAAGGTTAGGGGAAATTTAAGGTTAAAGTTAGGTTAAGGTAAGGTTAAGGTTAATTTTAAGGTTAAGGGTAAGGTTAAGGTTAAGGTTAAGGTTATAGTTAATGTTAAGGGTAATGTTAATGTTAAGGTTAAGGTTATGGTTAGGTTAAGGTTAAGGTTAGGTTAAGGTTAAGGGTTAGGTCAAGTTTAAGGGTTTAGTCAGGTTAAGGTTAAGGTTAAGTTTATGATTAAGGTTAAGGTTAAGGTTAATTTTAAGGGTTTAGTCAGGGTTAGGGTTAGGTTATAGTTAACCTTAACCTCAATTTTAACCCTAACCTTGACAAAACCCTTAACCTTAACCTTCCCCTAACCCTAACTCTAACCTTAACCTGAACCTTAACCTAACCTTAACCATAACCTTAAAATTACCCTTAACTATAACCTTAACCTTAACTTTACCCTTAATCTTCACCTTAACCTTAACCTTAACCTTAAATTTCCCCTAACCTTAACCTTAACCTTACCCTTAACCTTAGCCTTGACTTTACCCTTAACCTTAACCTGAAAAAACATTAACCCTAACCTTGAATTTACGCTTAACCTTACCCTTACCCTTAACCTTACCCTTAACCTTAACCTTAACCCTAAACTTAACCTAACATTAAGGTTAAGGTTAGGTTAAGGTTAAGGTTAAGGTTAAGTTTAAGGTTAAGATTAGATAAAGTTTAAGGTTAAGGTTATAGTTATGGGAAGGTTAAGGTTATGTTAAGGGTTTGGTTAAGGTTAGGGTTATGCTATAGTGAAGGTTAAGGTTAAGTTAAGTGTAAATTCAAGGTGTAACCCTTAACCTTAACCTCACCCTTAACCTTAACCTTGACTTTACCCTTAACTGAAGTGAAGTAGAGCAAAGAGTCAGAGACTCCTCACCTAGAAGAGATGGTGAATCATTACTTGTGCCTCCAAAGAGATCCTGTGGATTTTCTTCTATTTCTTGATTGGGTTCTTCCTCAACTAAACCCTCTAGGTTGTAATGATAGTTATCTTGAGAATGAAATTGATGAATAGCTTCTAATCGATCCTTAGGATGCCAATTTCCTAAATCTTCATCAATGTTTATAAGGTAATTTATGAGGTCTTTGGACTTATCACAGCAATTTTTAGCTAACGATAGAGATGGACAATTTTCTTTATAATTCTCAAAAAATTCCTTGTGGAGATATTTTAAGGAAAACAAACTAAACCCGTAACCTTAACCCTAAGGTTAAGGTTAAAGCTAGGTTAAGGTAAGGTTAAAGTTAAGCTTAGGGTTAAGGTTAGGTTAAGGGTAAAGTCAAGGTTAAGGTTAGGTTAAGGGTAAAGTCAACGTTAAGGTTAGGTTAAGGTTAAGGTTAAGAGTTTGGTCAAGGTTAGAGTTAGGTTATAGTTAAGGTCAAGGTTAAAGTTAAGGTTAAGGTTAGGGTTAGGCTATAGTTAAGGTCAAGGTTAAGGTTAGGTTCAGGGTAAAGTCAAGGTCAAGGTCAAGGTTAAGGTTAAGGTTAAGGTTAGGGTAAAGGTTCAGGTTAAGGTTACGGTTAGGGGTTTGGTCAAGGTTAGGGTTAGGTTATAGTTAAGGTTAAGGTTAAGGTTGTGGTTAAGGGTAAAGCTAATGTTAAGGTTACGTTAAGGGTAAAGTCAAGGTTAAGGTTAGGGTTAGGTTATAGTTAAGGTCAAGGTTAATGTTTGATTAAGGTTAAGGTGAAGGTTAAGGTTAAGGTTAAGGTTACGTTAAGGTGAAGGTTAGGTTAAGTTTAATGTTAGGTTAAGGGTAAAGTTAAGGTTATGGTTAGGGTAAAGCTAGGGTAAGGTTAAGGTTATGGTTAGGGTAAGGTTAGGGTTAAGGTTAATGTTAAGGTCAATGTTAAGGTTATGGTTAAGGTTAAGGTTAATGTTAAGGGTTGGCTATAATGAAGGTTAAGGTTAAGACCCGTAACCTTACCCTTAACCATAACATTAACCTTAACCTTAACTATAACATAACCTTAACCTTGAACTTAACTATAACCTAACCCTAACCTTGACCAAACCCTTAACATTAAACTTAACCTTATCCATAACCATAACCATAACCTTAACCTTAACCTTAACCTTGACCTTAACTATAACCCCTAACCTTAACCTAACCTTAACCTTGAAAAAACCCTTAACGTAACATTAACCTTGACTTTATCCTTAATGAAACCTTAAACTTGACCTTAACCTTACCCTTAACATTAACCTTAATCTTAAATTTACCCTTACCCTTAACCTTAACCTAAAATTAACCTTGACCTTAACCTTAACCTTAACCTTACCTTAACCTAACTTTATCCTTAACCTTTCCATAACCATAACCTCTACCTAAACATAACCTTAACCTTAACCTTACCTTAACCTAATTTTAACCCTAACCTTCCCATAACCTTAACCTTTACCTAAACCTAACCTTAACCTTAACCTTAACCTGACTAAACTTGTAACCTTAACCTTCACCTTAACCTTAACCTTGACTTTACCATTAACTTTAACCTTGACCTTACCCTTAACCTTCACCCTTACCCTTAATTTTAACCTTAACCTTACCCTTAACCTTCACCCTTAACCTTACTTTAACCTTGACCTAACCTTAACCTTAACCTAAACGTGACCTTAACTATAACCTAACCCTAACCTTGAACTAACCTTAACCTTAACATTAACCTTAACCTTAACCTTAACTATAACCTTACCCTTAACCTTGACCTTAACCTTAACTTTAACTATAACCTAACCCTAACCTTGACCAAACCTTAACCTTAATGTTAACTTAACCTAAACTAAACCATAACCTTAACCTTAACTTTAACCTTATCCTTAACCTTAACTTTACCCTTAACCTAACCTTAACCTTGAATTTACCCTTAACATAACTTTAACCTTGACTTTAACCTTACTAAACTCATACCCTTAACCTTATCTTAACCTTAGCTTAACCTAACCAAACCTTAACCTTGACCTTAACCTTAACTTTACCCTTAACCTTCACTATAACCTAACCTTAACCTTAACTTTAACCTTAAGGTTAAGGTTTGGTCAAGGTTAGGGTTAAGGTTAGGGGAAGGTTAAGGTTAAGGTTTGGGGAAGGTTAAGGTTAAAGTCAAGGTTAAGTGTAAAGTTAAGGTTAAGGTTATGTTAAGGTTAAGGTTAAGGTTAAGGGTAAGGTTAAGATTAAGGTTAAGGTGAAGGTGAAGGTTAAGGTTAAGTTAGGTTAAGGTAAGGTTAAGGTTACGATTAGGTCAACGTTAAGGTTATGGGAAGGTTAATGTTAAGGTTAGGTTAAGGTTAAGGTTAAGGGTAAGGTTAGGTTAATGTTAAGATAAGGTTAACTTTAAGGTTAAGGTTAAGGTTATGTTAAGTTAAGGTTAAAGTTAAGATTAAGGTTAGGTTAACGGAAAATTTAAGGTTAAGGATAGGGTTAATGTTAGGGTTAAGGTTAGGGGAAGGTTAAGGTTAGGTTAATGTTAAGATTAAGGTTAAGGTTAGGTTAAGGTGAAGGTTAAAGTTAAGGTTAAGTTTAAGCGTTTGCTCAAGGTTAGGGTTAGGGGAGAAGGTTAAGGTTAAATTCAAGGTTAAGGGTAATGTTAAGGTTAAGGTTGTTAGCCAGCTATAAAATTTGTTATATCAAATGATGGCTAAAACATTTTTGTAGTTTTCAAGAAATAAGTTTTTATTTCTGAAAAGATGTTATCTCTTAAAGACTGTTGAAGGCTTCATGCCTCTGTCCAAATCTTCACTGTTGTTCCCATTCTATACTCAGAAATTCCACTGATTTCATGAGAAAAGACTGTTGCGAAATCATCATTTTCCCCTTTCTCCACTCAAAAATAACCTTCATTTGCTTCCCTTTTTCTCCATAAAATTCCTCTATTTTTCATGATTCCCCTTCTTCCATTCATTAAAATCATTTTTTCATAGTTTAAAACTCAGTTTTAAACTATACCAAAACCCCCAAATCCATTGAAAAACATTGAAAAAATCATAAAAAATACATATTTTTGTATATCGGTTTAAACGCCTTCAGGATAAGCATTAAACCACTTCCCCTCCATGTGCCCCAGCACTAGAACCAAGCGCTAGCCATCTAGGCGCTTATCACATCAGAAAAACACAGCAAGCACAAGTATTTTGTTATAAAAAAACTTCAATGTCGATTAGCCTTGTACGTTATATCCCCTGATCATATCATCTCTCCATACAACCTGTGGGCCCGCAATCGGGCATTAAGTCATTATGAAATTCCATTCCCAATCCATTTCTTCCTTTGTAAATACATAAAACCCTTTTATCCAAATTTTTGCTCTAACACGCCCATACAATGATTTTCAAATAAAAAATTGTTAGATTGAAAGACCTGCATCATTCCTCCAATGCGATTGAGCCCCATTTCATAAGCTCCACCTCCCTCCGCTTCACTCCATACAACCTACACCCTGGGACCAAGTGTTGAAGTCTCGAAGCGCTTAATCACATCTGGGGTCTTTACAATGGGTAGATTGAAAAGCTTGAAGGCCCGATTGCAATTGGCCCTCACATTATGTAAAGCCCCGGGCCTATCATGTTCCATATAACTAAAGGCCCCGTAGTCGGGCACCTAACCATATCATATATATACCCCACCCATACCATAAAAATTTTGTTTTTATTTTAGTTTTGGGTTTTCATATAAATATTAGGGGCCCGCTTGTCTATTGGCCGAACCCATCTCCACCATTGATCGTTGGCCAATCTGAGGGCCAGTGATGTATCGCATCAAATGTTTCTCCACCCCTGATGAGCTCTCTACCGTCGATCTGATCTGCAGATTGATGGTTCATACTCAATTGCATCGGCGCCTCAAAGTTCTTTGCCCCGCCGATTGCAAAAGCTCTGATTACATCCAGGTTGTCCGCGTGTCAAAATTCGATGGCCCAGATCAAATCCCCCCAAATTTGGTTATATTTATGCACCCCGTGTTCTAAATGTTTTGAACCAAATCCTGACCATTGATCTCTGTAGATCAACGGCCCTCGTTAACCCTTCCTCCTCCATTGCATTATTTCATTTCAAACCCTATAATAAATCCTGGCCATTCATCTTTTCAATCCAACGGCTTATGTTAATCCTGCTGGGCCCGATCCCTGCGTGTCCTGCCTCCTCCCACTTTTGATCTCAACCATTTATCCTTGATCCAACGGCCTAGATTAAAACCACTCCCCTTTCTTCCACCTGCACATCTTTCTAATTTCGCGCTCGTTCGCCACCGTTAGATCTGAGACCCCAGATCTGACGGCTCGCATCGCAAGTCGCGCAACTTTAAGTGCGAATGATAATTCTAAAAAATTACGTGATGTAGGTGGTTTTGGAAATCCACGTGTCACCTCTGGATGCATATCGCGTTCCAAAAGCTAATACCACCTCCCCAACCTTTTGCCGCGCGAATACCACTGTTTTGCATCTCGAAACTGTCTTTCCCTCTTTTCATTTATATGTTATCGCACTCGTCCTCCACCGTCGATCTCTGTAGATCAACAGTTGGATCTAATCCGCCATACACCATCACCCTCCACCCTCGCTAGAGTTTTTACCATAGATCTCCACTATTGATCGCATGGCCGGATTTAATCCAACAACCCATGATCACCCTGGAACCCAAATTTTCCTCCTAAGCCTTTTTCATTGCCGATTAAGGTTTTAACCCCATTTTCCTCTCATTTGTATTATATTTTTCATAATGTGACCATTTGCATTATGATCCTTCCATCTATTCCTAATCGTCGATCTCCATGCAATCAACGAATCTGATTTATTCTCCTCCTCTGCTCTTCTTTTGACCACCTCTAATGAATCCTGACCGTTGGATGATGCCATCCAATGGCTATGCTCCTCCCCTCACCCTCTGCAGCAGTAAAACCCAAAAATGTAGGATTTCTTAAATATTTTTTGTGTTTTACAGGTTTCAAAAGTTTTTCCCATTATAATATAAAGAAAAAGAAAGCCGAGGGTGACGATCCTCTGGCCTTTCGTTATCAAAGGGAAAGAACTACAAGGGCTCTATTCCACGTGTCATCAATGTTTCATGAGGCATTGATGCCACATGAGCCCTGCGCAGCCTGCACATCAATAAGACATAGTGAATGAAATCACAATCAAAGAGTATCAGTGTCAAAGACAAAAAATAGCAGAACAGAAGATTGAAGACAATTTGGGGGATTACGGCTAAGATTGATTATCAAAAGCCTAATCCTCCAAATTAAAACAGAATTAAAGGTAAATCAAAATATCTATCAGACAGAAAAGGCCTCCACCACCACATCTGAGGCAAATTGATTCCTCCCAGCTACCACAAAGCCACCTGTGCCTCAAAGCATTCAGATAGAGGCCGAAGTTATTGATCAGAGAAAGATATTTGCCTCAGCACAGCCAGAAATTTAATTCTGCCAAAGAACTTAATGAAAAAATATTAGCAGAGTTATTACATCCTAAAACAGAGCCTAAAGGTCAAAAAAAGCTCCCACCGAGCTTAAATATTAAATGTAAAACAATTAATACAGAGGACACATATGTAAACTTCTCCATTGAGCCCCTCAAAGGCCGAGAAGTCATTAATCTGTATTAATTAACTTGGGAGATCTTTTATCAGATCTGACCTCCTCATTCTTCTATAAATACTTCTCTAGAAGATGAGAAAATGTTGGTTGCTGAACTTTGAAATATACTTGAGCTTGAGAATTCTACTTGTAAATAGTTTTCACTGGCTCTTGGAGCTCTGCTTATGATAGATAAGTTATTCTGGGAAGTGTAGATGATTGCTAAACTAAAGCATTGGACTTAAAGCTGTAACTGGTTTGGAGCATCAATACAAGCTGATTTATGGGATCCTGGTCTATGTCGATGGTGATGTTATTTCTTATTTTGAATTGTTATTTTACTTATGTTTTCACTTTGTTCATCTTCTCTTATAAAGAAAAACATGCATATAGTTATGACCTACTGCATATCAGTACCCTTCTCTGACTGAAAATCTTTATCTGTATGTTTTCTTCCAAATTGTGTTATTTAGGAATGATTTAATTCAGTTTAAGCAGTAGGAATGCTGGCATTCCCTAATCCTCTTGTCTTAGCTAAATATTGTTCTTGAATGTTTTTTTCATTTCATGTCAAGTAGAGATGAATTAAGGAAGATATGGTGTGCCCTGGTCCTAGTTTTATCCCAAAATACTGTCTGAAAGTTTCCCTTGGAATGTGTTAAAAGATGGCTATTTTCGAAGTACTTACCAGATCTTAGACCATTTTTTGTTATCTTTGTGTTTGTCTTGAAAGTTACCAAGTAAAATAGAGCTAGGAGAGGATTTGTGGTGAGTCCGGCCCGCTAATTTCTACTCCAATATTTGCCTTCAAGTTTCCCTCTGTTTTTACATGTTTTCTATCGAAAGTATATCAAAGGCTGGCTAGTTTCAAAGTACTTACCAGATCCTGGATTGCTTTTATATCTTTCTTAAGTGTTTTTCAAAGGCTGGCTAGTTTCAAAGTACTTACCAGATCCTGGGTTGCTCTTTGTTCTTCATTTTTTTAAATTCCCCTTCTTGTTGTACCATTTCATTCCATAAATCAAACTTTAGAGAGATCCTTAGACATATATGACTTCCCCCATGGACCACTCTTGCCTCTTGTTGTTTCAATTAAACCCTATTATGACTCCATAGCCCAATGGACTAAAACCTGCAATTATCTATCTTTTTGGTCAAAGCTTGTTCTGAATGCTTGCAACTTCTCACCTTTGAAACTCTTTGCATTTAGGACTTTCCACCTCAAATAATAATCATGCTCAACCATCCAAAAACAAACAAAACCCTTGGCCTTGATAACTAGCCTAACATCATTACCATAAAATTTCAAAGACAAATCCAATCTTTTCACTTATTGGAGAGATCCCTCTCCGGATTCAGGAGGGCTAGATCCTAGAATCCCAAAGTGGTTGAAATGCTGTTTCTCCCCACGGTCAGACTTTTGCCAATCTTGTTGATTACCGAGAGCTAACAAAGGTAAATTTTAAGGGTAAGGTTAAGGTTAATGTTAGGTTAAGGGTTTAGTCAGGTTAATGTTAAGGATAAGGTTAAGGTTAAGGGTTTGGTCAAGGTTAGGGTTAGGTTATAGTTAAGGTCAAGGTAAGGTCAAGGTTAAGGTTACGGGTTTAGTCATGTTAAGGTTATAGTTAAGTTCAAGGTTAAGGTTAAGGGTTTGGTCAAGGGTAGGGTTAGGTTATAGTTATGGTCAAGCTTAAGGTTATGGTTGACGTAAGGTTAGGGTTTGGTTAAGGTTAAGGTTAACTTATAGTTAAGTTTAAGGGTTTGGTCAAGGTTAAGAGTAAGGTTAGGTTAAGGGTAAAGTCAAGGTTAATGTTATGGTTATGGTAAGGTTAAGGTTAAGGTTAGGTTATAGTTAAGGTTAAGGGTTAGGTAAAGGTTAGTGTTAGGTTAAGGTTAAGGTTAAGGTTAGGTTAAGGGTAAAGTCAAGGTTACCTTAACCTTACCTTAACCTAACTTTAACTTAACCTTAACCTCTACCTAACTAAAACCTTAACCTTACCCTAACCTTAACCTTAACTGTAACCTTCCCATAACCATAACCTTAACCTTAACTTTACCCTTAACCTTATCCTTACCCTAGGGTTAAGGTTAGGTTTAAGGTTTAGGTTAAGGTTAAGGTTAAGGTTTTGGTTAAGGTTAATAGTAAGGTTAAGTTTAAGGTTAGGTTAAGGGTAAAGTTAATGTTAAGGTTAATTTTAAGGTTAAGAGTTTGGTCAAGGTTAGGGTTAGGTTATAGTTAAGGTTAAGGTTACAGGTTTATTCAAGTTAAGGTTAAGGTTAAGGTTAGGATAGGGTAAGGTAATGTTAAGGTTATGGTTAGCGCAAGGTTAAGTTAGTTTAGGGTAAGGTTAAGGTTACAGTTAGGTCAAGGTTAAGGGTTTATTCAGGTTAAGGTTAAGGCTAAGAGTTTGGTTAAGGTTAGGATTAGGTTAAGGTTAAGGTTAGGTTAAGGGTAAAATCAAGGTTAAGGTTAAGGTTACGTTTTTATTATTGTTAGGGTAAGGTTAAGGTTAGTTTAAGGGTAAAGTTAACGTTAATGTTATGGTTAAGTTCGGAGTTGAGTTCAAGTTAAGGTTAATGTTAGGGTTAAGGTTAGGGGAGGGGTTAAGGTTAAACTTAAGTTCAGGTTAAGGTTAAGGGTTTGGTCAACGTTAGGGTTTGGTTATATTTAAGTTCAAGGTTAAGTTTAAGGTTAAGGTTACGTTAGGGTAAGGTAAGGTTAAGGTTATGGTTAAGGTTAAGGTTAAGGTTAAGGTTAATGTTAAGGGTCTAGTCAAAGCTAGGGTTAGGTTATAGTTAAGTTCAGGGTTAAGGTTAAGAGTAAGGTTATAATTAGGTTAACATTAAGGTTAAGGTAAGGTTAAGGTTAAGATAAAGTTAAGGTTAAGGTTAAGGTTAAGTTTAGGGTTAGGTTATAGTTAAGGTTAACATTAAGGTTAGGGTTAGGGTTATAGTTTTAGTCAGGTTAAGGTTAAGGTTAAGTGTTTGGTCAAGGTTAAGGTTAAGGTTAAGGTGAAGGTTAAGGGTAATGTCAAATTTAATGGTAAAGTTAAGTTTAAGGTTAAGGGTAAGGTTAGGTTAAGGGTTATAGTTTTAGTCAGGTTAAGGTTAAGGTTAAGTGTTTGGTCAAGGTTAAGGTTAAGGGTAATGTCAAATTTAATGGTAAAGTTAAGTTTAAGGTTAAGGGTAAGGTTAGGTTAAGGTTAAAGTCAAGGTTAAGGTTCAAGTTACAGGTTTAGTCAGGTTAAGGTTAGGTTGCAGTTAAGGTTGAGGTTAAGGATAAGGTTAAGGGTAAATTCATGGTTAAGGTTAAGGTTAAGCTTAGGTTAAGGGTAAATTTAAGGTTAAGGTTAAGGTTTGGTCAAGGTTAGGGTTAGGTTATAGTTAAGATTAAGATAGGTTAAGGTTAAGTTAAGGTTAAGGTTAAGGTTTGGTCAAGGTTAGGGTTAGGTTATAGTTAAGGTCAAGGTTAAGGTTAAGGTTAAGTTTAAGGTTATGGGTTTAGTTAGGTTAAGGTTAAGTTTACGGTTAAGGTTAAAGTCAAAGTTAAGGGTTTTGGTTAAGGTTAAGGTTAAGGTTAGGTTAAGTTAAGGTTAGGGTTAATGTTAGGGGAAGGTTAAGGTTAGGTTAAGGTTAAGCTTAAGGTTAAGGTTAGGTTAAGGTGAGGGTCAGATTATAGTTAAGGTTAAGGTTAGGTTAAGGGCAAGATAAGGTTAAGGTTACGGTTAAGGTTAAGGTTAGGTTAAGGTTAAGGTCAAGGCTAAGGTTAAGGTTAAGGTCAAGATTAAGGGTAAAGTTAAGGTCAAGGTGAGGGTTACATTATAGTTAAGGTTATGGTTAGGTTAAGGGTAAAGTTAAGGTTAAGGTTAAGGTTAAGGGTAAAGTTAAGGTTAAGGTTAAGGTTTGGTAGTGGCTAGGGTTAGGTTATAATTAAGGTTAAGATAGGTTAAGGTTAAGTTAAGGTGAAGGTTAAGGTTTGCTAAAGGTTAGGGTTAGGTTATAGTTAAGGTCAAGGTTAAGGTTAGTTTAAGGTTAAGGTTATGAGTTTAGTCAGATTAAGGTTAAGGTTATGGTTAAGGATAAAGTCAAGGTTAAGGTTAAGTTAAGGTTAAGGTTAAGGTTTGCTAAAGGTTAGGGTTAGGTTATAGTTAAGGTCAAGGTTAAGGTTAGTTTAAGGTTAAGCTTATGAGTTTAGTCAGATTAAGGTTAAGGTTACGGTTAAGGATAAAGTCAAGGTTAAGGATTTGGTTAAGGTTAAGGTTAAGGTTAGGTTAATTTAAAGTTAAGGGTAAAGTTAAGGTTAAGGTTAGTGTTAAGGTTAGGGGAAGGTTAAGGTTAGGTTAAGGTTAAGGTTAAGGTTTAGGTTAGGTTAAGGTGAGTGTTAGGTTATAGTTAAGGTTAAGGATAGGTTAAGGGTAAGATAAGGTTAAGGTCAAGGTTAAGGTTAAGGTAAGGTTAAGGTCAAGTTCAAGGTTAAGGTTAAGGTTAAGGTCAAGGTTAAGGGTAAAGTCAAGGTCAAGGTTAGGATTAGGTTATAGTTAAGGTTAAGGTTAGGTTAAGGGTAAAGTGAAGGTTAAGGTTAAGGTGAAGGTTTAGGGTAAGGTTAAGGTTAAGGGTTACGGGTTTACTCAGGTTAAGGTTAAGGTTAAGGTTAAGGCTAAGGTGAAGGTTAAGGGTAAGGTTAAGGTTAAGGTTAAGGTCAAGGTCAAGGTTAAGGTTAAGTTAGGTTAAGGGTAAGGTTATATTAAGGTTAAGGTTAATGTTTAGGTTAGGTTAAGGTTAAGGTTACAGGTTTAGTCAGGTTAAGGTTAAGGTTAGGTCAAGGTTAAGATTAGGTTAAGGGTAAAGTTAAGGTTAAGGTTAAGGTTACGAGTTTTAGTAAGATTAAGGTTAAGGTTAAGTTAAGGTTAGTTTAAGGTTAATGTTAAGGTTAAGGTTAAGGGTAAAGATAAGGCTATGGTTAGGGTAAGGTTAGGGTAAGGTTAAGGTTACAGGTTTAGTTAGGTTAAGGTTAAGGTTGAGGGTAAGGTTAAGGTTAAGGTTAGGTTAAGGTTAAGGTTAAGGTCAAGGGTAAGATTAAGGTCAAGGGTAAGGCTAAGGTTAGGGGTAAGGTCAAGGTTAGGGTTAAGGTTATGGTTATGGGAAGGTTAAGGTTAAGGTTATGGTTAAGGTTAAGGTTAAGGTTAAAGGTATTGTCAAGGTTAGGGTTAGGTTATAGTTAAGATCATGGTTATGTTTAAGGTTAAGGGTAAGGTTAAGGTTAAGGTTAGGTTAAGTAAAGGTTAGTATGAGGTTAAGGTAAGGTTAATATAAGGTTAAGGGTAAGGTAACGGTAAGGTTAAGGTCAAGGTTAGGGTTAGGTTATAGTTAAAGTCAAGGTTAATGTTAGGGTAAGGGTTTAGGTTAAGGTTAAGGTTTGGTTAAGGTTACAGTTACGGGTTTAGTTAGGTTAAGGTTAAGGGTTTGCTTAAGGTTAGGTTATAATTAAGGTTAAGGTTAAGGTTAAGGTTAGGGTTAAGGTTACGGTTAAGGGTAAATTTAAGGTTAAGGTTAAGGTTATAGTTAAGGTCAAGGTTAGATTAAGGTAAAGGTTAGGTTAAGGTTAAGAGCTTGGTCAAGGTTAGAGTTAGGTTATAGTTAAGGTGAATGATAAGGAGAGGTTTAGTTTAAGGTCAAGGTTAAAGTTAGGTTAAGTAAAGGTTATGGTTATGGTAAGGTTAGGGTTAGGTTACAGTTAAGGTTAAGGTTAAGGTTAATGTTAAGGGTTAGGTTATAGTTAAGGTCAAGGTTAAGGTTAGGTTATAGTGAAGGTCAATGTTAAGATAAGGTTAAGGTTAAGGTTAGGGTTAGGTTATAGTTAAGGTTAAGGTTAGGTTAAGGGAAAGTTTAAGGTTAAGGTTAAGGTCAAAGTAAAGGTTAAGGTTAAGGTTAAGGTTAGGGTAAGGTTAGGGTTAAGGTTAGGAGAAGGTTAAGATTAAGGTTAAGGTTAAGGGTAAAGCTAAGGTTAAGGTTAGGGTTAAGGTTAGGTGAATCTTAAAGTTAAATTCAAGGTTAAGGTTAAGGTTAAGGTTAAGGGTAAGGGTAAGGTTAAATTCAAGGGTAAAGTTAAAGTCAAGCTTAAAGTTAAGGTTAAGGTTGGGTTAAGGGTAAGATAAGGTTAAGGTTAAGGTTAATATTAAGGGTAAATTTAAGTTTAAGGTTAATGTTAAGGGTAAGGTTAAGGTCAAGGTTAAGGTTAGGTTATAGTGAAGGCTAAATGTAAAGGATAGGGTTAAGGTTAGAGTTAAGATGTAGGGTTAGGGTTAAGGTTGGGGGAATGTTAAGGTTAAGGGTAAAGGTTAGGGTTATGGTTAGGGTAATGTTAAGGTTAAGGTTAGGGTTAGGGTTAAGGTTAGGGGTTTAGTCAGGTTATGGTTAAGGTTAAGGGTTTGGTCAAGGTTAGGATTAGGTTATATTTAAAGTTAAGGTTAAGGTCAAGGTTAAGGTTAAGTTAGGTTAAGATAAGGTTAAGAGTAAGGTTAAGGTTAGCTTATGGTTAAGGTTAGGGTAAGGTTAAGGTTAAGGTAAAGAATACGATTTTAGTAAGGTTAAGGTTAAGGCTAAGGTTAGGTTAAGGGTAAATTTAAGGTTATGGTTAATGTTAAGGTTAGGTTAAGGTTAACGTTAACGTTAACCTTATGATAAGGATAAGGGTGAAGGTAAAGTGTAAGGTGAAGGTTAAGGTTACGAGTTTAGTCAGGTTAAGGTTAAGGTTAAGGGTTTGGTTAAGGTTTGGTTAAGGTTAACATTAGGTTAAGGTTAGGGGATGGTTAAGGTTAAACTTAATGTTAAGGTCAAGGTTAAGTTGAGGGTAAAGTTTTAGGTTAATTTTAAGGTTCAGGTTAGGTTATAGTGAAGGTTAATGTTATAGTTAGGTTATAGTTAGGTTGACCAAACCCTTAACCTTAACCTTAACCTAACTAAACCCTTAATCTTACCCTAACCTTAAGGGTTTAGTCTGGTTAAGGGTAAGGTTAAGGTTAAGGTTACGGGTTTAGTCAGGTTAAGGTTAAAGTTAAGGGTTAGCTTAAGGGTAACGTTAAGGTTAACCTAAACCTTAACCTTCTCTTAACCATAATGTAAACACATTCTTAACCTTAACCTAACTATTAACTTACCCTTAACCTTAACCATAACCTAACCTTAACATCAACCTTACCCTAACCTTACCCTAACCATAACCTTAACTTTACCCTTCACCTAACCTTAACCTTAACCTAACCTTCACCTTAACCTATCTTTAACCTAAATTTAACATTAACCTCCCCTTAACCTTAACCCTAACCTTACCCTTAACCTTAACCTTAACCTTGACCAAACCCTTAACCTTAACTGCAGCCTGAACCTTAATTTTAACCTTACCCTTAGCCTTCACCTAAACCTTAACCTTAACCTTAACCTTAACCTTGACCTTAACTGGACCAAACCTTAACATTTACTTTAACTTTAACCTTAACATAACCTTAACCTTAACTTTAACCTAACCCTAACCTTAAGTTTAAGGTTAAGGTAAAGGTTAGTTTAAGGTTATAAGTAACCTTCACTATAGCCTACCCTTAACATTAACCTTTACCTAACCTTAACCTTAACCATAACCTTAACATTAACCTTGGCCTCAAATATAACCTTAACCTTAACCATAACCTTGGCCTCAACTATAATATTAACCTTAACCATAACCTTGACCTTAACCTTGGCCTCAACTATAACCTTAACCTTCCCATAACCATAACCTTAACCTTAACCTTAACCTAACATTAACCTTGATTTTACCTTAACCTAACCTTAATCCCTTAACCTTAACCTTAACCTTCCCATAACCATAACCTTAAGCTTGACTTTACCCTTAACCTAACGTTAACGTTAACCTAACTAAACCCGTAACCTTAACCTTAACCTAACTCTAACCTTGACCAAACCTTAACCTTAACATTAACTTAACCTTAACCTTCCCATAACCTTAACCTTAACCTTATCTTAACCTTAACCTTAACTATAACCTAACCCTAAATTTAACCTTAACCTTAACATAACCTTAACCTTATCTTAAAATTAACTATAACCTAAAACTAACCTTGACCAAACCTTAACCTTAACCTTAAATTTACCCTTAACCTAACCTTAACCTTACTTAGGGTTAAGGTTAAGGTTAAGGTTAAGGTTAGGTTAAGGTTTATTCAGGTCAACCTTACCCTTAACCTAACCTTAACCTTGACCTTGACTAAACCCTTAACCTAAAAATAACCTTAACCTTAACCTAACCCTTAAAAAAGTTAGGGTTAAGGTTAAGGTTAGGTTAAGGGTAAATTTAAGGTTACGTTTCGGTCAAGGTTAGGGTTAGGTTATATTTAAGGTTAAGATAAGGTTAAGGTTAGGTTAAGGTTAATGTTATGTGCTTAGTCAGGCTAAGGTTAAGGGTAAGGTTAAGGTTAAGGTTAAGTTTTTGGTTAAGGTTAGGGTTAGGTTATATTTAAGGTCAAGGTTAAGTGTTAGGTTAAGGTTAAGGGTTAGATAAGGTTAAGGTTGAGGTTACAGGTTTAGTCAAGTTAAGGTTAACGTTAAGGTTAACATTAGGTTAATGTGAAGGTCAAGGTCAAGGTTAAGGTCAAGGTTAAGGTTAGGTTAAGGTTAAGATAAGCTTAATGTTAAGGGTTTGGTCAAGGTTAAGGCTAGGTTATAGTTAAGGTTGTTAGGTCTCCATAGTTTGCAAGATTGTAAAATACAAATGTTGTCGAGCCTACATGAAAATCTCTTTGGGATTCTAGGATTTGGCCCTCCTGAATCTAGAGAGGGATCTCTCTATATGTGTGTTTAAAGGTGTGATATTTAAGGCTTTTAGTATGATATTAGGCTTGTTATTAAGAACAAGGGTTTTTTAATTGTTTGGTTGGTCAGGTATGATTTTTAATTGGATGGAATATCACAAAATGAAATAGTTCAAAAAGGTGAAGATGCAAGTGTATTGAGAAGTGTTCAGTAGATAGGATTAGTATGAAACAACTTTAAACCATTGGGCGATGGAGTCATAAAAGGTTTTAATTATGCAACAATTTCAAGAGTGGTCCAAGGGGCAAGTCATCTATATCAGAATATCATTTAGATTAAATTATGGAGTGGAACGTTAAAAGTGTTGAGAAAGAAGGAAACCAAAGTACAACCTAAGATTAGGTAAGGGCTTTTAACCTATCCTGATTTTGACATACTTTCAAAGGAAACTCTCAATAAAGACACAAAGGGTAGCTTAAGATCAAGTAAGGACTTTTAACCTAACCTTCTTTCAGTATACTCTCAAGGGAAACAATCCAACAGTCCTCATAACCACTTTCAGACAGTAGAAAACATTTAAGATTAAACACAAAGCAAGGCCTGAGATTAGAGAAATACTTTTAACCTTCTCTGCTTTTGACACCAACTCACAGGGAAAATTTCAAGACAAACTGTTGGAGAAGAAACTAGAGGACAGGGTGAACCATATACTTCCGTAGTTCAATATTTTACTTAGCATGAAATGAAAATATCGTTCAAGAACTTCATTTCAAGTTTTTCACATCAAGACATGGACTAACCAACATTCCTTGATAATTTTTATACTTAATTTAAGTCATTCCCAAATATCAGAATTAGCAGAAAACATATAGATAAAGCTTATCAATGAGAGTAGGGTACTTCTAACAATAAATCCTAGCTCTATGCTTGCTATTATTTATCAGAGAAAAGTGAAAAAAATGGCATACATGAAAGGCATGCATAAACTAGGATCCCAAAAATCAGCGTGTATATTGATTTTCAATCCAGTTACAAACTGCATGTCCAATGTTTCATCGTAGCAACAACTTCTATTCTCAACCTAAATTCTTCAATAACTTAAACAGAGCTTCAGAGCTTCAAAACTTATTTACATTCAACAATGATTTGATACAGAAACTATTACATCAAATTCCAACAACCAACCCTTTACAATGTGCTCCTCAAGAAGATTTTATAAGGAAATGAGGAGGTGGAAGAGTTTCTAGGGTTCAAGGATCATTAATTCTATACTAAATGCAACTCCTAGCCTTGAAAACCAAGCAAGGCATAAGGCAGGAAAGAATTCAATTTACAAATTTGTTTCATTAACTCTATTTTTTGCTTTTTAGGCTTTGTGGGTGAAAAGAATGACTCTAAGGCTCTTTTTATCTTTTAAAATAACTTTAATGATAGTTTAAAATATGTTCTTTGTTTGTAATAACTGTTCAGCTATCTTTAGTTTTAATGTTTTCTGATTGAGATTTGATCTGGGTATTCCTTTGAGGCAGAAGAGGCTGTAGGTGTCAATTTGGTAGCTGGGGAATTCAATTAGCCCCTTTGGTGTGGCTCTGAGGTGTCCTTCGTTGTTTTTGTCTTCTTTTACTTTTTAAAAAATGATTTATTTTAAACACTATGTTTATGCCTGATTCAGGCTCTGAGACTTTATCCTTAATCATCCTTGAACTGCTGACTGTGCCTATTTGCTTCATTTGTGGATTAGGCCTCTGATTCCCGAATTTGTGCCTTAATCTTTTCAAACTTTGTTTAGAACTTTAATCTTCAGATTATGCTTTCATCTTGTGTTTTCAATGCTAATACTCTTCAATTAATTGATGTCCACTATGTTTGCTATTTGTAGGTGCACAAAGGGTTTGTTGGAGAATTTGTTTAGAAAGCCGATGATCATGACTTATCGGCACTTTCAAAACATGAAATTTAAACCCTTGATCCCTTTAATTTGTATTCAGGGCTATGAGGATCATCATCCTCATCCCATAACACTATAATTTCCTGCGGGAGGGTTTTAACCTTTAGAATTTATTAAACCTGCATAAAAACAAACAAAGTTATTTAAATCCTGCAAATGATTGGTTAAAACTGCTTTGAAGATTTCATGGAAGAATTTAGGAGCTGTGAGGGTAGTGATTGTAGTGGAAAATCGGGAAGAAAACCCTGGCAGAGCAACGAACCAGGTCCAATGGAGGTTTTGATGCGATAAGGGACGTGGACCATTAAATCAAGACGATCTAGGATGTAGATGTCTCAGTGAGCATTTTGGGAGAGAGATGGAGAGCAAATGAATGAGTTCGTGATATAACATGGACCATGCGATCTCAGAGATCGATAGCTAGGAGTAAATCGGGAGGGATGTTGTGGAGGGTAGCGGTATGGCAGAAAATCGGGAATGGTTTTCACATAAAAAAATGGGGGAAGGTGGTTTTGAGCAAATGGAATGCGATTCCATACATTGGCCGACACATGGATCTTAAAAACCGCCCTTTTCGAAGAAAAAAATAGCGTTAAGATTTAAGCAAAAAAATTTTGTGATATGCATCATCAACCATTGGATCAGAGGCTCGAGATCCAATGGCGCGGAATGAGAGTGATGGGAAATTTTCGCGTTGAGGCGTTGGAGTGGAGGCTAGGTGTCATAATTAGATTGGGTGGGCATTTGTATATGGTGGATGGTAGGACCCGACGGAACTGGGTTATCGGGTTTAATTTTAATCGTCAGATCTTTCTGATGGACGGTCATGATTAAGAGAGAATGTGGAGGTTTTGAAAGTGATAAAATAAAAGGTAGGTGAATGGGCAGAAAGATGGGGGCCTGATGGCCATTGATCTGTAGAGATCAACAGTCTAGATTTACTCAAGACTATAACGTCGAGAAAAGGAAAATAGAGGAAAGGTAAGGTTATGATGGGGTTTTATGTATTTAAGCACCCAAATGTAGGGCTAAGGTTATATGAGGAAAAATGCTTAAAGGAAATAAGCCCTCAGGAGCCTAATACCTATATAGTACAGAAAAGCGATTTTTTAGACCAAAAAAAAAGATTTTTGAGGCCAAGTAAGGGTTCCGATAGGTGAGAGGAGGGATTTTTAAACCAAATAGAGGGAAATATAAGGTTTAAAAGGGGTTTAGGATGATTTAGAGGTTAAAATGAAGGTATTTTGAGTGAGTTTATGAAAGGGAAAAATGGGTGAAAATGGAATTGTTTATGAGTGAAAGGAGGAGTGAAACAGTGGAAAATGGAACCTCATGAGCAATTTTTCTTAGTAAACAACAAGGTACTTGAGGGCTTTAAGTGAAATAGCAGTGAAGATTAATTCTAGGGATAAAGGACATCATAAGACTTCAAAAACTCATAATTTGGACATGAATTGTTTCTTGAAGGCTAGAAAAGATTTAGCCACCATTTGATATAACAAATTTTTATAGGTGGCTAACAAAGGTTAAGTTTAAGGTTAGGATAAGTTAAGGGTAAGGGTAAAGTCAAGGTTAAGATTAAGGTTAAAGGTAAAGTTAAGGTTAAGGGTAAATTTAAGGTTAAGGTGAAGGTTAAGGGTAAGGTTAATTTTAGGGTTAAGTTATAGTTAAGGTCAAGGTTAAGGTTAGGTTAAGGTGAAGGTTTGGTCAAGGTTAGGGTTAGGTTGTAATTAAATTTAAGGTTAAGGTTAAGGATAAGGTTAAGGTTAGGTTATAGCGAAGGTTAAGGTTAAGACCCATAACCTTAACATTGACATTTCCCTTAACCTTAACCTTAAAATTAACCCTAACCTTGACTTTACCCTTAACTTAACCTTAACCTTCACTATAACCTAACCCTAACCTTCACCAAACCCTTAACCTTAACCTTAACCTTATGCTTAACCTTAACTTTAAACTTAACCTTACCCTTAACCTTAACCTTAACCTTAATAAACCTGTAACCTTAACCTTAACCTTAACTTTAACCTTAACTTAACCTAACCTTAACCTTAATGTAACCATAACCTTAACCTTACCTTAACCTAACTTAACCTTAACCTTGACCAAACCCTTAACCTATACTTAACCTTAACCTTGACCTTGAACTTAACATTAACCTTCCCATAACCATAACCTTAACCTTGACTTTACCCTTAACCTAACCTTAAATTTACCCTTAATGTAACCTTAACTTTGACTTTACCCTTGAACTTGACCTTAAGCTAACCTTAACATTGACATTACCCTTAAATTAACCTTAACCTTCACTATAACCTAACTCTAACCTTGGCCAAACCTTTAACCTTAACCTAACTAAAACCTTATCATTAACCTTAACCTTAACCCTAACCTTAACCTTAAATTAACCTTAACCTTAACCTTCACCTTCACCTTAACTATAACCTAACCCTAACCTTAACCTTGAATTTAACCTTGACGTAACCTTAACCTTGACTTTACCCTTAACCTTAACCTTACCCTTAACCTTAATCTTAACCTTACCCTAACCTTGACCTTAACCCTAACCTTAACCTTTACATAACCTTAACCTTAACCTTAACCTTTACATAACCTTAACCTTAACCTTGACCTTGAGGGTAAGGTTTTGTCAAGGTTAGGGTTAGGTTATAGGTTAGGGTGAAGGTTAAGGGTAAGGTTAGGTTAAGGGTAAAGTTAAGGTTATGGCTAGGGTAAGGTTAGGGTAAGGTTAAGGTTATGGTTTGGGTAAGGTTAGTGTTAAGGTTAATGTTAAGGTCAAGGTTAAGGTCAAGGTTAAGGTTAAGATAAGGTTAATGGTAAAGTCAAGGTTAAGGTTAAAGTTACGGTTAGGGGTTTGATTTCTCTTAACCTTAAGTCAAGGTTAAGGTTAGGTTAAGGTTAAGGTTACGACTTTATTTAGGTTAAGGTTAAGGTTAAGGTTACGGGTTTAGTCAGGTTAAGGTTAAGTTTATAGTTAAGGTTAACCTTAACCTTAACCTTAACTTTCCCAAACCCTTAACCTTAACCTTAGTGTTAACTTAACCTTAACCTTCACCTTAACCTTCACCTTAACATTAACCTGACCAAACCTTAACCTTAACCTTAACCTTAACCTTAAGCAAACCCTTAACATTAATCTTAACTAAACCTTAACCTAACCTTAACCTTGACCTTAACCTTAACCTTAACTTTACTCTTAACCTAACTTTAACCTTAACTTTAATCTAACTTTATTTTTAACCTTAACCTTAGCCTTAACCTTAACCTTAACCTTAAATTTACTTTAACCTTAACCTTAACCTTAACCTAACCTTAACCTTGAACTTAAATATAACCTAACCCTAACCTTGACCAAACCCTTAAGGTTAGGTTAAGGATAAGGTTAGGTAAAGGTTAAGTTTAAGGTCAATGTTAAGGGTTTGGTCAAAGTTAGGGTTAGGTTAAGTGTAAAGTTAAGGTTAAGGTTAAGGTTAGGGTTAGGTTATAGTTAAGGTTAAGGGATTGGTCAAGGTTAGGGTTAGGTTAAGGTTAAGGTTAGGTTAGGATATGGTCAAGGTTAATGTTAAGGTTACGGGTTTAGTTAGGTTAAGGTTAAGGTTACGGTTAAGGTTAAAGTCAAGGTTAAGGGTTTGATTAAGGTTAGGTTAAGGGTAAAGTTAAGGTTAAGATTAGGGTATAGGTTAGGGTTAAGGTTAGGGGAAGGTTAAGGTTCGGTTAAGGTGAGGGTTAGGTTATAGTTAAGGTTAAGGTTAGGTTAAGGGTAAGATAAGGTTAAGGATAAGTTTAAGGTTAAGGTTAAGGTTAGGTTAAGGTCAAGGTCAAGGTCAAGGTTAAGCCTATGGTCGAGGTTAAGGGTAAATTTAAGGTCAAGGTTATGGTTACGTTATAGTTAAGGTTAAGGTTAGGTTAAGGGTAAACTCAAGGTTAAGATTAAGGTGAAGGTTAAGGGTAACCTTAACCTTAACCTAACCCTAAAATTAACGTTATAGTTGAATTTAACCTTAACCGTAACCTTAACCTTAACCTGAATAAATCTGTAACCTTAACTTCAACCTAACATTAACCTTGATATTAACTATAAACTAACACTAACCTTGACCAAACCCTTAAAATTAACCTTATTCTTAAGGTTAAGGGTAAGGTTAGGTTAAGGTTAGGGGTTTATTTAGGTTAAGGTTACATTAAGGGTAAAGTCAAGGTTAAGGTAAATTTAAGGTTAAGTTTAGGTTAAGGTTAAGGTTAAAGTTATGGGAAGGTTAAAGTTAAGGTTAAGGTCAAGGTTATGGGTAAAGTTAAGGTTAAGGTCAAGGTTATGGGTGAAGTTAAGGTTAAGGTTACAGTTACGGGTAAGGTTAAGGTTAAGGGTAATTTTAGGTTAAGGTTAAGGTCAAGGTTAGGTTAATTGTAACCTTAACCATAACCATCACCTTAACCTTAACCTTAACCTTGCCCATAACCTTCACCCTTAAACTTAACCTAACCCTAACCTTGACCAAACCCTTAAGCTTAACCCAAACCTTAACCTTAACTTTACACTTAACCTTTTCTTAACCTTAACCTTACCCTTAAACTTAACCTTGAACATAACTATAACCTAAACCTAACTTTAACCAAACCATATCCTTGAACAAATCCTTAATGTAACCTTAACCTTGACTTTACCCTTAACGTAACCTTCACCTTGACCTTAACCTTACCCTTAACATTAAGGTTAAATTTTACCTTAACCTTGACTTTACCCTTAACCTAACCTTAACCTTATATTAACCTTAACCTAACCTTAACCTTACCATTAAGCTTAAACATAACCTTGACCTTAACTATAACCTAACCCTGACCTTAACTTTGAATTTACCCTTAATATAACCTTAACCTTGACCTTAACCTTAACCTTAACCTCACTAAACCCGTAACCTTAACCTTACCCTTAACCTTACCCTTAACCTTAAAATTAACCTTGACCTTAACCTAACCTTAACCTTAACCTTAACTTTACCCTTAACGTATTCTTAACCTTAAACTAACCTAAACCTCAACCTTAACCTTATCCTAACCTTAACTTAACCTGACCTTAACCTAACTATAACCTTACCCTTAACCTTAACCTTGACCTTAACTATAAGGTAACCCTAACCTTAACCTTAACCTTCCCCTAACCTTAACCCTAAGGTTAAGGTTACATTAAGGGTAAAGGCAAGGTTAATGTAAAGTTAAGGTTAAGGTTAGTTTAAGGTTAAGATAAGGTTAAGGTTATGGTTAGGTTAAGGGTAAGGTCAAGGTTAAGGTTAAGTTTATGATTATGGGAAGGTTAAGGTTATGGTTATGGTTAAGGATTTGGTCAATGTCAGGGTTAGGGTATAGTTAAGGTTAATGTTAAGGTTATGGTTATGTGAAGGTTAAGGTTAACCTTAAGGTTAGGTTAGGTTAAGGGTAAGGTTAAGGTTAATGTTAGGTTAAGGTTAAGGTGAGGGTTAAGGTTAGGGTTAAGGGTTAGTTAGGTTAATGTTAATGTTAAGATTAAGATTAGGTAAAGGTTAAGGTTAGGTTAAGGTAAGGTTATAGTTAGGTTAGAGTTAAGGTTAATGTTGAGATAAGGTTAAGTTTAAGGTTAGGTTAAGGTTAATATTTAAGGTTACGGGTCTTAACCTTAACCTTCACTATAACCTACCCTTAACATTAACCTTTAGCTAACCTTAACCTTAACCTTAACCTTGATATTAACTATAACCTTAACCTTAGCGTTAAAATTAACCGTTAGGGGTATTAACCTTAACCTTACCCTTAACCTTACCTTAACCTTAACCTTAACCTTATTAACCTAGACATGACTAAACTGTTACGGTTAGGGTAAAGGTAAAGTTAAGGTCAAGGTTAAGGTCAAGATTAAGGTTAAGTTAGGTTAAGGTAAGGTTATAGTTAGGGTAAGGTTAAGGTTAGGTTAAGGTTAAGATAAGGTTAAGGTTAAGGTTAAGATTAAGGTTAGGTTAAGGGTAAAGTCAAGGTTATGGTAAAGTTAATGTTAAGTTTAGGTTAAGGTTAGGTTAAGGGTAAAGTCAAGGTTAAGGTTAGGTTAAGGTTAAGGGTTTGGTCAAGGTTAAGTTTAGGTTAAGCTTAAGCTTAAGCTTAAAGTTAAGGTTAAGTTAATTTTAATGTTAAGGGTTTGGTTAAGGTTAACTTTAAGGTTAGGGGTAAATTAAAGGTTAAGGTGAAGTTTAAGGTTAAGCATCAAGTCAAAGTTAAGGTTAGGTTAAGGTTAAGATTAGGGTAAGGTTAATGTTAAGGGTTTGGTCAAGGTTAGGGTTAGGTTATAGTTAAGGTCAAGGTTAAGTTTAAGGTTAAGGGTAAGGTTAAGGTTAAGGTTAAGGTTAGGTTAGGTTAAGGTAAGGTTAAGGTTACAGTTAAGGTTATGGTTAAGGTCAAGGTTAAGGTTAAGTAAAGTTTAAGGTTAAGGTTAAGGTTAATGTTAAGGGTTTGGTCAAGGCTAGGGTTAGGTTATAGTTAAGGTCAAAGTTAAGGTTAAGGGTAAGGTTATAGCTAGGTTAAGGTTATGTTTAAGGTTAAAGTTAGGTTAAGGTAAGGTTAAGGTTATGGGTTTAGTCAGGTTAAGGTTAAATTTAAGGTTATGGTTAAGGTTAGGGTAATGTTAAGGTTAAGGTAAGGTTACGGTGAAGGTTAGGGTAAGGTTAAAGGTTAAGGTTAGGTTAAGGTTAAGGTTATGGTTAAGTTTCAAGTTAAGGTTAAGGTTAAGGTTAGGTTATAGTGAAGGTTAAGGGTAAGGTCAAGGTTAAGGGTAAATTTAAGGTTAATGTTAAGGTTACAGGTTTAGTAAGGTTAAGGCTTAGGTTAGGTTATGGTTAAGGTTGAGGTTAAGGTTATGGGAAAGTTAAGGTTAAGGTTAAGGTTGAGGTTAAGGTTTGGTCAAGCTTAGGGTTAGGTTGAGCTTAAGGTCAAAGTTAAGGTTACATGTTTAGTTAGGTTAAGGTTAAAGTTAAGGTTTAGTTTATGTTAATTGTAAAGTCAAGGTTAAAGTTATAGTTATGAGAAGGTTAAGGTTAAGGTTAAAGGGTTAAGGTTAGGTTCAGGTAAAGTCAAGGTTAAGGTTAGGTTAAGGTTAATATTAGGTTAAGGGTAAAGTTAAGGTTAAGGTTAAGGTTTGGTCAAGGTTAGGGTTAGGATATAGTTAAGTAAAGGTTAAGGTTAGGTTAAGGTTAGGTTATAGTCAATGTTATTGTTAGGTTAAGGTAAAGGTTAGGCTAAGATAATGTTAAGGTTAAGGTTAGGTTAAGGTCGTTTAAGATTAAGGTTAAGTTAAGGTGAAGGTTAAGGGTATCGTTTGGTTAAGGTCAAGATCAAGGTTAAGGTTAAGTTAAGCTAAGATTACAGTTAAGGTTGAGGTAAAGTTAAGGTTAACGTTAGGTTGAGGTTAAGGTTAAGGGTTTAGGTTATAGTTAAGGTCAAGGTTACATTTAAGGTTAAGGGTAAGGTTAATGTTAAGGTTAGGTTAGGCTAAGGTAAGGTTAAGGTTACAGTTAACGTTAAGTTTAAGGTCAAGATTAAGGTTAAGTAAAGGTTAAGGTTAAGGTTAATGTTAAGGGTTTGGTCAAGGTTATAGTTAGGTTATAGTCAAGATCAAGGATAAGGTTAAGGGTAAGGTAATAGCTAGGTTAAGGTTAAGGTTAAAGTAAGGTGAAGGTAAGGTTAAGGTTACAGGTTTAGTCATGTTAAGGTTAAGGTTAAGGTTATGGTTAAGAGGGTAAGGTTAAGGTTAAGGTGAAGGCTAAGGTTATGGTTAAGTTTAGGGTAAGGTTAAAGGTTAAGGTGAGGCTAAGGTTAAGGTTATAGTTAAGGTTAAATTTAAGTTTAATTTTAAGGTTAGGTTATAGTGAAGGTTAAGGGTAAGGTCAAGGTTAAGGGTAAAGTTAAGGTTAAGGTTACAGATTTTGTGCTGTTAAGGTTAGGTTAAGGTTAAGGTTAAGGTTACGGTAAGGTTAAGGTTAAGTTTAAGGTTAAGTTAAGGTTAAGGTTAAGATTAGGCTAGGTTAGGGTTAGGTTAAGGTTAAGTTTAGGTTAAGATAGGTTTAGGGGTAAGGTTAAGATAAGGTAAATGTTAAGGTTAGATTTAAGTTAAGGTTAAGGTTAACGTTAGGTTAAGGTGAAGGTTAATGGTAAGGTTAAGGTTAAGGTCAAGGTGAAGGTTAAGGTTAAGTTAGGTTAAGGTTACAGTCAAGGTTAAGGTAAAGTTAAGGTTAAGGTTACGGATTTAGTCAGGTTAAGGTTAAGGTTATGGTTAAGTGGGTAAGGTTAAGGTTACGATAAGGTTAATGGTTAAGGTTAGCTTAAGGTTAAGGTTAGGGTTAAGGTCAAAGTTAAGGTTAAGGTTAAGGTTAGGTTATAGTGAAGGTTAAGGGTAAGGTCAAGTTTAAGGGTAAAGTTAATGTTAAGGTTAAGGTTAAGATAGGTTAAAGGTAAGGTTAAGGTTAAGGTTAAGGTTACAATAAGGTTAAGGTTAGCGTTAAGGTTAGGGTTAAGGTTAAGGGAAGGGTAAGGTTAACATTAACCTTAATGTTACCCTTAACCTACCCTTAATCTTGACTTTACTTTAACCTAAGCTAAACTCCTTAAAATTAACCTTAACTTTACCCTTAACCTTGACCTTACCCTTAACGTTCACCTTAACCTTAACCTTAACCTTATCTTAACCTTAACCTAACCCTAACCTTGACCTTTACCTTGGCCTTGACCTTCCGCTAACATTAACCTTAACTTTACCCTTAACATAACCTTAACCTTAAATCATCCTAACCTTAACCTTAACCTTAACCAAACCCTTAACCTTGACTTTGACCTTAACCGTATCCTTAACCTTAACCTAACTAAACTCGTAACCTTAACCTTAACCTAATGTTAACCTTGACCTTATCCTAAACTAACCTTAACTTTAACCTTAACCTAACCCTAACTTTGACCAGACCCTTAACCTTAACTATAATCGAACCCTAACCTTGACCTTAACTTTATGCTTAACATTGACCTTAACCTTAACCAAACCTTAACCTTAACTCTACCCTTAACCTAACGCTAACCTTGACCAAACCCTTAACATTAACCTTTATCTAACCTTAACCTTAACTATAACCTAACCCTAACCTTCACCAAACCTTAACCCTAACCTCAACTTTAGCTTAACCTTAACCTTAACCTAACCTCAAGCTTAATCATAACCTAACCTTAACCCTAACCTTAACTATAAACTAACCCTAACCTTGACCAGACCCTTAACCTTAACCTTAATCTTAACCTTACCCTATCATTAACTTTAACCTAACCTTAACTTAACCTTAACCTTAACCTAACCTTAACCTTAACTTTACCCTTAACCTAACCTTAACCATAGCCTTAACCTTAACCTAATCTTAACCTTACCCTTAACCTAACCTTAACCTTGACATTACCCTTAATGTAACCTTAACCTTGACTTTACACTTAACATTAACTATAACCTAACCTTAACCTTAACCATAACCTTAAAATAACCTTAACCTTAACCTTAACCTAACCCTAACCTTGACCAAACCTTAACCTAAACTTAACCTAACCTTAACGTTAACCCTAACCTTTATTTTGACCTTAACCTAAGCTTAATGGCTTGGGAAGGTTAAGGTTAAGGCTAAGGTTAATATTTAGGTTAATTTAAGGTTAAGGTCAAGGTTAAGGGTAGGTTTAAGGTTCGAGTTAAGGTTAAGGTTAATGGTTTGGTTAAGGTTAAGGTTACGCTAAGGGTAAAGTCAAGGTTAAAGTTAGGTTAAGGGTAAAGTTAATGTTAGGGTTAGGCTAAGGTTAAGGTTAAGGGTAAGTTTAAGGCAAGGGTAAGGTTAACCTTAACCTTAACTTGACCAAACCTTAGCCTTAACTTTAACTTTACCCTTAACCTAACCTTAACCTTTACTTTATCTTAACCTAACCTTAACCTCAACTTTACTTAAGTTTAGGGTTAAGGTTAGGTGAAGGTTAACATTGACCTTGACCTTAACCTTAACTATAACCTGACCGTAACTTTGACCAAACCCTTAACGTTAACCTTAAAACCTTAATTTTAAGGTTAAGGTTAAGGTCAAGTTTAGGTTAAGGTTAAGGGTAAAGTTAAGGTTAATGTTAAGGGTAAGGTTAAGGTCAAGGTTAAGGTTAGGTTAAGGGTTTGGTCAAGGTAAAGGTTAGGCTATAGTTAAGGTTAAGGTTAAGGTTAGGTTAAGGTTAAGGTTAGGGTAAGGCTATAGTTAAGGTCAACGTTAGGTTAAGGTTAAGGTTAGGAAAAGGTCAAGGATAAGGGTTAAGGTTAAGGTTAAGGTCAACATTAAGGTTAATATTAGGTTAAGGGTAAGGTCAAGGTAAGGTTAAGGTTAAGAGTTAGGTTAAGGTTGGGTTAAGGTTAAGGTTACGTTAAGGGTAAATTCAAGGTTAAGGTTAGGTTAAGGTTAAGATAAGGTTAGGGTAAAGGTTCAGCTTAAGGTTAAGGTTAAGGGTTTGGTGAAGGTTAGGTTTAGGTTATAGTTAAGGTCAAAGTAAGGTTAAGGTTAAGGTAAGGTTAAGGTTAAGGTTACGTTAAGGGTAAATTCAAGGTTAGGGTTAGGTTAAGGTTAAGATAAGTTTAAGGTTAAGGCTAGGTTAAGGGTAAAGTTAAGGTTAGGGTTAGGTTAAGGTTAATTCTAAGGTTAGGTTAAGGGTAAATTTAAGGTTAGGGTTAGGTTAAGGTTAAGGCTAAGGTTATTGTTAGGCTAAGGTTAAGTTTAAGGTTAAGGTTAAGGTTAAGGTTAGATTATGGTTACAGTTAGGTTAAGGTTAAGATTAGCTTAAGGTTATGGTTAATGTTAAGGATAAAGTTAAGGTTTGGGTTAGGTTAAGGTTAAGGTTAAGGTTAGATTAAGGGTAAAGTTAAGGTTAGGGTTAGGTTAAGGTTAAGGTTAAGGTTATGGTTAGGCTAAGGTTAAGGTTTAGGTTAATGTTAAGGTTATGGTTAGGTTAAGGTTACGGTTAGGTTAAGGTAAAGACTAGGCTAAGGTTGAGGTTAATGTTAATGTTAAGGGTTAGGTTAAGGTTAATGTTAAGCGTTTGGTCAAGGTTAGGGTTAGGTTATAGTTAAGGTCAATGTTAAGGTTAAGGGTAACTTTATAGTTAGGTTAAGGTTAAGGTTAGGTTAAGATTAAGATAATGTTAAGGGTCTGGTCAAGGTTTGGGTTAGGTTAAGGTTAGGTCAATGTTAACGGTAAGGTTAACGATAGTTTAATGTTAAGATTAAGGGTCTAGTTAAGGTTAAGGGTAAGTTAAAGGTAAAGGTAAAGGTAAGGTTAAGGTTAAGGTCAAGGTTAGGCTATAGTTAAGGTCAAGGTTAAGGTTAGGTTATAGTGAAGGTTAAGGTTAAGGTTAAGTTTAAGGTTAAGGTTAAGACCCATAACCTTAACCTTCACCCTCAACCTTAACCTTAACCTTAACCTTAGCCTTAACTGTAACCTTCCACTAATCGTAACCTTAACCTTAACTTAAATGTTAACCCTAACCTTATCCTTAACCTGACCTTAAGCTTGAATTTACCCTTAACCTTAAACTTAACCTGACTAAACTCATAACCTTAACCTTAACCATAACCTAACCTTAACCTTGAACTTAACTATAACCTAACCCTAACCTTAAACAAACTCTTAACCTTAACCTTAACCTTAACCTTAACCTAACCGTAACCTTAAGGTTAGGTTAAGGTTAAGGTAAGGTGAAGTGTGAAGGTTAAGTTTAAGGTCAAGGTTAAGGATAAGGTTAGGTTAAGGTTAAGGTTAAGGTAAGGTTAAGGAAATGGTTAAGGTTAATGTTATGTGAAGGTTAAGGTTAAGGCTAATTGGGTACGGTTAAGGTTAAGGTTAACTATAAGGTCAAGGTTAATGTTAAGGTTATGGTTATGGAAATGTTAAGGTTAAGGTTAGGTAAAGGTTACAGGTTTAGTCAAGTTAAGGTTTAGGTGAAGATTAAGGTTAAGGTTAAGGTTACTATTACAGTTAACATTAAGGTTAAGGTTAAGTTAAACTTAACCCTTAACCTTACCCTAACCTTACCTTAACCTTAACCTAGCCTTAACCTTAACTTTACCCTTAACCTAAACTTAGCCTTAACTTTACCCTTAAACTTAAGCTAACCCTAACCTTGACCAAATGTTAACCTTAACCTTAACATGACTATACCCATAATATTAACCTTAACCTTACCCTTACCCTTCACCTTAACCTTAACCTTAACTATAACCTAACCCTAACCTTTACCAAACCCTTAACCTTAATCTTAACCTTTCCCTAATATTAACCATAAATTTACTCTTAACCTAACCTTAACCTTAACTTTACCCTTAACCTAATCTTAACGTTAACATAACCTTAACCTTACCCTTAACCTTGACCTTAACCTTAACATAACCTCACCTTAACCTTAACCTTAACTATATCCTAACCTAACCTTAACTTTAACTTTACCTTAACCTTGACTTTACCCTTAACCTTAACCTAACCTTAACCTTTAGTTTACCCTTAAAGTAGCCTTAACCTCGACTTTACCCTTAACCTTAACGCTTACTTTACCCTTAATTTAACCTTAACCTTCATTATAACCTAACCCTAACCTTGACCAAACCCTTAACCTTGACCCTAACCTGACTAAACCTGTAACCTTAACCTTAACCTTACCCTTAACCTTACCATTAACCTTCACCTTAACCTTAAATTTACCCTTAACCTAACCTTAACCTTAACCTTGAACTTGACCATGACCTTAACGTTAACCTTACCCTTACCCTTAACTTTAACCTTAACCTAACCTTCCCCTTAACCTTAACCTTAACCTTATCCTTATCTTAACCTTAACTGTAACCTAAACCTTACCTTGACCAAACCTTAACCTTAACCTTAAATTTACTGTTAACCTAACCTTAACCTTAAAATTAACCTTGGTTAGGGTTAGGTTAAGGTTAAGGTTAAGGTTAGCTTAAGGGTTTGTTCAAGGTCAAGGTCAAGGTAAGGTTAAGAGTAAGGTTATGGCTAAAGTTAAGGATAAGGTTAGGGTAAGGTTAAGGTTAAGGTTAGGGGAAGGTTAAGGTTAAGGTTAGGCTAAGGTAAGGTTAAGGTTAAGATAAGGGTTAAGGTTAAGGTTAAAGTTAAGGTAAGTGTTAGTTTAAGGTTAAGGTTAAGGTTCGATTAAAGGTAAAGTTAAGGTTAGGGTTACGTTAAGGTTAAGGTCAAGGTTAAGGTTAAGGTTAAGGTTGAGGTTGAGGTTGAGGTTGAGGTTGAGGTTAAGGATATGTTAAGCTTACGGTTAGGCTAAATTTAAGATTAGGTTAAGGTTAAGGTTAAGGTTTGGTGCAGTTAGGGTTAGGTTATAGTTAAGGTCAAGCATAAGGTTAGGTTTAGGATAAAGTCAAGGTTAAGGTTAAGATTAGGTTAACGGTAAAGTTAAGGTTAAGGTTAGGTTAAGGTCAAGGTCAAGGTTAAGTGTAAAGTTAAGGTCAAGTTTAGGGTTAGGTTATAGCTAAGGTTAAGTGTTTGGTCAAGGTTAGGGTTAGGTTAAGGTTAAGGTCAAGGGTAAATTTAAGGTTAAGGTTAAGGGTTTGTTCAAGGTTTGGGTTAGGTTATCGTGAACGTTAAGGTTAAGTTAAGGGTAAAATCAAGGTTAGGGTTAAATTTATGGTTAAGGTTAAGGGTAAGGTCAAGGTTAAGTTTACTGGTCTTAACGTTAACCTTCACTATAACCTAACCTTAACCTGAACCTTAACCTTAACCTTAAATTTAACTATAACCTAACATAACCTTAACATTAACTAAAACCTAACCTTAACCTTAACCTTAACCTTAACCTAAACTTAACCTTAACCTTAACCTTACCTTAACCTTAACTATAACCTAACCCTATCTCTACCCTAGCCATAACCTTAACTATAAACTCACCGTAACCTTAACCTTACCCTTAACATAACCTTAAACTTGACCTTGACCTTGAACTTAACCTTAAACTTAACCTTAACTTAACCTTAACCTTTACCAAACCCTTAACCTTAACCTTAACCTAGCATTAACCTTAACCTTAACCTTAACCTTGACTTCACCCTTAACCTAACCTTAACCCATTAACATTAACCTTAACCTTCACATAACCATAACCTTAACCTTGACTTTACCCTTAACCTAACCTTAACCTTAACCATAACCTAACCCTAACCTTGACCAAACCTTAACCTTAACCTTAACCTTAACATTCCCCTAACCTTAACCCAAACCTTAACCTTAACCTTAACCTTCCCCTAACCATAACATTAACCTTAACCTTCCCATAACCATAACCTTAACCTTAACCTTCACCTTACCTTTGACCTTAACCTTAACCTTGACCTTGACCTTAACCTTACCCTTAAACTTATCTTAACCTTAACCTAACCTTAACCTTAACTTTACCCTTAACTTTAACCTAACCTTAACCTTAACCTTACTCTTAACATTATATTAACCTGACCTTTACTATAACCTTAACCTTAACCTTATTCTAACCTTAACCTTGACTTTACCCTTAACGCAACCTTAAACATAACCTTATCTTTACCCTTAACCTTAACTTTAACCTAACCTTAACCTTAACCTTAACCTTAAACTAACCTTAACCTTAACTATAACCTAACCCTAACTTTACCCTAACCATAACCTTAACTATAACCTAACCGTAACCTTAACCTTACCCTTAACCTAACCTTAACATTAACCTTGACCTTGACCTTGACCTTGACCTTAACCTTAACTTAACCTTAACCTTGAACTTAACCTTAACTAAAACTATAACCTAACCTAACCTTGACCTTAAATATAACTTAACCCTAATCTAACCATAACCATAACATTAACCTTAACCTTCCCATAACCATAACCTTAACCTTAACCTTGACGTTAACCTTGACCTTAAGCTTAAAATTAACCTTAACCTTAACCTTGACCTAGACCTTAACCTTACCCTTAAACTTATCTTAAACTTAACCTAACATTAACCTTAACCTTACCCTTAACCTTATCTTAACCTTACCTTAACCATAACCTTAGGTTAAGGTTAGGTTAAGGTTAAGGTTAAGGGTAAGGTTATGGTCTAGGTCAAGGTTAAGGTTAAGGTGGAGGTTAATGTTAAGGGTTTGGTCAAGGTTAGGGTTAGGTTATAGTTAAGGTCAAGGTTAAGGTTAGCTTATAGTGAAGGTTAAGGTTAAGGTTAATGTTAGGGTTAGGTTATAGTTAAGGTTAAGGATAGGTTAAGGGAAAGTTTAAGGTTAAGGTTAAGGTCAAAGTGAAGGTTAAGGTTCAGATTAGGTTAACATTAAGGTTAAGGTTAGGGTAAGGTTAAAGGTTAAGGTAAAGGTTAAGGTTGGGGTTAAGGTTAGGGGAAGGTTAAGGTTAAGGGTAAAGCTAAGGTTAAGGTTAGGGGAAGCTTAAAGTTAAAATCAAGGTTAAGGTTAAGGTTAAGGGTAAAGCTAAGGTTAAGGTTAAGGGTAAGGTTAAAGTCAAGGGTAAAATTAAAGTCAAGCTTAAAGTTAAGGTTAAGGTTAGGTAAAGGGTAAGATAAGGTTAAGGTTAAGGTTAAGGCTAAGGTTAAGGTTAAGGTTAATGTTAAGGGTAAGGTTAAGGTCAAGGTTAAGGATACATTAAGGGTAAAGTGAAGGTTAAGGTTACGTTAAGGGTGTGTTCAAGGTTAAGGTTAGGTTATAGTGAAGGTTAAATGTAAAGGTGTTACGTAGCAATTTGTCACCATCCCTGCAATTCCCCATCCCGCACAATTGGAGGGCTCATTTCGTGACCTGTGAGCAGTGACATAACTTGAAAACACTTTCATGGCATTCCCCTAAACACGTACTTTCATTGCCTTGAAGACAAATCCTTGTGAAAAACCCTAAAACACCCCTTTTTCATTGGCGCGGGTAGTCATTTTAGTACCTGCGCCAATGGGGGAAATCCTTCAAAGAGGGCGCGCCAATTGGCGCTCTGTCCCAGAGTCACACTCGCGCCAGCCATTTTAAGGAGTG
Source organism: Pinus albicaulis (assembly GCA_034641835.2). Lineage (NCBI taxonomy): Eukaryota > Viridiplantae > Streptophyta > Pinopsida > Pinales > Pinaceae > Pinus > Pinus albicaulis. The sequence continues at coordinate 981,448,814 of CM076578.1, read as the reverse complement.
TTTTTTAAAAATAAATGGCGGAAGTTTCGTCCTAACTGATCTAGAAACTGGCATCTAATTTTAGTTGGGAGGTTTGGCTCCGGATCTCCATGTAGAGGAAGTGGTTTTCCACCTCTCATGGAAGCTTCCTTGAGGATAGGGCCAATCCCATGATTATAGGGATCCCAAATCCCCTTCCTCCATCTATAAAAGCTTTCTCATCTCATTTGCAAGCTAGTCTCCAAGTTCCCAAGAGCCATCAGAGCCTTATGCTGCAAGAGTCTTGATTCTTTACCTTAAGGCCAAATCCAAGCAAGGAGATCATTGTCGAGACATCCAAAAATAGAGGTTTGTCCCATCCCCGACAGGCTTCTTCGAGATGTGTTCCGCTGGCGACCCTCTGAAGGAGAATTCAACGTCATAGCTATGGTTGTATTCTTTTTTGATTGATTAATGATAAGTGACTATTAGTTATGGTTCCACTCTTGTTGTTGATTATGATGTTGAGTTATGTCTTCTCTGACTGACATATAGTTGCATATACTAGATTTTATGCTTTCATTTGTTTTGTTTCTGGCGTGTGCAGGCGTCCGATCACGAATATCATGAGGATTGTGATCTGCCGGAGCTAAGGAATGGGAGCGCTACTTTCTCTACAAGCGACAGCATTGGATTCTAGGTAAGCCTTCATCGCTAGTTGGTTTATTTGCAATTAGGAACCTACACTATAGCATGAAAGATTGTTGCTAGACCCGGTCTGGGCTAGTAGGGATCACCTTTGTCCGCAGGGGGGATTTACCTCCACAACAAATTGGCGAATCCGCTGGGGATTTACCTCCCCAACAAATTGGCGACTCCACTGGGGACATCTAGCTTGTTGTTGTTTGTTCTATAAGCTATAAACAGAGCCTGAAGTTAGCCAGATAGCCTTTGAAATGCTCTTGCTCCGCAATTGCAAAGTAGATCAAAGCTTCTTCAATCAATCTCCGGTTTAGTTTGTAAACTGAACACTTGGAGTATTATCTTGTCTTTTTGGTTGTTTCTCGATTCTTCTTGCTTGATCGGCTCTTTTGGCTGGCTCTTTTGTGATTTTGGCTTTTGGTTAGCTTGATCATCACTGGTCTACTTGTTGGATTGTCTATTTTTATTTTTTCCTTAGAAAACTCGACTAGCACGCTTTACAGCCTGACAGTCGCACCCATTGGCGCAGGTTGCTTGTGTATTACCCGCGCCAATTCCTTTCTGGCGCTAGTTTCGGTCTCACAGTCACGCCAATCCTATGAGGTACTAGGGTTTTCCCTGTTTTGACCTTCCTGGGCTTGATCAGTGTGTTTGGTTTTTTTTTTTCAACTGCTTGAATGTTCTGGAGCCTTGTTTGACTGGCTGTGACCTTCGTCTTTTGGTTGTTTGCCCGTTTCCATCGATTTCACATTCTAGCCCTAGGACATATAGGTGCTCTTGTCTGTCGAGCCTCCCTTGGGAGTTTTTGGTCTCTATTTGTTCAGTCGACCTTGTGATTACTTCTTTACATTCATTTAGCAGTTTTTTATCATTTTATTGTGTCATTTGAGTTTTGGTTCTCTTCTTCATTCGAATTTCTCTTTGTCTCGCTTTGGGCCTAGATTACATGGTCCATTTGGGTCTTTGGGATTCTCTTGGTTTTGAGGGACTGTTTTGTCGATTTGGAGATCTGATTGTGCATTTGTATTGAGTGAAATTTGTGTTTTTTTCTCTTTCCTCATCACTTCTCAAATTGCTCTTTTCATTAGTTTTCATTTTTTTTAGTGCATGTTGCTATTAAGCATTGAAAATATAAAAAATCTCTTTTGCTTTTGATTAGTTAGTGCAAATTAAAATCTTTTCGGTGTTATTAGTGATTAGTGACTTTGAGAGAAAAGTTTTTGGTTTACATTAGCTGCATTAGAGACTTTGTTGGTTGTTTTCTGATCATTTTTTTGTGTGAAAAGCTCTCAACCCTTTTGTAGTTAGCTTTCATCGAATGAAATGATATACTGTGGCATATAGTGTGAATTTAGGAGATTTTGAGACATCACACTCGCTAGGGCCTGAAAACTGAAATGTAATTGAAGATAAACGATTAAAATTTACTCAATTTACACTAAGGCAGCATTGAAACATTAACGCAACATTTAGAGGTCTAGGCTAGAGACGTGTTCCGGCGTCTTTAAAGCTAGTAGCTATCGTTCGCCTCTTGGATTTAGACAGCACTAGTACGGACTTGTGCTCCCCATACCATCGAGTATATAAAGGGAGACCCCACTAGGTTTCTATCCTTTATCCATAGGAAGCCGAGTCTGCCGCCCTATACCCATGATACACCGGTCACAGCATTCAGGGAGATTGCCTGCACGTACGTTAAGTCCTTGGTTGATTTCTCTTTCATTTTGAAACCAAGGTGTATATTGCAGTTCACGGTTATTTGGTACACCCTTTACCTAGATTCCTAAGTAGTCATTTGATCTTTCTGACTCTTTAAATTTGAAAGGATCACCAAGCACTTGTCCTTTCATGCTTGCTTCAAAAATGAAAGAGATAGAGTCACCTTTTATCCATTTCTCGACTCTTAAAACATGAAACGGTGAAGTTTCTTAGTTTCAATGTGGTAAAATAAATCACCCGCGATCACACGCCCTGTTAGATTTTTCTTGTTGGCCATTTGATTGTGTGTCTTGACTCTTTTTCAGCCCGTGTGTGTTGTGCTTGTTCTTTTGTTATTGTTGTCACAGTGGCGGAACCTTCTGTTTCATCTACTGGTAGTCCATATACAGACGATTCATCAGAGGCTTCTCAGTCCTCTACTGAACCCCAGCAGCCCATTGTTTCCGAGTTTCCCAACGGGGGACCGGTTCTGTCTGAGAAACCCTTTTGAGGACCAGTTGAGTTCAATTGTCCCTTTTCTGACCCTTGGTTTGGATTGGGAGTAGGGGAATATTTCCCTGCTCTTACATCGGGTTCGCCTTTTATATCTGTTATTGTTCCTCCTAGTCCTCGCCGTCTATTACGAGATCTAGCGGCAGGCTCAAGCATGAGTGAATCTACCGAGGAAATCCCCACATCCGGTGAAGATTACCAGTTGTTTCCTCGGAGGTTATTTCCAGGAGACAACCTTGAACCATCTGTTATGTCATCACCTGGCCCGTCACTACCCGCCGGGTATAGATCCTTGGGTCAGATTATTGCCGTCGCTGCCTCTATGGGGGTATCAACTCCTTCTATAAGGCTGGTTGTTCCTTCATTGGATATGTCTCCGCAGACACTTGTTACGTCATCCCCTCAGGTTACTTCTGTGCCCTCCATGCCCATTGTTTGTGTGGCCGCATCTGCACCCGCCATTACTACCCAGTCCGTAAGGACCACATCGCTTCCCAAAATATATCTACATAGCATCTACTATGCCAAAGAACATCTCTCCGGAGGAGTATCGATTGTCTCTCCAACAATCGAACCCCGAGGTCGAACAATCCTCTCAAGATCCCAACCGCTAGTACTTTTTGCATTATGCACAGGATGGTACACCAGTGTACGTCTTTCCATATCAGTACGATGAGCATGGGAACCCTTTATGTTTACCTGCTCCTGAGGCTCAACTTCATGCTCAGGGTTTACCGTATAACCATGCTGGACAACTGTATAACCTGCAAGGACAAACTTTTCAAGGCCAACCTTCGGGCCAACCTGGCTATCCTTACGACCCACAGGGACATCCCATACAGGGCTACCGTCCGAGCCAGCAAGGGACATTATACGGTCTGCAAGGACAATATTACAACCCTTCCGGTCAACTCGTGCAGCCTCTCCCTAGAGTCCCACCTGGGCAACCTCAAGGACTCACAGGTCAACCGGGGTACCAACCCGGGCCGGTATAAGGTCTTGAGGGGCAAGTCCAACCTTCTCAACCTTTGCAACCACAGTGTCCTCTTGGTCCCAATGTTGCACATCAGCCAGGGCCATCTTATGGTCCTGTTGCGGGTCAAACCGGTTATCAGCAACCACCTGGCTCTATCCCACCACCAGGCCAACCGTCCAATTCGGCACAACCTGGTGTCCCTCCACCAGGCCAACTGGCCTATCCGGCGCAACCTGGTGCTGCTCAACAGCCAAGACAACCTGCACAACCGGCACAACCTGTTTATCCGAGTCAACCTATTCAACCAGGGTAACCCGCTTAGCCAGGTTAGCTTGTTCAGTCAGGCCAGCCTGCACATTCTGTCAACCCTGCCCAACAGCCGACTTATTCAATGTCGCAGCCAAATCAACCGCTACGCCCTAATTATCAGGCTCAGCAGGGTCCCACCTATCAGCAGCCCACTCGACCTCAAGGTAGTTACTATTCTCATGGGAAATATCAACCGAATTATAGCCAACCCCAAGGCTCTAACTATTACTCTCAACAACCCGGCTACACCTATGCTCAACAACCAAATCCACATGCTGCTCATACAGGGCTGACTTATAATCAGGGTCCATACTCTGGTTATCAAGCCCCGTGCACTGGTTACTAGCAACCGAATCAGGCTGGATATATGACCTATACCCCCTACAGTCATAATCCTACGAGACAGAACCCATGGGGGCAAGGATATTCTCAACCAGCGTGGAGTACAGGTACTAGTCCTTATCCAGGACCAGGCATGCCGTCCAATCCGCCATTGTTGTTTCTGGCTACCTTGGAATTACCGGATATTTCGAAATTAACCAATGATCTGATTCTTTATAATCCTTATTGGCCTCCAGTTCCTACCAAGGTGCCTGGTGATTGCCCCAAGTTTGAGGGTAAAGCTGGGGAGGATCCCCAAGCTCATGTGATGACTTACCATCTTTGGTGTTCGTTCAACTCTTGGGTGGATGATTCAATTCATCTACGCCTCTTCCAGCGCACTTTGACTGGCACTGCCGCTAAGTGGTATATTGAATTATCCCGTGGCATATTTCAAGATTTCAATACATTAGCCATGGCTTTTCTAACTCATTTTCAATTACCGGTTCACTATGAAGCCGAGACGCACCTCCTGAATTCTTTGAAGCAGGACAAAGCCACCCACATTTCTGATCACATTCATGAGTGGCGACGTCGTCGTAGACTGATCAAGTTCCATATACCTGATCAAATACTAACTCATTGGTTCACCACCTCCTTCGTTAACAAAATCGCCTAAGATATTGCTATGGGAGCATGTGTGACTGAAGAACAAGCCATAGTGCGTGCCCAATATCTGGATCTAGTATACTCTCAGTCCGGCACACTTTATGATATCTTGCCTGATGCTCCACGATCTGGAACCTCTAAAGCTCCTTCTACCCCGGCGGTGGATGGTGTTATTGGTTCCCTGTCTCAGAATTCGAAGAAACCTTCGAATGGGAAGCAGAAGTCCAACTCATCCAATAATTCTACTGCTCCCGCCCCTCCCTATTCTGGAAAAACTACGGAGGTTAACGCCGTTCAGGCTAATCCTACGGAAAAATCCTCCAAAGGAAAGAAGAAGGGCAAAGGTAAATCCAAATCCGACGCTCCAAATCCAGAATCTTCCAAACCTCGTACCGAGGATTGTTCCCAATGCAAACTGAAGTACCCCTACCTCATTTGTGAAGGATATCATTATACCAAGGATTGTCCATGACGATCTGAGGTTAGTCAACTTCTAAAAGGCTCCAAAGGGATTCTGGCAGTTCTTAAAGAACCGTTCCCATCTCAGCAGACCCAGATGGTTGAACGGCCTTCGCCATCTGCACCATTTGGGTCTCAGGTATTTATGATGAATGGTGCTACACCTATCTCTATTGCTACACGTTCGAAGGATTACAACGAATCCCGTCAGGCACCTAGGAAGGTAGTTGTGGACAGCCCACCTCCCCCACCTGTCTCTGGTTCGTTGGAGATTGAGAAGCCTACTGCTGAACCTATTGTGAGGCCACCTTCTAAAGGTTTTCTACGAAGATCTTCCTACAATCCGAATGCCCGTGCCGCTCAGCACTACAGTATTGTTGAGGATTTGGCACAGGAGCCTTCTTCCATGTCTGCATTGGAAGTTCTTCAAAGTTGTCCGTCACAACAGAAATATTTGTTGTCTGCAATCGGTGGGATCGATCCCACTGATTCTAATCTTCTCACCTTCGACTTAGAGAACTTTACCCCCCGACTTCCACATAAGATCGCTCTTGTTATTCAATTCAGGATCAACGGTCTTAACATCCATAGGGCCGTTGTGGATGAAGGTGCTTCTACCTATGTCATGTCATCCACTTGCTGGAAGGCCATTGGCTTTCCAGCCCTTTCATCATCTCTTAATGCCCTAGAGGCATTTGATGGTCGGGAATTGAAACCCCTGGGTGTTCTCGAGAGTTTAGCAATTACCTTACAGGGGAAGAAAGTCAACGTAGAAGTAGAAGTAGTTGACGCCAAGCTTAACTACAATATACTTCTCAGCCGTAGTTTGACTCACGCCATGTTATGCGTGCCGTCCACCCTCTTTCGACTTATTAAGTTCCCTCATGAGGGAAAAATTGTTACTTTGGATCAGCTGTCTTTCTTCACCTCCACCTCTGAGAACAACGTTTCGTACATGGATCAGATCCCAAATCCCCCTGATAGTGTAGGACCCGATCTCTTTAAGGACCCAGTCCTCATGGATATTTTTCCTGCACCACCACCACACACCGCTCAAGTTAACATGATCTCTAGGTCTGACGACCCATGGCTCATCCCTACATCTGATCCTCCCCATCCTCATCATGATCCTTCGAGCATGGCTTTAGACATCTATTCTCAATCCCCCTAGCTTGGTGAGGCCGACTCGCCTGATCCTCTTAAAGATATTTTCCCTTCCGATGAAGCCATTGTTGAAATAATGTCTCTTGAGGAGCTGCCTTGGAGCGATGGACATCATCGTTCCTCATTCATGCCTAGCTTGGGGACAATGTCAGATTGTCTAGAGCGTTTTGCATCTCAGGTTCCCACTCCACCTCTTCAGACGCCCATATTGACACATGAGGTGCTTTCAGAGGGAAACCTGAGCAACATTACTCAAACCATTCTAATTGACATCTCCGTTAAACTGGGGATAGTTGAGAATATACACGTGGGAGTGACTTGTTCTCCTGATGAGATACAAGTTTATACTGAGCTTTTTCGAGAATTCAGAGACGTGTTCGCCTGGTCCTATGAGGAAATGCCCATGATTGATACCAGCATAGTAGTGCACGAGATTCCTACCTATCCTGGTATGAAACCCGTGCGCCAACGCCTACGCCTGGTGCATCCTCACAAAGCCGCTACCATTAAAGTAGAAGTTGAAAATTTTCTGAACGTGGGCTTCATTTATTCGATTCCCCTCACAGAATGGGTCTCTAACATTGTCCCTGTAGATAAGAAACAGGGTACTATAAGAGTTTGTGTTGATTACCGAGATATTAATCGGGCCTGTCCAAAGGACAATTACCCCACTCCTTTCATAGATCAAATCATTAACAAATGTGTTGGGAGTGAGATTTATTCCCTGATGGACAGCTTTTCCGGGTATAATCAGATAAATATTCTACCCGCTGATCAACACAAGACTGCATTCATCTATCTGTGGGGTACTTTTTCTTATAAAAAGCTCCCATTCGGCTTGGAGAACGCTGGAGCCACTTTCCAGCGTGCTATGTCTTACGCATTCCATGACATACGCCATATCGTTCAGCCTTATCTGGATGATTTTCTAGCTCACTCAGCTCGGTGAGAGGACCACCCAAAACACCTCCGCCAGATTTTCCTTCACTTTCGACGCTATAATATCCAGCTCAATCCTCATAAATTCGTCTTTTGCGTGGCTTATGGCCATATTTTGGGGTTCATAGTCTCCAAGGACGGGATTCACCTCAATCCCCTAAAGGTCAAGGCCATTTTCAATCTCCCATCACCATCTTCGTTATATCAATTGCAGAGTCTGCAGGGAAAAGCTAACTTCCTACAAAGCTTTATACCGAACTACGCGGAAGTGGCCAAAGGATTCATGCGTCTTTTAAAGCAAAACGTTCCCTTTCATTGGGACGACATTGCTCAGAAATCCTTTTACAAGCTTAAGACATTACTGGTTAATGCTCCATTGCTTTAGCCTCCAAACTATCACCGTGATTTCACTCTATACTTGGCTGTCGCGTTTAGCACCATAGCTATGGTTCTGGTGCGGGATGACGATGATGGCAATGAACACGTTGTTTACTATCTATCACGAAATCTTCTCGACATGGAAACGCGTTACGCTCACATCGAGAAGCTAGATTTAGCAGCTGTACAAGTTGTGTAACGTTTCCGCCACTACATCCTGCTGCGTACTGTTACCGTGGTTTCAGATTCCAACCCGATGACATATATTATTTCTTGACAATTACTAGGGGGGAAATAATCCAAATGGATCATTATCCTTTAAGATTTTGACCTAGATTTTACTACTACTAAGTCGACCAAATCACTGGTTTTCGCGGATCTTATTTGCTCCCTCCCGATAGACTCCCCCCCATCTCATTCTGAAGAACATATTCCAGACGAAACCATATTCCTTATCAGCACCCGTGACCCATGGTATGGTGATACTATTGTGTATCGTCAGATGTCATCCTTTTGCTCTGAGTTGACCAAAGATGCCCGACGTCAGATTCGGCATCAGTCTCAACCCTACCGCATTGTAGGAGATACATTATACCGGGTTGGAGTAGATTCGGTGCTCTGTCAGTGTTTGACTCTGGAAGAGGCCAAAAGAGTCTTGAATGACTGTCACAGTGGCGCCTGTGGTGGTCACATGTCTGGATATGCCACTGCCCAGAAGATTCTACATGTAGGTTACTTCTGGCCATCAATCTTCAAAGACTGTATTGTTGCAGTCCGCAAATTTCACGCGTGCTAGGTTTTTTAGCGCAAGATGCAAGAGCCACCCCTCCCTCTGCATCCTGTCATTACCATCGGCCCTTTTGCAAAATGGGGCATTGATTTTATGACGTGTAACCCTCATTCGGCTGGGGGGCATGCATATATAATCGTTTCTGTCGACTAATTTACTAAGTGGGCTGAAGAGATGCCTACACTAGTCGCCGATCGTAAAACAACTGCCCAATTTATCTTCAACCATATTATTGCATGTTTCGGGGTCCCTCAATCCATTGTTACCAATCATGGTACTCACTTTCGAGATTACATGATGGCCGAGCTGACATCGAGATTGGGCTTACGACAAGATAGCTCAACGCCATATTACCCCCAGGCAAATGGTCAGGTTGAGGCTGTGAACAAGGTTTTGGTCACCATGCTTCAACGAACAGTTGGAATTCATAAGTCCAATTGGCACCTCCAATTTTTCTCAGCTCTATGGGCATACCATACGTCAGCAAAGAGTGCAACCAAATTCACACCATTCCAATTGGTGTATGGTCTAGAAGCAACTCTTCCGGTTGAGTGCGAAATTCCTTCCTTAAATCTAGCTGTGGAACTTTTTCCCGATACTTATTCTGAAGAAGAGCATCTCTTGTATTTGGAATGGTTAGATGAAACCCACTGCTTGGCTGCTTTATTCCTTGAAGCACAGAAAAAGTGGGTCAAAGCACACTTTGATCAATCAGTCTCTCCACGTTCCTTTGTCGAAGGGGACCTTGTCCTCCTATACGACCAAGCGCACGACAAACTCGGGGCAGGAAATCTCCAACCCATGTGGCATGGGCCCTATATAGTAAAATGAGTATTGAAGAATGGGGCTTATGAGCTCATTGATTATGAAGGAGTTCCGCTGGCACAGCCTAGGAATGGGCTGTACCTTAAGAAATACTACGCTTGAAGTTATTTTTAGTGTGGTGTGTGTACATAGGTGTGTATATTCATTTGTGTGCATGTGTGGTGTGGTGTGTGTACATAGGTGTGTATATTCATTTGTGTGCATGTGTGGTGTGGTGTGTGATGTATGTGTATTTCTTCTGATCGGGTCTTCCTGATTGTGCAGATGTCCATTACTCCATTTGTGGGTTTCGCGGATGGTGCCTCCTGTAGTACCAGGAATCTGTCTTCGGTAGCCTAGGTAATCTATGATCCTGCTAGTGAGTTGGTTAACCTAAAAGGTGTGTGTCTGGGTCCTGCTACAAATAATATCACAGAATATAGTGTTGTATTGGAATTATTAACCAAGGCTATGGACCTCAGTATTCGTGAATTACTTGTGTATCTAGACTCACAACTTGTAGTATTACAACTTAACGAGCATTATTCAGTAATAAATCCATCCATTTTACGTCTGTATTTGTGTATTCATCTATTGGAGAGAAATTTTGACTATATTACATATCAACACATACGTAGACATATGAATACATTAACAGATGCAGTAGCTAATTTGGTTCTAGATAGACATTTGTGCAATTTATAAAACATCATCGCATGTAAGAAGATCCATCCAGAAATAGGTATGTATATATATATGTGTGTCAAAATGTCTACATAGTGTGCATCACATAAAATCAAAATATACATGTTCGTCTTAATACATCTGGAGACGACATGTCTCTCAAAAAATATATGCATGAAAGAAACCCTAGGTGTCTAATCCGCATGGTGCTCGTGGTAACATGCTACCACGCACACTAAGCGTCTCAAAAGTCGGTGGAGGTGACTAGGCGCTCCCACCGTATGTCTCTGATATGCCATCGAGACATCTGCCAGCCGGGCGTAGTCTGAAATCCCTCGAGCAATCCCCTCAAGGTTCTGGATCAACTCTCCTCCCTCGGCACCCTCCGTCTGAGGGTTAGCTGCGGGCTGAGTTCTCCATGCAATGGGAGACATACCGGCAGGTCTCTCTGGGCTGACATCTGCATACACATAAAACTGGTGTAAAAAAAAACATGTATTACCAAAAAAATCATAAAACATTAAAATCAAAAAGAGAGGTCATACCCAAATCCTCATCGCAGTCATCCCCCTCTGGAAGTGGGAGATCTGGGTCTCTAGTGAAATCCGTCCTGGCATAGGGCCAATCCTCGATCACGATCAACTGATGCCGTAACCATCCAAAAAACTCCGACCTCCAGGACATCTATTGGCCTCCTCCTGATCTGGGCATAAGTGCTGCCCAGCGAGCCATCCTCGGCTCTCGTGGTATCGACTCAGCAACTATGGCCCCTTGGCCCTGAAAGATAGGTAGTCGTTCCAAGATGAACGATACCAAAATGGAACCGTAGCCAAACTGCTTCAGTTTGACTTGCTTGCACTTTGTGAGCTGCCTCTTGATATTTGTGGTCACTGCAGTAGCCCAATCAAACAGTGTTCGACTCATACACTCAGCGGCTAGTAAGAGTTGGGCCTTGGTTGCCTCGTGTGGAGCTTTCGATCCCATAGCTCATGTGATGGTGTGTAGCACTACTCTCAGTGCTAGATCTTGGACAATGTGGATGTCCACTTTCCCGCTTCCTGATCCGGTTCATGACCCTGGGCACACCCTCGCCATTACCTGCTCCATATTTTCCCCAGATGGTCTTCTGCCTGTCAGGATGGGCACCGGACCTCTGCGCGACAGTCCGGTTATGAAATATACGTCAGAAACCTCCAGTTCCAGTACTTGGTCCCGAAGTTTGAAAACTTCCTCATTTTCGTCCCATATATTGACCAAATATTGTAGTAGCTCTGGCTGAGCTCGTAAACAGGGTGTGAGGAAGAATTTCCTAAGTCCACAGTTCTTAAGTGCAGTCATGCAGGCCTCATTCTCCATAGCCATTTCATCCTCCTCTCCATGTTCCCTTTCCTTCCATTCAATAACCATTTTTTCCTTTATATCTGCATCAACACAATCAAAAATACATTGTTAGGTCTTTGGAACATTTGAAAATCCACATAGATAGCTCATATTTTCAAATTTTTGAGCGGAAAATTGCGTTGCACCATTGGCGTGACCTCTTTGTGAAGAAATTTCCATTGCCGCGGGTCCGTGCTTGATACCCACGCCAATGGAGCGAGCTCTAAAAATTCAAAATGGGTCGCCCAGAAGTCTAATACATAATAAAAGCATATAAAAAATGGATTGAAATGGAGCTTAGGGAAACGCCTATTACCTAGAACAAACAGGGAACTGAATGGTAGCCCAGATTAGTCGTATTCGTCGTCAAAAGGCCGCACACAAAATGGACCATTGTTGCTCTCCAATGAGGTAAATAGTAAAAGTAATTTTTTTTTTACCATTTGAGACTTATTTATAACTTTTGAAATCTAATTAGGTTTTAAAAGTCATTTTTTATTAATATTTTGATATATTTTTGTCGAAAATGGATTTTACGCTTGCCTTTATGTGCAGCAACAGGTTTCTACATAACTTAAACAGTGACACGAGTTGTATTTTATACTTTTTCGGACTCGGTAAATACACGAAAAAGTAATTTTGGAGTCATCTTTCAGCTTTTTTCTGACTCTCTAAACATGAAAAGATTGCCGAGTTCCTTGTCGTTTCGATCTCGTTAAAGTGGACACAAAACTACATCTACCCAGTATACTTTTACCCCTTTTTCGGACTGGGATAGATTATTTACGAAAAAGGAATACCCTAGCCTATCGCGACTAGGAGGTTTTCTCAGACATAGTTTTCAACCTTTTCGGATCTGAGGAACTATTTACGAAAATGGACTGTTGGAGTTTACTTTTCCGCTGTCTTTTCAAACTCTCTAAACATGAAAAGATGCCAAGTTCTTCCTCTGTCAGACTCGTTAAACCCTAAAGACATTGGATTCAGTTGTAATGACGTTATCCTAGTCGCTCCTTCCTAGGGCTCGTTAAATGTACTAGGATGGATTCGTCCGAAGGATGAAATTATATTACAAGCATATGTTATCCCCTTCAAGCTTGTCATCAAAATAATTGGGGTACTCGCTAGAAATGGTGGGGGAAAATTTGACCATAATCATTATCATGTCGGCAGTATGTCTCTCTTGAACATGGAACTTGTCTGCATTCGTGTCGGTTTGGGGACATATCATATCGTTTTTCACTTTCCTCTGTGGGTTTTGGTAATCCATTTTGACCTTTCATCTTCTCTTTGCCTCGTCACCATGACCTTTGATCCATTGATGTCAAATACTACCAAACTCACTGTCGTGCCGCCATATGTTCAAGAGAAGTTGACCTCTGCAAGTATCAACCTTCCTCTGATTCTCATCTAATCCTTATTCACAAAAACATTATGTTCCTCTGTCTCGTGTCGATGATGTGGGAAACACTATGGCCCACCTTTGATCAAGGTCACTTCCTGTCAACTTCAACTCATTATCCAGGAAGATGGTACAAAGATTCCCTTCTGGTACCTTAGAGCTTGCATGCCTCAATGGCAGGTTCTTCGAATTCGACATGAGGTTTTCATCATTGCCCTCCGATCGAGTGATTCTGCGGGTGTTCGATGTTAGCTCATTGTTCGCATGTTGTAGATTGTACATGTAGTACCTTGATGACCATTGGCATTAATGGTGGTACCTCTCGCATCTGTTAACAACTTTCATCATTGGCTGGTAATCAGACGATGTTCTTGCATGTTCGACTTTAGCTCACATATTCACATGCTTGAAATTGTACTTTGTTCGGGTCGATATGGAGTGAAAGACCCTGGATTCCTGTCTGTTATAATCCAGGCTACGATGTTGTGGATTATTATTAGTTACATGACTCACTAATTAGATGGCTGTGACCATACCTGAGTCTATTTACCGATCCTCACTGGATGGCTATGTCCATGCCTTGGATCTGGATTATTACGTACTCTGTTATGAATGGCTGCACCCATACCACGTATATATCATGCATTTGAGACATCAGTTGTATTTCTCTACGCAGGTTTTCCGACGGTGGTGTTTTAAGTTGGACACATTCTCGTAAAGCATTTCACCCCTCTCTCTCTCTCTCGGGCTTCATGCTTTAGGGGGCATCTGTTACACATCAATTTGTCACCGTCCCTACAATTCCCCATCCCGCACAATTGGAGGGCTCATTCCGTGACCTGTGAGTAGTGACATAGCTTGAAAACACTTTCATGGCATTCCCCTAAACATGTAATTTCATTTCCCTGAAGACAACTCCTTGTGAAAAACCCTAAAAACACCCCTTTTTGCATTGGCGCGGGTAGTCAGTTCATTACTCGCGCCAATGGGGGAAATCCTTCAAAGAGGGCATGCCAATTGGCGCTCTCTCCCAGATTTTCACTCGTGCCAGCCATTTTAAGGAGTGCTTTTTAAAAATAAATGGCGGAATTTTCGTCCTAACTAATCCAGAAACTAGCATCTAATTTGAGTTGGGAGGTTTGGCTCTTGATCTCCATGTAGAGGAAGTGGTCAGGAACCTCACATGGAAGCTTCCTTGAGGATAGGGCCAACCCCATGATTATAGGGATCCCAACTCCCCTTCCTCCATCTATAAAAGCTTGCTCATCTCATTTGCAAGATAGTCTCCAAGTTCCCAAGAGCCATCAGAGCCTTATGCTGCAAGAGCCTTGATTCATTCCCTTAAGGCCAAATCCAAGCAAGGAGATCATTGTTGAGACATCTGAAAATAGAGGTTTGTCCCATCCCCGACAGGCTTCTTCGAGACGTGTTCCACTGGAGACCCTCCGAAGGAGAATTCAGTGTCAGAGCTATGGTTGTATTCTTCTTTGATTGATTAATGATAATCAACTATTAGTTATGGTTCCACTATTTTTCTTGATTATGATGTTGAGTTATGTCTTCTCTGACTGACATATAGTTGCATATACTACATTTTACGCTTGCGTTTGCTTTTTTTCTGGCGTGTGCAGGTGTCCAATCACGAAGATTGTGAGGATTGTGATCTGCCAAAGCTAAGGAATGGGAGCGCTACTTTCTCTACAAGCGACAACGTTGGATTCCAGGTAAGCCTTCATCACTAGTTGGTTTATTTGAAATTAGGAACCTGCACTATAGCGTGAATGATTGTTGCTAGACCTGGTCTGAGCTAGTAGGGATCACCTCTATCCGTAGAGGGGATTTACCTCCACAACAAAAGGATAGGGTTAAGGTTAGGGTTAAGGGTAAAGGTTAGTGTTAAGGTTAGGGTAATGTTAAGGTTAAGGGTAAAGGTTAGGGTTATGGTTAAGGGAATGTTAATGTTAAGGTTAAGGTTAGGGTTAATGTTAGGGGTTTAGTCAGGTTAAGGTTAAGGTTAAAGGTTTGGTCAAGGTTAGGATTAGGTTATAGTTAAAGTTAAGGTTAAGGTTAAATTAGGTTAAGGTAAGGTTAAGGGTAAGGTTAAGGTTAGATTATGGTTAAGGTTAGGGTAAGGTTAAAGTTAAGGTAAAGGTTACGAGTTTAGTAAGGATAAGGTTAAGGTTAAGGTTAAGGGTAAAGATAAGGTGAAGGTTAGGTTAAGGTTAAGGTTAGGTTAAGGGTAAATTTAAGGTTATGGTTAATGTTAAGGTTAGGTTATGGTTAAGGTTAAGTTTAAGGTTACGTTAAGGATAAGGGTGAAGGTTAAGTGTAATGTTAAGGTTACGGGTTTAGTCAGGCTAAGGTTAAGGTTAAGGGTTTCGTTAATTTTAGGTTAAGGTTAATGTTAGGGTTAAGGTTAGGGGAAGGTTAAGGTTAAACTTAATGTTAAGGTCAAGGTTAAAGTTAAGGTTAGGGTAAAGTTTCAAGTCAAGGTTAAGGTTAAGGTTAGGTTACAGTGAAGGTTAAGGTTACAGTTAGGTTATAGTTAGGTTGACCAAACCCTTAACCTTAACCTTAACCTGACTAAACCCATAAAATTACCCTAACCTTAAGGTTTTAGTCAGGTTAAGGGTAAGGTTAAGGTTAAGGTTAAGGGTTAGCTTAAGGGTAATGTTAAGGTTAACCTAAACCTTAACCTTATCTTAACCTTAACCTAAACATATCCTTAACCTTAACCTAACTATTACCTTACCCTTAACCTTAACCTTAACCTAACCTTAACATTAAATTTACCCTAACCTTACCCTAACCATAAGCTTAAATTTAACCTTCAGCTAACCTTAACCTTAACCTAACCTTCACCTTAACCTATCCTTAACCTAAATTTAACGTTAACCTTTCCCTAACCTTAACCCTAACCTTACCCTTAACCTTAACCTTAACCATAACTGTAACCTTAACCTTAATTTTAACCTTACCCTTAACCTTCACCTTCATCTTAACCTTAACCTTAACCTAACCTTAACCATGACCTTAGCCGGACCAAACCTTAACCTTAACCTTAAATTTAACCTTAACCTAACCTTAGCCTTAACCTTAACCTTAAATATAACCTAACCCTAACCTTAAGTTTAAGGTTAAGGGAAAGGTTAGGTTAAGGTTATAAGTAACCTTCACTATAATCTACCCTTAACATTAACCTTTAGCTAACCTTAACCTTAACCATAACCATAACCTTAATATTAACCTTGGCCACAACTATAACCTTAACCTTAACCATAACCTTAACCTTAACCTTGGCCTCAAATATAATCTTAACCTTAACCTTCCCATAACCATAACCTTAACCTTAACCTAACCTTAACCTTGACTTTACCTTAACCTAACCTTAACCCCTAAACCTTAACCTTAACCTTCCCATAAACATAACCTTAACCTTGAATTTACCCTTAACCTAACCTTAACCTTAACCTAACCTTAACCTTGACCTTAACTATAACCTAACCCTAACCTTGCCCAAACCTTAACCTTAACCTTAACTTAACTTTAACCTTAACCTTCCCATAACTTTAACCTTAACCATAACCTTACCTTAACCTTAAACTTAACTATAACCTAACTCTAACCTTAACCTTAATGTTAACCTTATCTTAAAATTAACTATAACCTAACTCTAACCTTGATTAAACCTTAACTTTACCCTTAACCTAACCTTAACCTTAACCTTAACCTTAGATATGGTTACGTTAATGTTAAGGTTAAGATTAGGTTAAGGTTTATTCAAGTTAACCTTACCCTTATCCTGACCTTGACCTCGACCTCGACCAAACCTTAACCTAAACTTAACCTTAACCTTAACCTAACCCTAACAAAAGTCAAGGTTAAGGTTAAGGTTAGGAAGGTTTGGTTAAGGTTAGGGTTAGGTTATAGTTAAGGTCAAGCTTAAGGTTAAGGTTATGTGTTAGGTTAAGGTTGAGGGTTAGATAAGGTTAAGGTTAGGTTAATGTTAATGTTAAGGTTACAGGTTTAGTCAGGTTAAGGTTAACGTTAGGTTAAAGTCAAGGTCAAGGTCAAGGTCAAGGTCAAGGTTAAGGTTAAGGTAAAGGTAAGGTTAAGGTTAAGGTCAAAGTTACGTTATAGTTAAAGTCAAGGTTAAGGTTAACCTTACTAAGCCTGTAACCTTAACCTTAACCTTGAATTTACCCTTAACCTAACCTTAACCTTAGCTATAAACTAACCCTAACCTTAACTATAGCCTAACCTTAACCTAACCTTAACCTTAACTATAACCTAACTTAACCTTAACCTTAGCATTACCCTTAACCTTCACCTTAACCTTAACCTAAGGTTAAGGTTAATGTTAGGTTAAGGTTAAGATAAGGTTAAGGTTATGGGAAGGTTAAGCTAAGGTTAAGGTTAAGGTTTCGTAAGGTTAAGATTAAGGGAAGGTTAAGGTTAAAGTTAGGTTAAGGTTAGGTTAAGGTTAAGGTTAAGGTTAAGGGTTTGGTTATGGGAAGGTTAAGGTTAAGGTTAAGGTTAAGTTCAAGGTTAAGGGTAACATTAAGGTTAAGGTTGAGGTAAAGGTCATGGTTATGGTAAGGTTAAGGTTAGGTTAAGGTCAAGGTTAAGGTTAAGGTTAGGTTAAGGTTTGGTCGAGGTTAGGGTTAGGTTAAGGTTAATATTAGGTTAAAGTTAAGGTTAAGGGGGTAAGGTTAACTTAAGGGTAAGGGTTACGTTAAGGGTAAAGTAAAGGTTAAGGTTTGGTTATAGTTAAGGTTAAGGTTAGGGTAAGGTTAAGGTTAATTTTAAGTTAAGTTTAAGGCTAAGGTTAGGGTTAGGGGAAGGTTAAGGTAAAGGTTATGGGAAGGTTAAGGTTAAAGTTAAGGGGTTAAGGATAGGTTAAGATAAGGTTATATTTAAGGTCAAGGTTAAGGTTAGGTTAAGGGTAAATTCAAGGTTAAGGTTATGGTTATGGGAAGGTTAAGTTAAGGTAAAGGTAAGGTTAAGGTTAAGGTCAAGGTCAAGGTTAACCATAACCTTCCCATAAGCATAACCTTAACCTTAACCTTGACCTTACCCTTAACCTTAACGTTAACCTTACCCTTAACCTTAACCTAAATATAACTTTACCCTTACCCTTAACCTTGACCTTGACTATAACCTAACCCTAACCTTGACCAAACCCTTAACATTAACCTTAACCTTAACCTTAACTGTAAACTTAACCTAACATTAACCTAACCTTAACCTAAAACTTGACCTTGACTTTAACTATAACCTAACCCTGACCTTGTCCTTAGCTTTACCCTTAACCTTAACCTTAACCTTAGCTATAACCTAACAGTAACCTTACCCTAACCATAACCTTAACCTTAACATTAACCTTAATCTTAACCTCACCTTCACCTTAACCTTGACCTTACCCTTAACCTTCACCCTTAACCTTGACAATAACCTTAACCTTCCCATAACCTTAACCTAACCTTAACCTTAAGGGTTTGGTCAAGGTTAGGGTTAGGTTATAGTTAAGGTCAATGTAAGGGTAAGTTTAAGGTTAAGGTTAGGGTTAGGTTAGGGTAAGGTTAAGGTTAAGTGAAGGTTAAAGTTAAGGTTTTGTCAAGGTTAGCATTAGGTTATAGTTAAGGTTAAGGTTAAGGCTAGGGTTAGGTTAAGCTTAAGCTTAAGATAAGGTTAAGGTTAAGGTGAAGGTGAAGGTTAAGGTTAGGTTAAGGTGAAGGTGAAGGTTAAGGTTAGGTTAAGGGTAAAGTGAAGGTTAAGGTTAAGGTGAAGGTTAAGTGTAAGGTTCAGGTTAGGTTAAGGTTAAGATAAGGTTAAGGGTAAGGTTAAGGTTAAGGATAAGGTTAAGTTAAGGGTAAAGTCAAGGTTAGTGTTAAGATTATGAGTTTAGTAAGGTTAAGGTTAAGGTTAAGATTAGATGAAGGTTAAGGGTGAAAGTTAAGTTTATGGGTCTTAACCTTAATCTTAATGTAACCTAACCTTAACCCTAACCTTATCCTTGACCTTAACCTTCCCCTAACCTTAACCTTATCCTTTACCCTTAACCTGAAATTTTACCCTTAACCTTAACCTTAACCTTACCGCCTTAACCTTAACCTTGAGTTTACGCTTAACCTAAGATTCCTAACCTTAACCTTAACTTTACCTTAACCTTTACTTTACCCTTAACCTAACCTTAACCTTAACCTTAACCTTAACTTTACCTTAGCCTTGACTTTACCCTTAACCTAACCTTAACCTTAATCTTATCTTAACCTTAACCTAAATTTAACCTTAACCTTAACCTAACTATGGCCTTACCTTAACCTAAATTAACCTTAACCTTGACCTTGACCTTAGTCTTAACTTTAACTTTACCCTAATCTTAACGGTTTAGTTAGGTTAAGGTTATGGTTAAGGTTAAGGTCAAGGTTAAGGTTAGGTTATAGTGAAGGTTAAGGGTAAGGGTAAGGTTAGCGTAAAGGTTAAGGGTAAGGTTAGGTTAAGGGGAAAGTTAAGTTTAAGGGTAAGGGTAAGGTTAAGGTTAAGGTTAGGTCAAGGTCAAGGTCAAGGTTAAGGTTAAGGTTAAGGTTAGGTTAAGGGTAAATTAAAGGTTAAGGTAAAGTTAAGGTTAAGGTTAGGATAAGGGTAAAGTCAAGGTTAAGGTTAGGTTAAGGTTTAGGTTAAGGTTAAGGTTTTGGTTAAGGTTAGAGTTAGGTTTTAGTTAAGGTTAAGGTTAACGGGGTAAGGTTAAGGTTAGGGTTAAGAGTAAAGGTTTAGGTTAAAGCTAAGGGTAAGATTACGAGTTTAGTAAGGTTAAGGTTATAGGTTTGATCAGGTTAAGGTTAGGGTTAAGGTTAGGGGAAGGTTAAGGTTAAAGTTAGGTCAAGGTAATGGTAAGGTTAAGGTTAAGGTTACGGGTTTAGTCAGGTTAACCTTATGGTTAACGTTAAGGTTAAGGTTAAGGTTAGGTTATAGTGAAGGTTAATATCAAGGTTAAGGGTGAAGGTTAAGTGTAAGGTTAGGTTAAGGTTAAGGTTAAGGGTTTGGTTAACATGGGTTAGGTTATAGTTAAGGTCAAGGTTAAGCTTAGGTTATAGTTAATGCTAAGGTTAGGTTAAGGTTAAGGTTAAGGTTACGAGTTTAGTCAGGTTAAGGTTATCGTTAAGGTTAAGGTCAAGGTTAAGGTTACGTTAAGGGTAAAGTCAAGGTTAAGGTTAAGATTAAGTTAAGGGTAAAGTTAAGGTGAAGGTTAAGGTTTAGGTTAGTCAAGATAAGGTTAAGGTTAAGGGTTTTGGGTAAGGTTAGGGTTAGGGTTAGGTTATAGTTAAGGATCAGGTTAGGTTGAGGGTAAAGTCAAGGTTAAGGTTAAGCTGAAGGTTAAGGGTAAGGTTAATGTTAAGGTTAAGGTTAGGTTAGTTAAGGTAATGTTAAGGTTAAGGTTATGGTTATGGGAAGGTTTGGTAAAGGTTATGGGAAGGTTAGGGTTAATGTTAGGTTATGGGAAGGTTAAGGTTAATGTTAGGTTAAGGTAAGGTTAAGGTTAAGGTCAAGGTTAAGGTTAAGGTTAAGGTTAAGAGTAAATTTAAGGTTAAGGATAATGTTAAGGGTAAATTTAAGGTTAGGTTAAAGTTAGGTTGAGGTTGAGGTTAAGGTCAAGGTTAGGGTTAAGGTTAGATTAGGTTATAGTCAAGGTTAAGGTTAAGGTTAAGGTTAAGGTTAAGGTTATGGGTTTAGTTAGGTTAAGGCTAAGGTTAAGATTAAGGTTAAGGGGTAAGGTTAAGGTTAATATTAAGGGTAAGGTCAAGGTTAAGGTTAAGGTTATGGTTATGGGAAGGTTAAGGTTAAGGCTATGGTTAAGTTTAAGGTCAAGGGTTTGGTTAAGGTTAGGGTTAGGTTATAGTTAAGGTCAAGGTTAAGTTCAAGGTTAAGGTTAAGGTTAAGATAAGGTTAAAGTTAAGGTTAAGGTTAAGGGAGTAAGGTTAAGGTTAAGGGTTAAGCTTAAGCTTAATGTTAGGGTTAATGTTAGGGGAAGGTTAAGGTTAAGTTTAAGGGTTTGGTCAAGTTTAGGGTTAGGTTATAGTTAAGGTTAAGGTTAAGGTTAAGGTTTTAGTCAAGTTAAGGTTAAGGTTATGGGTTTGGTCAAGTTTAAGGTTAAGGGTTTTCTCAAGGTTATGGTTAGGTTATAGTTAAAGTTAAGGTTACAAGTTTAGTAAGGTTAAGGTTTAGTTTAAGGTTAAGGGTATGGTTAAGGTTAAGGTTAAAGGTAAGGTTAAGGTTAAGGTTAGGTGTTTGGTCATGCTTAGGGTTAGGTTATAGTGAAGGTTAAGGTTAATTTAAGGGTTTAGTCAGGTTAAGGTTAAGGTTACGGTTAAGGTTAAAGTCAAGGTTAAGGGTTTGGTCAAGGTTAGGGTTAGGTTAAGGTTTAGGGCTATGGTTATGGGAAGGTTAAGGTTATGGTTATGGGAAGGTTAAGGTTAAGGTTAAGGGTAAATTCAAGTTTAAGGTTAAGATTAGGTTAAGTTAAGGTTAACCTTAACCTTAATATAGCCTTAACCTTAACCTTGATGTTAACCTTAACCTTCCCCTAACCTTAACCCTAACCTTAACCCTTAACCTTAACCTTAACCTAACCTTAACCTCAACCTTAACTATAACCTATCCTTAACCTTACCCTTAACCGTAACCTTGACCTTAACTTTACCTTAACCTAATCTTAACCTTAACCTTGACCTTGACCCTAACCTTAAACTTAACCTAACCTTAATCTTAACCTTAACCTTAACTTGACTAAACCAGTAACCATAACCTTAACTTAACCTAACTTTAACCTTAACCTTACCCTAACCTTAATCTTAACCTTAATCTAACCTTAACCTTGACTTACACTTAACCTAACCTTAACCTTAACCCTAACATTAACCTTAACTTTACCCTTAACCTAATCTTAACCTTACCCTAAAGTTAACTAAACCTTAAGGTTAACATTAAGGTTAAGGGTTTGGTTAAGGTTAGGGTTAGGTTATAGTGAAGGTTAAGGTTAAGGTTAAGGTTAAGGTGAAGGTTAAGGGTTGATTTAAGGTTAATCTTAGGGTTAGGTTAGGGGAAGGTTAAGATTAACATTAGGGCTAAGGTTAAGGAAAGTTAAGCTTATAGTCAAGGTTAAGGGTAAAGGTTAAGGTTATATGTAAGGTTAGGTTAAGGTTAAAGTGAAGGTTAAGGTTAATGTTACAAGAGAAGGTTAAGGTTAAGGTTAAGTTTAGGTTAAGGTCAAGGTTAAGGTTAAGGTCAAAGTTAAGGTCAAGGTTAGGGTTAGGTTATAGTTAAGGTGAAGGGTAAGGTTAGGTTAAGGTTAAGGTGATGGGTTTAGTCAGGTTAAGGTTAAGATTACGGTTAACGTTAACCTAACCTTAACATTGACCTTGACCTTACCCTTAACCATAACCTTAACCTTGATATTAAATGTAACCTTGACCTTAACCTTGACCTTAACATTAACCTTAACCCTAACCTTACCCTAACCATATCCTTAACCTTACCCTAACCTTAACCCTAACCTTAACCATACCCTTAACCTTATCTTAACCTTAACCTAACCTTAACCTTGAATTTACCCTAAACCTTAACCTCAAGTTGAACCTTAACCTTAACCTTAACTATAACCTAACCCTAACCTTAGGTTAAAGTCAAGGTTAAGGTTACGTTAAGGGTCAAGTCAAGGTTAAGGTTAAGGTAAATTTAGGGTTAAGGTTAAGGTTAAGGGTAATATTAACCTTACCCTTTACCCTTAACCTTGACTTTACCCTTAACCTTCACTATAACCTAACCTTAACCTTAACCTTAACTTTACCCTTAACCTTCACTATAACCTAACCTTAACCTTAAACTTAACTTTAACCTTAACCCTTAACCTTAAGGTTAAGGTTTGGTCAAGGTTAGGGTTAGGTTATAGTTAAGGTTAAGGTTAGGGTTAAGGTTAGGGGAGGGTTAAGGTTAAGGTTATGGTTAAGGTGAGGGGAAGGTTAAGGTTAAAGTCAAATTTAAGGGTTAAGGTTAAGGTTATAGGTAAGGTTAGGTTAAAGGTAAGGGTAAGGTCTGGGTTACATGTTTAGTCAGGTTAAGGTTAAGGTTAAGGTTAAGGTTAACCGTGAGGACAAGGTTAAGGTTAATATTATGGTTATGGGAAGGTTAAGGGTAAGGTTATGGCTAAGGTTGACGTTAAGGTTAAGGGTTTGGTTAAGGTTATGGTTAGGTTACAGTTAAGGTCAAGGTTAAGTTTAAGGTTAAGGTTAAGGTTAAGGTTACGTTAAGGGTAAATTCAAGGTTAAGGTTAGTTTAAGGGTAACGTTAAGGTTAAGGGTGTTACACAACATTTTGTCACCGTCCCTGCAATCCATCATCCCGTACCTTAGAGGACTATTCCTGTGACCTGTGAATATTAAAATGCCTTGAAACCACCTTCATGGCATCCTCTTTCAGAAGGAAAAACATTCCCCTGAAGACAATTTCCTCTGAAAAACCCTAAAAACAGATATTTTAGCCTTGGCATGACTAGCCAGTTCATCCCTCCCGCCAATGGGGGAAATCCACACTAGAGGGCGCTTCAACTGGCACTCTGCCCCTGTGTTTCACTTGCGCGAAGCCTATTAAGGGATTTAAAAAAAAAAAATGGTAGAAGTTTGATTCTAACAAACTCCTAATTGAATCATCAAAAGGATTTGAATGGTTTGGCTCCAGATCTTCATGTATAGAAAGTGGTTTTCCACCTATCATGGAAGCTTCCTAAGAGATAGGGCCTATCCCATGATTATAGGGATCCCAACTTCCCTTCCTCCATCTATAAAAGATTTCTCTCTCCATTAGAAAGCTAGCTGAAATTGTAGGAAGAAAAATATTGCCAGGTAACTATTGAAGCAGAGCCCAGAAGACCCCCGTAAGAGAGAGCTTTGTCCAAATTCCTGATAGTCTTCATTGAGACGCACTCCGCTACAAACCCCGCCTAAGGAATATCATAGCATCAGAGCATTTGGTTTTAATCTCCATTTTTGTCATCATTAATATAGGCAACTTTGATTTTGCTTCCATTCATGTGTTTACTCTTTTATGAAATGCAATGAATTATATCCTCTCTGACTGATATATAGTTACATGCTTTAAGTATTATGTTGTATGTTGTCATATCTATGCATGTGTACATGTGTTTGGACGAAGCAAACAGAAGGGCTGTGATCTATCAAGAAAAGGACGAGGAGAGCCACTTCTTCATCGACAACAACAACGTGGGATTCGAGGTAGGTTACTCATCATGACCTTTGTCTTTCTTGTAAATAGGAACCAATGTCTTTGCGTGATTTGATTATTGCTAGACCTGATCTGGGCTAGTGGGATCGCCTTTGTCCGCATAGGGGATTTACTGCCTCAAAAATTTGGCGGATCTGCTAGGGATTCAGTTGGAGTTAGTCTTTCCTCTTTGGGTTGTTTTTTTGGATTTAGATTGATTTATTTGCTCTTCTGGTTCACTTTCCTTGGTATTAGACCCCTGTTCAGCGCCAAAGGATTAGATATGACCTTTTCTTTTTTGAAATTTTCATCTTTTCATGGTTGGCTTTATTGGCACGTTTTCCACCATGACAATCGCACCCATTGGCACAAGTTTCCAATTCATCACCCGAGCCATCCCCTGTCTAGCACGGATTACAGTCAGACAGTCACATCATTTCCTGTAGGTGCTAGGGTTTTCCCTTGTTTGGGAGTTTTTTTGGTTAGTAATTTTGCTTCTAGGTTATTTTTAGATTTTTCTTGAAGTGGTGAGCTTAGTATTGGTTGGGAGAAATTCTTTGTTTTTTCATTTTCAATCATTGGCACTTGTTTTCAGTTAGCAACCCGCGCCAATTGGCCATTGGCGCTAGTTTTAAGTCAAGTGGCGCCAGTTGGTGCTTGTTTCACCCACCAAAGTCGTGCCAATTTCAGGGTGTGTGAAAAATTGAGATTTTTTCCCTAACTCCTTCACTAGTGTGTCTTTCCCTTCTAGTCTTTTCTCTATATGAGCATAGATTACATTTCTCATTGTTCAGCTGAAAAGTCTTCTTTCTTGATTGCTTAATGTAAAATGGAATGAAAAAGCTTTGAAAGTCCTTTTTGTGCTTGACCTTATATGTCTTGTAGCCTTTTGAGGAATTTCATTACAAAGCGTTTAAAACAACGATTGCATTCTTAGTGTGGTTTTGCATCCCTTTTGCATTCATCTTTCATTATGAATATTTGTGTTCATTTAGTTTTCGTCTCATAGTTTGATTTTCGTTAAAATGCATTAGATCACATTGCATTGAAGAGTATTTTTTGAGATTTATCATTTAACTTAGATTAAATTGTTTAACAATTGAAAGCTAAAAATCACATTTACTGCATTCTCTTTCATTAAAAGCATACATTAAGTAGATTATCATTTCATCAAAAAATGCATTGAGTGCATTCTTATCATTGCAAAAGAAAAAGGAAATTGTGCATAGATTACAATTGCATAGTTTTCAAAAAGAGAATTTTGCATAGATTACATCGCATAATTCACATCGTTGAATGTTTTAGATTACTTTTGGATAGTGAAAGTCATCTAGTTTAAATGAATTTTTTTTGCAGTGTTGTTGTTTGTTGCATCATTGTTTGGAACTCTTCCCTTAACTAGATATCATTCATCGAATTGAAAGATTTATTTCCTCATATAGCTGCATATAGGAGATTGTCAGATGACATGTGGTAGGGCCTTGAAACCGAGACATAATTGAAGATCAACCATAAAATTTATTCAATCAACCTAAGGAAGCATTGAAACCTAACAAAACATTTTTAGTGGTCTAGGCTAGTGACGTGTTCCGACGTCATTAAACCTAGTAGCTGTCGTTCTCCATCTAGCTTTAGACAACACTAGTACAGACTTGTGCTCCTCGTACCATCGAGTATATAAAGGGAAACCCCATTGGGTTGCAATGCTTTATCCATAGGAAGCCGAGTCTTCCGCCTCTTACCCATGATACACAGAACACAATATTCAGGGAGATTACCTGCACGTAAGTTAAGTCCTTGGTTGATTTATTTTTCATTTTTACCAAGGTGTATATGGAAATTCATAGATATCTGGTACACCCATTTTCCTAGATTACCAGAGCAGTTAGTTTGATCTTTAATGACTCCCTAAATTTGAAAATATCATCAAGTTCTTGTCCTTTCACGCTTGTTTCCAAACTAAAAGTGATAGAGTCACATTTTTATTGTTTCTCGATTCTTAAAATATGAAACAATAGATTCTGGTTTCAGTGTTTTAAAATTAACTACCCACGAAATATTCCTGGTTAAAGTTAGTTTCCTTAAGGTGTTGTTTTGAGTTGTCTCCGAAGGAAAATTTTCCAGAGTTCACCAACCAAGGAATCCCCTTTGAAGGGAATCTTGGTCATTTTTCTCCTTTTGGAAATGTTGGTGCTCCTTATATGGCAACTTTGTCCCTTCCTAGGTTAACTGTTGGGTTGCCTGTTTGGTTGTTTTCAACCTCTGTGGTCTCAAGTGTCCCGGCTACTGTACCATCCACTCCTTTGCCTGAGAAACACCATGTTGATTCGAAGGTGGACCTCTCCCCTTCTTCACCTGTTTCTTCATCCTCATCTTCTACTTCTCCTGGCGAAATTTTGGATTCTAGTACCTAGGTGGCTAAGAAGAAGAAGAAGAAGACTAAGAAGAAGAATTTAGATAAACGAGATGCTAATTCTGCAGTTGTTGCTTCTAAAAAACCTACTCTCGATGAACCTTCCAAACCTCCGTAGAAAGTTAAGTTCCCTTGCATGTTGTGCTAGGGAAACCATCTTCTTCGAGATTTCCCTGGCATTCCCAAGGTGCTCGAAAGTATGGTCCAATGGTCGTCCGCCATTTCCTTTGGCTTCTGGGAGTCAGGTTGGGGGCACGTCTTCAACTAGTGATGGTAAATCTCCTAAGAAGCACGATAAGCTTGCTAATACCTATAAGTTGTGCGAAGGGCACCATTCCATTCACCTTTTTCCATATATGGATGAAGCCAAGAGAGTTTTTGTAAAACTCAACTGTTTCTGCACCTTGCCTTCTGGTTGGTTACAAACAACTTTCTTTGAGTCCCTCAACAGTTGATTCAACGATCAGTCAAGAGTCATCCTTGGTTGATCCCGCTCCCCCGGAAATTCACCATCATGAATCCATCCCTGACCAACCATTGGTCATAGGACCATTTGAGTTGGCCCCATCTGTAGTCCACCAGGTCTTTTCCGTTGAGAGTGAATCTCACATCCCTCAGGTTCTTCTTGTTTCTTCAAATTCCTCGGACTTGGAGAAAAATTCTCCTATCCCTATACCTCAAGAAGTCGCTCCTCCTCCTTCCATGATGGAGGTCCCGAAGCATACCCCTCCTGACTCCATGATGGAGATCATGGAGGATGCTCTTTCTTCTTCCATAACACCGAGGGAAGACCATATCGGTTCAATGGTAGCCCCTCCGAGTAGTTTGGTTGCTTCCTTTGATTGGAATCGATCTGAGGGATACCGCCTTCCGTTTTATGTGCCTTTTGAGATCACGGTACAGGCCTCCCATCTAGTCGTACCTAGCACCATTATAGATGAAGGCACATCTGTTAGTATTTTATCCTCAACTACTTGGCAATAATTTGGCTCACCTCCGCTTGTGCCTGTTACCTAGAATCTGTTGGCGTTTAACAGAGGAACTAGTCAACTGTTAGGGATCCTTCCGAAGTTGCCTATTACTTTGGGAGGGAAAACTGTCCATATGGATGTGATGGTTGTTCCTAGACCATTGGACTTTAATTTACTCTTGGGCCATGATTATACTTATGCCATGGGAGTACTTGTCTCCTCCCTCTTTCATGTGATGTGTTTTCCGCACCAAGGTTGGATTGTGACCATCAATCAGCTTGCGTTGTTTGGTCCTAATATGGCAGCTAGTTCACCATCATCTCTACCGGATATATTTATCCGCCGGTCGTGTCATCACCACCACATGTCAATTATGTGGCTACCTATCCCGTGCTCGCATTTAGTGATAGTGCCGTTGTGCATCAGGTGCTAGGGGCATTGGGTCCTGATTTCCGAGATGTTGTTCTCCCATCTAGTGTGGAACTCTTGGAAGCTATGACTTCTTATTCATTATGGTGAGGTTTGTCGGAGCAGATTTCATTTTCTTGTGTCAAGCTCCTTAAAAAATGAAACAAGCTCCTCGGAGCACGGTTCTTTTTTCTTGTGTCAAGCTCGTTAAAAAATGAAACAAGGTGTTTGGAGCAGAGATCGTTTTCTTGTATCAAGGTCCTTAAAAAATGAAACAAGGTCGTCCGAGGATAGTTTGTCTTATGTATCAACCTCGTTAAAAAATGAAACAAGGTCATCTAAGGATAGTTCTTTTAATGTGTCAACCTCGTTAAAACAATGAAACACATTCCCTTGCAATTCGAGTCTTTGATAAGATCTTGTAAAATCCCAGTCGATTCTTTCTCTTGATCTCGTAACTTGAACCTTCACTCCATATTCCTTTCATATGGATTGAAGCTTGGGGGGCATGTACCTCGAATTGAGTCACCATGCTGGGGGCATGCTTAAATTTTTCAAGCATAGTTTGTTTCCGTTTCAAGCTTGTGTAAAAATGAAACCAACTTCAAGTAGAGTTTTCTAATTTCAAGCTTGTGTAAAAATGAAACCATTCCCATTTTACCTCTTGTGATTTCCATTTTATCAGCCTATTTTTCCAAATGAGCCTTGGTTCTCTCATTCCATCGTCCCCATCTGCTCGGCCGATCATACGCCTTCACTTGATTGTTTTACCCATTCCCGAGGAACCACTACAATAAGTGGTCTTGTTAGCCAGCCTCTGGACCTTTATCTTGTTCTGAGTAGTTCCACCATCACTGGAACTATTTTTTTCCCTTTATACCACTCGTTCCTCCAAGAGGAGTCACCTTTCACCTCTTTTTTGACTCTCTAAAATTGAAAAGATTTCTGAGTTGCTTGTCATTTTGAGATCGTTAAATTGGCTATGAAATGACATCTAACAAGTATAAGTTTACCCATTTTTTGGGCTGGGATAGATTATTTACGAAAAATGAATACCCTAGCCTATCGCGACTAGGAGGTTCTCTCAGACATAGTTTTCTACCTTTTCAGATCTGTGAGACTATCTACGAAAAGGGACTGCTGGAGTTTTCTTTTCCTCTATCTTTTCAAATTCTCTAAACATGAAAAGATACCAAGTTCTTCCTTTATCAGACTCATTAAAAACTAATGACATCAGACTCCATCGTAATGACGTTACTCGAGTTCCTCCTTCCTAGGGCTCGTTAAATGTACTAGGTTGGATTTGTCCAAAGGAAAAACTTATATCGCAAGCATATGCTATCCCCTTCAAGCTTGTTTCCAAAAATAATTGGGTTACTCGCCAGAAATGGTGCGGAAAAATGGAACCAGTATCACCGTCATATTAGCAGTATGTCGCTCTTGAACATGGCACTTGTCTGCATTCGTGTCGGGTTGGAGATATCTCATTTCATTCTCTGCTTGCCTCCATGGGTTTGGGTAATCTCTTTTGACCGCTCATCTGCTTTTTTCCACGTCATCATGACCTCAGATCCTTTGATGTCAAATAATTCCAAATCTAGTGTCGTACTGCCGATATGTTCAAGAGAAGTTGGCCTCTGTAGTCTTCAACCTCCCTCTGATTCTCTATCAATATTTATTCGCAAACATCATGTTCCTCTATATTGCGTCGATGATGTGGGAAACACTATGGCCCACCTTGGATCAAGATCACTTCCTATCGACTTCAGCTCATTATCTAGGAGGTTGATCTAGAGACTCCCTTCAGGTACCTTGGAGCCTGCATGCCTCAATGGCAGGTTCTTTGCATTCGATGCAAGGTTTTCATTATTGGCATTCGATCAGATGATTCTGTGGGTGTTTGATGCCAGCTTACTGTTCACATTTCGTGGATTGTACCTATAGTACCTTGAGGGCCATCCTCAGTATTGGTGGTTCCTCTCGTGTCCATTAACAAATTTCATTATTGGCTGGTAATCAGACGATGTTCTTGCATGTTCGACTTCATCTCACTTATTCACATGCTCGGACTTGTACTCTTTTTGGGTCGAGATGGAGCACAAGAACCTAGATTTTTTCTGATGAAGTCCAGGCTGCAAATTCTTTGTGTATTTTCATGATTAGTTACCTGACTCATTTGATTGGATGGATGTGACCATACCTGAGTCTACTTGTTGATCCTTTTTACTGGATGGTTGCGTCCATACCTTGGATCTCGGTTATTGTACACTCTATTACGGATGGCTGCACCCATACCACATGTCATGTATTAGAGATATCAGTTGTACTTGTATGCAGGTCTTCCGAAGACAGTGTTTTCGGTTGGGCGCATTCT
The DNA here is from genome assembly GCA_034641835.2 of Pinus albicaulis. NCBI lineage: Eukaryota > Viridiplantae > Streptophyta > Pinopsida > Pinales > Pinaceae > Pinus > Pinus albicaulis. The sequence continues at coordinate 981,418,225 of CM076578.1, read as the reverse complement.
CATAAATAATTTCACCCCTCCCTCTCTCTCGGGCCTCATGCTTTGGGGGCATCTGTTACACAAAATTTTGTCACTGTTCCTGCAATCCCTCATCCCGTACATTGGAGGACTCTTCCCGTGACCCGTGAACAATAAAATGACCTAAAACCACTTTCATGGCATCCTCTTGCATAAGGAAAAACATTCCCCTAAAGAAAATTTCCTCTGAAAAACCATAAAAACAGAGGTTTTAGCCTTGGCGCAACTAGCCAGTTCATCCCTCATGCCAATGGGGGAAATCCACACTAGAGGGCGCGCCAACTGGCGCTACGTCCCTGTGTTTCACTCGCCCCAAGCTTATTAAGGGATTTTAAAAAAAAATAAATGGCGGAAGTCTGATTCTAACAAAATTTTGAATGAATCATCAAAAGAAGTTGAATGGTTTGGCTCCGGATCTCCATGTATAGGAAATGGTTTTCCACCTATCGTGGAAGCTTCCTAAGAGATAGGGCTTGTTAGCCATCTATAAAATTTTGTCATATCAAGTGGTGGCTAAATAATTTTGGAAAACCTTCAAGAAACAATTTTGTTGCCAAAATTGTTGGTGCTTAAATTCTTCTGAAGATGTTCTATCCTTTGGTTAATCGTCACTGTTGTTTCCCTTTTAATTCTAAAATATGTTATTTTCATGAAAAAAATACTGCTGCAAAATCCCATTTTTTCCCTCCTCCACTAAAAAACGAACCTTCATTTTATTCCCCTTTTCCCCCATGAAATTCCTCTATTTTTCATGATTTCCCTTCTTCCCTTCATGAAAATCTCTTTTACAAATTATAAAACTCATTTTTAAACTTTATCGAAACCCCCAAATCCATCAAAAACTGTGAAAAAATTCATAAAAAATTAATTTTTTAAGCTGCAAGCTTAAGCCCCTTTGGGCTAAGTCCTAAACCACTTCCCCACCATATGCCTTGGTGCTAGAACCAAGCACTTATCCCATTAGGCACTTATCGCATCAGAGAAATTGGAGCGCGCAAGTCTATTTCTTATGGTGAAGCCTCCGATGTGATAAGCCCTTTGTCTTATAAACCAAAATCTTATTACCACTTCATATAACCCTTGTGCTTGCAATGGGGTGCTAAAAATTGTTTAAAACCCATTCCCGATGTTTATTTCCCTTTGTAAATTCATAAACCCACTTTTCCTAAGTTTTGGTCTAAACCCACCAGAACAATGTTTTTTAATGAAAATGGTTAGATTGAAAAGTCCCGTATCATTTTTTTGATGTGACTGAGCCTCATTGTATAAACCTTTTCCCTCCGCTTCTCTACATATAAGCCTATGCCTGAGACCAAGAGTTAAATTCCCAAAGCGCTAATCGCATCGGAGAATTAAAATGGGCAGATTGAAAGACCAGCATCGTGCTTCCGATGCAATTGGCCCTTATATATATTAGCCCTAGGCCTATTGCTTTCCATTAAACCAACAACCCTACAACCGGGCGCCAATTTATATATATATATATCCCACCCCATAGTCAATAAAAATTCATTTTTAATCAAATTCTGCCTTCTTTATGTTATAATGTGGTCTCGCCGTTCATTAATCAAACCCATTCCCGACCATTGATCTAAAGCCAATCAATGATCATAACAACATCACATCGCAAGTTTTATCGGGCGCATTTGTTCCCCACCACGATTGGTCACCTTCTAACACATCCTCCACCGTCGAACTGATCTGTAGATCGACGACCAACGATCAATCGCTTCAATGCCTCCATGTTCTTTATCTCGCAGATTTCGAAAGCTCCGATTGCATCTGGGCCATCCACATGTCCAGATCGGATGGTCCAAAATGCATCTCCCCACTTTGGTTAAAAACATGCAGCCCCGCTCTATAATTTTTTTCCAACAAATCGCAGTCATTGATCTCTGTAGATCAAATGGCCCATATTAATCCTTTTCTTCGCTTTGTGAATTTGTTTATTATCCCCAGTTTCAAATCCTAGTCATTGATTTGTTCCATCTAAACGATTCACATTAAACCTGACAGGCCTGCCTCCAGTGGGTCCTGCCTTCCTCAGTTTTTAATCTCAGCTGTCTAATCCTTGATCCAATGGCCTATATTGAAACCACCTTACCTGCTATCTGCCCGCGCATCTATCCAATATCACAACCATTCTTCATCGTTAGATCTGAGGCCCCAGATCTAACGGTCGATTTTCCATATCGCGTAGCTTCAAGCACGAATGTTAATCCACAAAATTTACGTGATATAATTTGTTTTGGAAAGCCACGTGGTGGAATTTGACACATATCACATTCAAAAAGGAAAAACCACTTCCCTGCACTTTCACCGTGCGAAATCTGTGGTTTTACCTTCCGAAACCACTTTCCTCATTTTCTATTATATCGCGCATGCTTCCTGCCATTGATCTTTGCAGATCAACGGCTCAGATCTAATCTTGCCCTACGCTATCACCCTCTGCCTTCAAAAAAGGATTTCAATGAGTGATCTCCACCATTGATCGGCTGGGCCGATCTCATCCGAAAACCCAGGTTATGTCTGAAATCCCAATTTCAAGTCTTAAAAAATTTCCTCCGCCTAAAAGAAATTTCCTCATTTCCTTTGTATTTCTTCTATTTTCACATAAAGCGACCCTTCTCCATTATATTAACTCGGTCACTCCTAGTCATCGATCTTCGCAATATCGATAAATATGACTTAATTCCCACCACTGCTTCTTCCAAATCGCCTTCCTTTCACCTCTGCAGAAAATCTCTGTCGTTGGATGCTGCCATCCAACAGCCACGCTCCTACCCAAAACCTCCAAAGCAGTTTTTACCAAATATGTAGGATTTCTTAATTATTTTTGAATTGTGAAGGATTTAAATGGTTTTCAAATGTTTAAAAAAAAAATTAAAGCCGAGGATGATGATCCTCCAGACTTTCATTCATCAAAAGGAAAGCCATATGCAGGGTTCAATTTCACGTTTCATCGATGCCTCATAGGCATTGATGCCATATGGACCTTGTACACACCTTCAAATCAACAATACATAGTAAGATTAAATCAAATCAAAGAGTATCATTGTCAAAGACCCAAACACTACAGGAATGAAGGATTAAAAATTGATTATACAGTTTAATGGATTACGACTAAGGTCTATTATCAAAAGCCTAATCCATTGAATTAAACATAGTTAAAGGAAAATCAAGATTATTTATTAGACAGAGGATGCCTCCACTGCCACATCAGAGGAAAATTGATTCCTCTCAGCTACCAGATTGCCACCTGTGGCTTCACAGCATTCGAACAAAGGCCAAGTAATGACCAGAACAGATCATATCTTCCCCTTATAGCTAAACATTTATTTCGAATCAAAGAAGCTAATATAAACTATCAGTAGAGTTATTGCAAAAGATGACACAGAGCCTTAAAAGTCAACAAAAGCTTCCACTGAGCTTAATTATTAATGTAAAACGATTAATACAGAAAAATATATGTAAAACTTCTCCATTGAGCCCCTCAAAGGCCGAGAAGCATTAACTGTATTAATTGAAATCATAAGATATTTTCTCTCTTTTGACCTCCTCATCCCTCTATAAATTTTTTTTGAGCAACCCATTGTAAACATTGGTTGATTGGTCACTAGTTATAATACTGAAACTCTCTGAAATAATACATAATCTATAGAAGTTGAAGAAGAAATTGAAGTCTAGGAAGCCCTGATGATGTTGTTGCATGCTTGTTCTTGAGAAGGCTCTATCATTGGATCCATGAGCTTGGTTGTTGGTGAAGCATTCTGAATTTTTTAATGTTTTCCCTTGTATGGAAATAATAAATCATATCCATAATGAAGTTATCTTATAGAATCATTAAGTTTTACCTGAAGCAAGAGCATGAATCCTTCAGAAATGATAGCAGAAACACATGGAAAAGCTGCAGAAATACTTAACAATATTTTATATGAGGAGCTTCAACTGATGTAGGTTAAATATCATATATAAAACTGATAAATGGCTGAAACATCAGATCCATATCAGATATGGAAACTACTCAGCCTTCTTAACAAGATCCCCTTGGGGTTTTGCAAAAATAATGCATAACAATTTTTAGATCTAGATTTTAACACACTGAACTGTAGAAAAATTTAGAGATTTCTGAATATGGATTTCATTAAATTAAATATCAGATATTAATCATGAATATATCAGAAAGCTACTTTACAAATCTCAAAGGGAGAGGCAAGCCTGAATCACCAGAGAGCTAGTACAATGAAAGATCTAGACATTAGAGAAACTTGTACATAAAATTTACCTAGTATAAAGAAGATACTGTGCAGTAGATGGAAAGAAATGATACAAAAAATAAGAATTAAAGATTTGAAACTACAATGAGAGTAATATCCTCTTCCAGGTGGTCACAAGACACCCTCCCTGAGAGAAATCTCCTCTAGACAACTAGATCTTGCAGATCTAGTTCCCCACTTACTACAAATCACAAATAGCTACAAAACCCTGAATAGGACTAGCGCTGCAATAGAAATGAAGCTTGGCCATAATGCTGGATAGTGGAGATATGCATCACAATCTCCTCCAAAGAGCTACTCCATGGAAGGAGAGAGGATTCCTAAACAGGAAATCCCCTTCCCTTAGGCTAAACAACGAAGAGACTAGAGTTGCTACAATAACTTCTCAAAATTATTCAACAACCTTTACTTGTTGCCTCTCCTTCTATTTATAACATGAGGGTTTTCCAAAACCCTAAACCATCTCATTCAACTTATCCTCTTTCACATATGTGATCCTCTTCTAGAAGTGCATTGTTCTTGGTGGATAAGTTTCCCTCCAAACTGTGTTGTAGGTGGGGCCAAGTTGACCCACTCAAATGAATTTCCCCTTTTCACACTTAGGGGTGTTTAATAAATAGCCCAGATTTATCCCCTTTCACATTGGGCATGTATTTATTCTTAACTTAGGAGTTTAATAAACCCCTTCACATGCTTTTATTCATGAATAAAGAAAACTGGAAATAAAATGCAATATTCCCATGAGCTGGAAAAATTGGGAATATTACAATCCTTCACTATTTTATGTTTTCTTTTGCTGAGGTATTTTAGAGTCTTTAATATCTCTCTTTAGTCCTCATGCTTTTTTATTTCTCTAATAGTTTGAATAGTTGGTTTCAGCATGATTTATGGTTCTCCCTACTTGTCTGCTGCCACTTAAAGGCTATTATTAAAGTCTCCCTTTGAAGTATCTTTGTTTATAGTGAGCCAAGGAGGTCTGTTCTGATCATGCCCCTTGTCCTTGATTGAATAGTTGGCTTAAAGGTCTTTATAGTTGTGATCATAGATATATTTAGGTGTTCCCTCTTCTATGACCATGATTATCAGTAAATATTTTATGTTTTCTAAGTCATTTGAAATAAAATATTTGAGGAAATAGGGTGTTCCCCGAATCTTAGATCTCATTTCAAAAGTTGTTTTGAAGTCATTATTTTCTTAAAGTGTGATTTGTAGAATTCATGGTTAGCCCTGTCTATCAAATAGCTCTTTATTGTTCAAGTTGTGCTTTCAAATTCCCTTTGTTGAGAATTAAACTTCTCTTTCCAAATCATTGATGTCCATCTCATTCCATAACTAAAGGATACTACTGCCAAGTTAGATTTTCCCTTTGATATACCATATCCATTGATAATTTTTTCATGACATCTTTTGACTCCATTGCCTAATGAAACTAACATTTCCCATTTCTATCTATCTTTCCTAGACCTTTTATGTTCTGCTGTATCAATTCAACCAAACAAACAAACAGACATCTGCACTTAATAACTAGTCTAAAACCAATATTCAAAGCACACAAGATAAACCTTTGCAAAAAACAAATAATTTGAGAGATCCCTCTCTGAGAGTAGGAGGACTAGATCCTGTAACTTTAAAGATTGGTTCTGATGTTGCCTTGTCTTTTGATTTTCCAAACTATCAAAACATGGGGGACCAACATAATGGAGATCATGGTGGGACCCTGAGTAAAATATTTAAAACAAAACACTCCCTATCCAGTATAACATAAGTAGCCTTCTTCAAGCACTTCATAACAAAAATGGTAATCATGATAGGACTTAATTGAATCAGTGACAAACTAAGTAACCCTTAGGATTCTCATAAGACCTTATCAAACCTTGAAGGAACCAGTTACCAAGCCATAAGAGTGAACTCTGTATGTTTAAACACCTTAGCTAAGTATTAAATCAAATTTAGGATACTCTCTTAACCCATAGAATTAAAAACTCAGAAAAACCCAAAAACATTTCAGTTTGGCTTCATAGTAAACATGGTGGTGGAACCATCCAATTTTTTACCTTCATAGAAGCTAAATAGTTTCCACCAAGTGACTCCATTAGCCCCAGTAGGCCTATTACTCATCTAGGCTCCTAATTATCTTTAGGACTGTGTGAACCAGCCTTGAAGAAGTTTAGAAGCCTAGTCCCATACTAGATAAGACATCATGAGAGGTAAAACTCCCAAAAACAATCCCTAAAACTTTAACCTCTCTCATTTTTGAAAAATAGTCTAGCTTCACATAGGATCAACACTAGCTCCCATCCAGACCCAAATCTTCCTTTAATCATTGACAATATAGATAGAATTTTGTGGAAGACTTCTAAATCTGGAGAATTAGTTGCTAATAGGAGCCTCTTAAGAAAAAAATCTTTCCCTGAAAACTTTGTTGTTTTAGAGGATTTACACTTTGATTTACATCATACAAAGAACATCTTTAGAACTAGATCTCAAGGTGATTTAAACCAAGTTGATCTTGACATTGCAGATTTGCAACAAAGCTTCAGTAGAGAAGCCTCACCTTCCACTCCTCCTAATTCCCAGCTTCTTCATCACTTTAGCCTTTTCCATAACAAGTCTGCTCTAAATCAGTTTGTTGGCCCAAGTGTTTCTTCCACTCCAATTCATACTACCACTGTGCAAAACACTCTTATTCAGCCCACTTTCACACTTGTAAATACACTCCTTGTAAATCCACCCTTATTTCCAACCATGGAAATGTGGTATGCCCCATTAGTGTTACCACAACCTCTACTTCCCTTACCAAATGATTACCAATCCAAAATTCCTCACTTCACTGGAAAAGAGTCTACAACAGCTCAACATCATGTAGATAGGATGGAAGATGCATTTGATTACATGGAGATATAATAAGAAACTGTGAAGATGAGGATCTTTGCCCAAAGTTTAGGAGGAGATGTAAAGAAGTGGTTTAAAAACGTACCTCCTAACAGCATAAATGATCTCCCTGCCTTGTATCAAACATTCATCAACAAATGGGAACTCAAAAAGAACCCTCTCCAAATACTAGTAGAATATAGCAGCCTCAAGAGAAATCAAGGGGAGAGTGTTCATGACTACTCCACTAGGTTCAATAGAATTTACAATGCTTTTCCACCTCACGTGAAACCTCCCCAAGGCATGGCCTTAGTAAGGCATCCTGAAGGATTTAATGCTAAAATGCCTTATCAATTGAGGGAGAGAGATTACTTAACCTTAGAAGACATGCAGAAAGGAGCGGTGAGCATAGAAGAAAACATAATTGAGAAGAGAAATAGGTTGAGATTAGAGAAGAGGGTAACTTATAAAGATGACCTACTACCCTCAACCTCAAATTCTTACACAAAAATTGATAACCTAGTGAAGGTGATGGAGAGGATGCTTGAAAACATCAACTTGAATGATAGAGTGCCACCAAGAGAACCTCAAAATAACCAAAATAGAAATAGAAATTAGAATTATAGAAGAGAAAACAATCAAGATAAGCAAAAATAAAGTGACCAACAGGTTAGACCTCCCTTCCAACAGAACTATGTGGATCAATATGAAGAATACAGGGAGATGGAAAGGTTGGGAGAAGCTCATGTAAACTTGATTGGATCAAACAATGGGGATGATGTTTTCCTCACTAAGGAAGAACAAGGTTTCTTCTCTGATAAAAATACAAACACCTCTGAAGATTTTTATGATTATAGATTGGGGTTTGAAAATGCAATCATGGAGGTACACAAACAATAAGATCTTAGGAACAAAGGGAACGTAGACATTTCAAAGGATAAAAAAATTAGCACTGCTATCAAGAAAAACGCAGAAAGTCAGCCTAAGAAGAAAGCAGACAAATCCATCACTTTGGCTAGAAAACTAGATTTAAACAAAGAGAAAAACAACCAGCCAAATGTGGAACAGAGTACCCCTAGCACTTCAACTAGTGGTCCTAACAAAACTATCCCAGTTACCAGTCCAAAAAAAGTTCAGCAAATCAAAACTGCTGAAAGGAATTCAATTGAAAAAACATATGTAAATATGAACAAATCAATTGTTCCTTTTAGCCTTGAGGGAGAGATTGCCAAGATAAAAATTACTATCCCCTAGTTGAACTAGTAACCCAAGAAGTGTACAAAAGCCAAGTTTTAAAAGCTTTGAACCTAGGAAGTGATACTTACACCTTAAACTTGACATATGACAAGCCTGAGTTGTTGTTTGGTCTAGAAGTTGAAGGAAAATACCAAGAAGGGGTTGTCCCTCCCTTCTATGTTAGTTTGAACATACATGAGAAAATTTTACATAATGCCATGTTAGATTCTGGAGCTTCACACAATCTGATGCCCAAGGTAGTAATGGAAAGCTTAGGCTTAGAAATTACTAAACCATACAAAGATTTATATTCCTTTGACTCAAGCAGAGTCAAATGTTTTGGTTTAATCAAAGATTTATGTGTTAACTTAGCTCAAATCCCTGCTAAGAGTCTAGTAATGGACATAGTTGTAGTCGACATTCCCCCTAAGTATGGCATGCTCTTATCAAGATCGTGGGGAGCCAAACTTCAGGGAAGCCTTCAAATGGACATGTATTACACCACCATCCTTAATTTTAACCAAAACAGAAGACTATACAGGGAATATCACATGAAGTACATGGTGAGAAACATAGATAAACCAAACAACTCTCCAATCTATTCTATTCAGTCAAGTTTAGATTCCTTTATCTTGTACAAAGAAGATGAAATTACTCAACAATAAAAGGAAAATATAGACCCAACCAGTTTACTAGAGAAATTGGAACATCCCTCAAATAAGATACAAAACCTTGGCAATCAATAGCAACAAGAAAATGAAAATGAGGAAAATATACTTCGGACAATAAACTTTGATGGATCTTGTAATAAAACAAGTGCGGGGGTAGGTGTTTGGATTCAAAATACGAATCAGAGTTTTTCATATAAATTATATTTCCCATGCACTAATAATATCGCTGAGTATGAAGCACTTCTCCTAGGCTTACAATTCCTTAAACAATTAGAAGCCCAAAAGATATCAATCTTAGGAGATTCTGAACTTATCATAAGACAGATCAAAGGAGAGTACTCAGTTAGAAATCCAAGGCTTAGGGAATATCGAAATGCTGCCCTTGATTTATTGAAAACCTTTGAAAAGTATGAATTTATTTTCATTCCTAGAGAACTAAATCATCTAGCAAATGAAATCGCTTTCAATGCCAGCAACTGCAAAATACTTGAGATAAATGAACAACTTAGCATGAAGGTAAAACACAGGCCTGCTGTGCCTGATAACGAAGATCACTAGCAAGTGTTTGATTTTGACAAACACATAGATGATTTCTTAAAATCAGAAAATGATTTCAACATACCAATATCAAAAACCAGCCATAAAGAAAATAGTTTGTATATTGAAAAATTCCTAGAAGTTGAAATGACATATTCTACCGATATTAATCATTATGAAAATCCTTTTGAAGCATAATTAATTGATAATGTAGACCAAGAATACTTGGAAGTTTTACAATGCAAGAATGATAGAATTCCAAGAGGTCTCACACCTTTAGAACACCTTTTTGATTTTAACGATGTAGCCAAAGAACCGAGAATGGAGCCTGTGGAAACAAATGTAGAAGAACATAACATAGACAACCTAGCAGAACCCAAGATGATTAAACTATCCAGCACTCTCCCAGCTCACATAAAATTGCAATACATAGAGCTTTTCAAAGATTTTAAAGATGTTTTTTCTTGGGGGTACAAGGACCTGAAATCATATTATACTAGCATCATTCAGCACAAAATCCCTCTCAAATAAAATCAAAATCCTTTCAAACAAAAGCTAAGGAGAATAAACCCTGTTTTACTCCCTTTAGTTAAGGCAGAAATTGAAAAGATGCATGATGCTGGGATCATAGTACCAATTAGATATTCAGAATGGGTATCAAACTTAGTTTCTGTTAGAAAGAAGACAGGGGAAATCAAGCTCTGTATTGACTTCAGAAATTTAAATAGAGCCTCTCTAAAAGACAACTACCCATTACCCAAGATGGACCATATACTTCAAAGGGTAGTTGGGTCAAAAATGATATCCCTCTTAGATCGGTTCTCAGGTTACAACCAGGTGTTAGTGCTCCCAAGTGATCAAATCAAAACCGCTTTTACCACACCTTAGGGCACCTTTATGTATGTCAAAATTTATTTCAGATTGATGAATGTAGGGGACACCTTCCAAAGTGCCATGGAGATAGCCTTCTCTAAATATATTGGCTATTTTATAATCATTTACCTTGATGACATAACCGTTTTCTCAGAAACTGATGAAGAACATTTGATTCACTTGAGGAAAGTTTGTGAGAAGTGTAGGAAATTTGGCTTGTCATTGAATCCCAATAAGACACTCTTTAGTCTCCAAGAAGGTAAAATTCCTGGCCATATAATTTCAGAAGAGGGAATCAAAATAGACCCCACAAGGATATATGGAATATTACAAATCAGCCATCCAAGAATCCTCAAAGAACTACAATCTTTCATTGGAAAGATTAATTTTTTGAGAAGGTTTATCCCCAATCTTGCTGAGCTATTAAAATACATTACAAAAATTATTAAGAAATATGTAGGTGTAAAATGGACTTTACCCGCTAAACAATCATTCGAACTGGTCAAACAAGCTCTTACTCAAACACCAGTCCTGATTAGTCCAGCTTTTACGAAAGACTTTTATATCTTTTCTTTTGCATCTCAGCATACAATAGTTGTAGTGTTACTTCAAAATAATTACTTGGGGCAAGAAAAACCAATATCCTTCTTTAGTAGGGCCTTAAGAGATGCTCCTCTCAAATATAACATCATGGATAAGTAAGCATTAGCATTAGTGAAATATTTAAAGGAATTTAGAGTCTACATTTTACACTCTCACATAATTTCTTTTGTTCCACATACTGTTGTCAAGGACATTCTAATTCAAGACCCTGATGGTAAAAGGGGAAAATGAATTGCAACTATTATTGAGTATGACTTAGAAATTGAGCCCACCAAATTAGTTAAAGGGCAAGGATTATCAAAAGTTATGGCTGAGTCTAACTTCCAAGCACTAGACATAAATATGGTATATGTGTTGGAATAAATAGAAGAATCTATTACTCCTTTCATTGAAGAGACATTTCTGAATTCTCCTTGGTATGCTGACATTATTTATGTTCTTTTATATTTGAGTGCCCCTCCTTCTTTTTCTAAAACTAAAGCTAGATTTTTGAAACAAAAAACTTCGAGTTATTGCATCTTAGATGGGGTATTATATTGGAAAAATGCTACTGGAATTTTTCTTAAATGTTTACTTGAAGATGATGAAGGGAAAATCATGCATGAGTTGCATGACAGAGAATGTGGAGGACACCTCTACTAGAAGTCCACAACAAACAAAATTCTTAGATCTGGTCACTATTGGCCTACCCTTTTCCCAGATACTCAAAATTTGGTCATGTCTTGCCATAAATGTCAAAATTTTGATGGAAAGAGAAAACTCCTTCCCTTACCATTACATCCTATCAGAGTTGAGGCACCTTTTCAACAATGGGGTTTAGACTTCATACGGAGAAATTCAAACATCTTCCTCAGCCCAACATAAGTGGATCCTCACAGCAACTGACTTCTTTACCAAGTGGATAGAAGTTATACCCTCCAGAAATGCTAATGACTTTGTCATTATCAAGTTCCTTGAAACAAATATCCTATCCATATTTGGTTGTCCCAGAAAAATGATAACAGATAACGCTGCTACTTTTAAATCTAAGAAGATGGGTGATTTCTGTTACAAATACCACATAACCTTGGGCCATTCTACTGCCTACTATCCCCAAGGAAATGGATTAGCTGAATATTCCAACAAGAGCCTCATCAATATCATCAAAAATATGTTGGAACAGAGTCAAAAATCAAGGCACAGTAAGCTGGTTCATGCCTTATGGGCTGATAGGTTAACTACAAAGAATTCAATAAATATGTCCCCCTATCAGCTGGTCTATGGCATGGATGCAGTTTCTCCCTCCTCAGTAGGAGTTCCAATCATGAAGCTCCTTCAAGAAGTGCAGGTCGAAGAGAATGATATGCAGAGGAGAATCAATCAAACCATCCATTTACAATAGACCAGAGAAGAAGTCTATGAAAGGATGTAGTTAGTCTAAGAAAATGTAAAGAAACTATTTGATAAGAGGAATAAGGCAAACAATTTCCAGGTTGGAAATGTTTTTCTTAAATGGGATTCGAGGATAGAAGAGAAGGGAAAACATGGCAAGTTTTAGAAGTTGTGGAAAGGCCCCTATATTGTTCATGCTGAGAGAGGTCACAATGCATTTTTCTTGAAAGAATTGAATGGAGAAGATCTGTATGGAGGTCCTGTCAATGGCAAGATGCTGAAGCATTACTTCTGCTAGGAGTCAGGAGTTTCAAATCATTTTTATTTTTCATTGTAAATATCATAGTCTGAATGTTGCATTCAAAGTTAGAAAAATAAAAATACAAAAAAAGTAAAAGAGAGAAAAGAGGGCAGATTGTAAAAAAAATAAAGGTACAACCCCATACCAAAATTGAAGCAAAATCTAAAAGTGTGCAAGCTCAAATGCCACTACTAAAAACACCTTTCTAGTTAGCCATACAGCCTAATCATGGATAATTAGTTTTAAATTGACTGCTGATAGGTTAAGGAATTCGATTTTCCAAATAGCTTACTCTTGGCTTATCAGTAGGTAGATTAGGTTAGAAGTTAAAGGTTCAAACATGTTCAAAATATGAACGTAATTTTCCAAACAAGAATCACTCCAATCTGTTTTAAATCCTAAGTCAAAATAGAGGTAAAACTGGTTCTAATCAACTCAAAATCTGAACCAGAGAACAAGCAAAGAACAACTCAAACAGAAATAAAAACAGAGCTGAAAAAAGATGAAGGAAGTGCTTGAACTTTCAGACCTTAAGCCTTCCATTTTGATTTAATTTTGTGCAAAATAACGTCTATGTGCAACTTGTTGTTTTATTCCATAGATCAGAAACAAGATAGACTGTCTAATCCTGACTTGTATGCTTTTAAATTTCTATTTTAGAAGTTAGTGAATAAAAATATGTTAGACTGTTTAATCCTAACAAATTAGTAGATTAGGTAGAGAAGCATATGAACTCAACTGTTTAATCTGAGTTCATGGAGACATAAGAAGTATAATTAGATTAGTTTATTTCTTTCAAAAGAACAAAAAGTTGTAAAACTCTCCAATTGCACTCTAAAGAAGAAAAAATGTTAGACCAGTAGGATTGGGTAAGTAGAAATCTTGTGTTGATGAAAATCCATTATTTTTTATGGCTGCTAATATTTTTCAGAGCAAAAGAAGAACATCCAAATGAAGAAAGGTATCCCAAAGGATAAGGCACTGATCAGCCTCTAGAGAATGCAAATCTGAAATTCTTGATGCCTTCAAGAAGGCACCATCCCCAAGTGGAGCCACTGTTAGCCACCTATAAAATTTTGTCATATCATGTTAGGTCCCTATATCACTAGTATAGTCCCTTATTATTGTTATTTTAAACCCCTTATTGTTATTATTGTACCCTTGTAACCCCCATTTTGTTATTATTGTGCCCTTAAATTATTATTGTTAGGTTGGCTAGGATTACACTGTGGCCCACTAGGATTACATTATGGCCCCATGGACTCCTATATATAGAAAGGAGGTTTTGTAAATTGTATCATCCAATAATTGTTCATTTATGTAATGTATTGGAGGTTTCCCCCTTGAAGTGGCTTATTTCTAAGGCGTTGATATCTCTTTTCTTTTGTTTTTGGAGCTAGTTTCCCAACATTTGGTATCAGAGCTTTGGATTCTAGGGTTTCACTACTCCAAACAGGTCATCATGGAATTTTCGCTATAATTTTTTTTCTAGGAAGTTTCAGAAGCTTAAATTTTTAGGGTGCGAAGCCACCATCTTGAGGAATATTTTCTAAAAATTTTAGAGCTTGGTTCGCAATATTTTCGAAGATATGATCTATGGAAGTTAGGTCTTTTTTCAGGCTCCTAAACAAGTCATCGTGGAATTTGCGCTATAACATTTTTTATACTGAGGTTCAGAATCCGAAATTTTTATTGTACGAAGCTGAAATCCTAAGGAAACTTGTCAAAAAATTTCAGAGATTGGTTCGCAATATTTTTGGAGATATGATCTGTGGAAGGTAGTGCTTTTTCATGCTCCTGAATTTCATCTCAAAAAGGTGATCGTGGGAAAATTTCAATAACTCTCTCTTTGAGCATCGGATTGGAGTGCCGTAAAAATTGGTCGCAATTGCACAGATTGCAGATTCTTGGCTATCAATTTCAAAGGTGAAGGACAAAACAGTGACATGTGGCAAGTCGTACAAGTTAGCTATACTGAACCAGTCCATAATTAGGTAATTGTGGGAGATTGGACATAACTTTGTCTTGGAGAATCCAAATCAAGTCAGCCCTGTGGCATTCAAAAAAGAACTCAGAGGGATACTGTAGTGCTGAATTTAAGATATTGAAGAGCTGCAATCATAGAGATAATACAATTTCAATATCGAGCTCCTCAAAAGCAAGTAAAAGGTGTGTATTTTTTTTTCCGAATTGCATAAGTCTTGTTTGAAGAATCAAGTTGAATTCATTTCAAGGGAATATTGTAGAATAGATATCAGTATTGGATTATAAAATGGCCCCTAAAAATAATTAAACACCCATTAAGCCTTTGGAAATATCTACTATGACTCATGAAGACGAAGAATGGCAACATGACATATCAAAATTACAAGAGCAAGTGCAACAAATTTTGCTCTCGCAAAGAGCAACAAAAAATGACATGGAAGTTTTGAAGAAAGTCATAGAAACTAAGATGGATGGTTTTAAGACAAGCGTGGAATCTAAGATAGATGGCATGGAATCTAAGATTGATGGCATGGAGGCTGGCATGGAGTCTAAGATGGATGACATGGAAGCTAAGATTGATGAGAAAATGGAAAACATGAAGAATTTTCTAAAAGCAGACATGGAAGGTTTGATAAAGTTGATACAAGAAATGTTTCCTAATGGTGAAAATATAGTAGAAGAACCTCATGATGAGAACAAAATAAATTTTAATCGTGATTTCATAAACTATAATGTTGGCGGGAAGAACCACCATATTCCAAAGATGGATATGAGGAAGTTTGATGGAAAGGATCCTGTAACATGGATACTACATATGGAGCAATATTTTGATCTCCATAACGTGCAAAACACACAAAAGGTACGCATTGCAAATTTACATTTAGAAAAAAATACATTTTTATGGTATCGATGGCTTTGCTCCCGTAAAAAAATTGTCACTTGGTCAATTTTTATGGAGGAAATGATAGCACATTATGAGGATACAAAGAGCAACACCTTCTTTAGCCAATTGATAAATCTCAAACAAAAGGGTTTAGTGGGGCAGCACATTGAGGACTTCCAAAAATTGAATATAAGGGTAACTGATATTTTAGAGGAACATATGATTGATCTCTTCATAGGCACTCTAAAGGATAACATCCAACATGAAGTTCGTTTTTTGGATCCTGATTCATTGGATAAGGCATTCAGGTTGGCAAGAAAAGTTGAATGTAAAATTATGGCGACAAGGAAGCCTACCACTCAATTCTATAAAGAAGGAAGTGTTGCTACGTCGAGATTTCCACAACCTACAAGGTTAACACCACAAAAATTGGAAGAAAAAAGAGAAAAAATGCTTTGCTACAGTTGTGATAGCAAATACACTAAAGGTCATAAGTGTTCTGAAAAGAAATTATTTTACATAGATTGTGAAGAAGAAGAAGAAAATGAACAAGAAAGGGATATACACTAAGAACCAGCCCTAGAAGAGGAAGAAATGAATCCGACCATATCATGTAATGCACTGGTAGAAATTACCACTCCTCAAACTCTCAAGATAGAAGGACAGATCAAGAAGAAAAAGGTAATATTGTTGATTGATTCAGGTAGCACCCATAATTTTATTCATTGTAAGGTAGCCAAGGAATTAAATTGTTTCCATTACCCAGCACCAGAATGTCAAGTGATGGTTGCAAATGGAGGAACTATAAATTTCTCTAGGAAATGCCATAATATCAAGCTAACCATGGGGGAATATCTATTGACTAGTCCAATGCTTTCCATTCCTATGGGAGGTGATGATGTTGTACTAGGAGTACAATGGTTACAATCTTTGGGGACGGTAGCTTTTAATTTTCAAGAAATTTTCTTGAAATTTTTTTCAGAAGGAAAGGAAGTTGAGTTACGAGTTATTTCAGGGAAGCCAGGAAGGATAATAAGCTCTAATGTCATGAAAAAGCTTCTAAATAAAGAACAACGAGGTGTAATTGCACAATTATGCTCACTAGAAGTTCCAACATAAAAATCATCTATTCCTGCAGATCTCCAACAAGTCTTGGACAATCACTCCAAGGTGTTTGAAACTCCCAAAGGAATCCCAACTATTTTTGATCATGATCATGCTATTCATTTGATTCCACGAAGTGTTCCTCCAAAAATCAGGCCTTATAGATATCCTTACGTCCAAAAGAGCGAAATTGAACGTATGATTGCAAAAATGTTAGAGGCAGGTATAATTCAACCTAGTCAAAGCTCTTTCTCTGCTCCTATAGTATTGGTACACAAGAAGGATATATCATGGAAAATTTGTTCAGATTATAGGGAGCTCAAGAAGCTCACCATTAAGGATAAATTTCCCATTCCTATGATTGATGAATTATTGGATGAATTACATGGAGAAATTTATTTTACCAAGTTGGATCTTCGTTCAGGATATCATCAAATTAGAATGAAGACTGAAGATATTCCAAAAATATCATTTCAAACTCATGAGGGTCATTATGAATTTTTGGTCATGCCTTTTGGCCTTACCAATGCGCCTTAAACATTTCAAGGGTTGATGAATTCCATTTTCAAACGCTTCCTTAGAAAATTTGTGCTAGTATTTTTTGATGATATACTAATCTACAGCAGGTCTTGGAAGGATCATGTTGAACATGTTGACAGGGTGCTCAAACTATTACAGGAGAAATAATTATATGAAAAAACATCCAAATGTTTCTTTGGAGTACAAGAGGTGGAATATTTGGGTCATTTGTATCTCACGAGGGTGTTAATGTAGACCCTAACAAAAATAAAGCCATTAAGGAATGGAAAGTCCCTACAACCATAAAGCAGTTGCGAGGATTTCTCAGGTTAACAGGGTATTATCACAAGTTTGTTAAGAATTATGGGAGAATAGCAGCACCTGTAACAACATTATTGAAGAATGATGCATTTTCATGGACTCCTGAAGCAACTAAGGCTTTTTAACATCTTAAAGAGGCAATGTGCCTAGCGCCTGTCTTAGCTACACCAGACTTCACAAAAGCCTTTATTGTGGAATGTGATGCCTTAGGAAATGGAATTGGTGTTGTTTTAATGTAGGAAGGAAGACCCATTGCTTTTGAAAGTCATCAAATCAAAGGAAAGTATTTACAGAAACATATTTATGAGAAGGAAATGTTAGCAATACTGCATGCACTAAAGAAATGGCGAACTTACCTAATGGGAAGACACTTTAAGGTAAAAAATAATCATGATAGTCTTAAACACTTTTTGGAACAAAGAATATCTTCAGAAGAGTAGCAAAAATGGGTCACAAAGATGTTGGGTTATGACTTTGGAATAATCTACAAAAAAGGAAAGCTTAATGTTTTTGCAGATGCACTCTCAACAAAGAATGAAGAGGTGGAAGCATTGATTTGTGCCATTTCTATTATCCAACCAGATTGGATAACCGAAGCAAGAGATGAATGGAAGAAGGAAAAAGATGTATGGACAGTCATTCAAAAGTTGCAGCAAGATCCTAGTACATCTGATACATTTAGTTGGAAAAATAATTACTTATGGTACAAAGATCACTTATATCTTTGTAAGAATTCCCAACTAAAACAAAAGATTATTCTAGAATTGCATACTTCTCCTTTAGGAGGACACTCAGGATTTTTAAAAACTTACCACAGGGTGAAGAAAGAATTTTTTGGGGATGGCCTTAAATCTGATATTCAAAAGTTTGTGATGGAATGTTTGGTTTTCCAGCAGAATAATGTTGAGACAATTAAGACCCCGGGACTTCTACAACCTTTATCCATTCCAAGTCAACGTTGGGAGGAGATTTCAATGCATTTTATCACAGGTTTACCTAAGTCCGAAGGAAAGAATGTCATCATGGTGGTAGTTGATAGACTTACCAAGTATGAAAACTTTTGTGAATTATCTCATCCATTTAAAGCAAGTACAGTTGCTACTAAATTTATGTATAGAATTCAAAAGCTACATGGAAGCCAAAGGGTTATTGTGAGCGACAGAGATCTCATTTTTACTGGAAATTTTTGGACAAAGTTATTTTCTTGTTTGGATACTCAATTAGCTCATAGCTCATCTTATCATCCTCAATCTGATGGTCAAACTGAGATAGTAAATACATGTTTGGAAGGATATCTTCGTTGTTTTGTATTTGATAAACAAACACAATGGGTCAAGTGGTTACCTCTTGCTGAATGGTGGTATAACACTTCCTTCCATACTACAGCAAAAATGAACCCATTTATGGCACTTTATGGATATCATCCACAATCCATCACATCATATTTAAGAGAAAATTCGAAGGTTCAAGCAATGGAAGATCACATCGAGCATCAGCAAGAAGTTCTCCAACTCTTAAAGGATAACCTGACTTTGGCCCAAAATTGAATGAAACAACAGGCAGATCAACATCGCAGCGAGAGAAGTTTTGATTTAGGAGATTGGGTATTTTTACGGCTATAACCATACAAACAAATGTCCCTCAAGCAAGCTAAGAAGGATAATAAATTATCACCAAAGTATTATGGTCCTTACAAGGTGTTGCAAAATATTGGTACTATGGCATACAAATTGGAGCTCCCTGCGTCTTCGCGAGTACATCCAGTTTTCCATGTTTCATGCTTAAGAAGGTTATAGGTGAAAATATTCCATTTTAAACAATATTGCCAGAACTTGATGAGGAAGGAAAAATCATATTGGAACCTGAAGCGGTCATGGAAATGAGAAATCGACAGCTATGGAATCGATCAATTTTAGAGTATCTCATCAAGCGGAAGAACTTACCCACTGAATATTCTACATGGGAGGATGAGAATTTTATACAGAAGCCCTCGGAGCTACTCAAGCGTTGAGGACAAAATTTTTTTTGAAGGAGAGGGGCATGTTAGGTCCCTATATCACTAGTATAGTCCCTTATTATTGTTAGTGTAAACCCCTTATTGTTATTATTGTACCCTTGTAACCCCCATTTTGTTATTATTGTGCCCTTAAATTATTATTGTTAGGTCAGCTAGGATTACATTGTGGCCCACTAGGATTACACTATGGCCCCATGGACTCCTATATATAGAAAGGAGGTTTTGTAAATTGTATCATCCAAGAATTGTTCATTCATGTAATGTATTGGAGGTTGCCCCATCTAAGTGGCTTATTTCTAAGGCATTGATATCTCTTTTCTTCTCTTTTTGGAGTTGGTTTCCCAACATATCAAGTGGTGGCTAAATAATTTTGGACAGCGTTCAAGAAACAATTTTTTTGCCAAAATTTTTGGTGCTAAAAGTCTTCTAAAGATATTCTATCCTTTGGTTAATCGTCACTGCTATTTCCCTTTTAATTCTAAAAATTTGCTATTTTCATGAAGAAATGATTGTTGCAAAATCCCATTTTTTCAACGCCTTAGAAATAAGCCACTTCAAGGGGGCAACCTCCAATACATTACATAAATGAAAAATTCTTGGATGATACAATTTACAAAACCTCCTTTCTATATATAGGAGTCCAAGTGGCCATAATGTAATCCTAGTGGGCCACAATGTAATCCTAGCCGACCTAACAATAATAATTTAAGGGCACAATAATAAAAAAATGGGGGTTACAAGGGTACAATAAGAACAATAAGGGGGTTACACTAATAATAATAAGGGACTATACTAGTAATATAGGGACCTAACATGCCCCTCTCCTTCAAAAAAGTGTTGTCCTCAACGCTTGAGTAGCTCTAGGTGCTTCTGTATAAACTTCTCATCTTCCCATGTAGAATCTTCGGTGGGTAAGTTCTTCCACTTGATGAGATACTCTGAAATTGATCGATTCTGTAGCTGTTGAGTTCTTGTTTCCATGACCACTTCAGGTTCCAATATGATTTTTCATTCCTCATCAAGTTCTGGAAATATTGTTTGAACTGGAAGATTTTCACCTATAACCTTCTTTAAGCATGAAACATGGAAAACTGGATGCACTCGCGAAGAAGTAGGAAGCTCCAATTTGTATGCCATAGCACCAATCCTTTGCAACACCTTGTAAGGACCATATTACTTTGGCAATAATTTATTATCCTTCTTAGCTTGCTTGAGAGACATTTGTTTGTATGATTGTAGCCATAAAAATACCCAATCTCCTACATCAAAAATTCTCTTGCTGCGATGTTGAAATACCTGTCGTTTTATTCAATTTTGTGCCAAATTTAGGTTATCCTTTAAGAGTTGGAGAACTTCTTACTGATGCTAGATGTGATCTTCCACTACTTGAATGTTCAAATTTTCCCTTAAATATGATGTGATGGATGGTAGATGATATCCATAAAGTGCCATAAATGGGGTCATTTTTGCTGCAGTATGGAAGGAAGTGTTATACCACCATTCAGTGAGAGGTAACCACTTGATCCATTGTGTTTGTTTATCATATACAAAACAACGAAGATATCCTTCCAAACATTTATTTACTATCTCAATTTTACCATCAGATTAAGGATGATAAGAAGAGCTATGAGCTAATTGAGTACCCAAACAAGAAAATAACTCTGTCCAAAAATTTCCAGTAAAAATGGGATCTCTGTCGCTCACAATAACCCTTGGGCTTGCATGTAGCTTTTGAATTCTGTCCATAAATGTAGTAGCAACTGTACTTGCTTTAAATGGATGAGATAATGCACAAAAGTGTGCATACTTGGTAAGTCCATCAACTACCACCATGATGACACTCTTTCCTTCAGACTTAGGTAAACATGTGATAAAATCCATTGAAATCTCCTCCCAACGTTGACTTGAAATGGATAAAGGTTGTAGAAGTCCCGGGGTCTTAATTGTCTCAACTTTATTCTGCTGGAAAACCAAACATTCCGCCACAAACTTTTGAATATCAGATTTAAGGCCATCCCAAAAAAATTCTTTCTTCACACTGTGGTAAGTTTTTAAAAATCCTGAGTGTCCTCCTAAAGGAGAAGAGTGCAATTCCAGAAGAATATTTTGTTTTAGTTGGGAATTCTTACAAATATATAAGCGATCTTTGTACCGTAAGGAATCATTTTTCCAACTAAATGTATCAGATGTACTAGGATATTGCTGCAACTTTTGAATGATTGTCCATACATCTTTGTCCTTCTTCCATTCATCTGTTACTTCGGTTATCCAATCTGGTTGGATAATAGAAATTTCACAAAGCAATGCTTCCACCTCTTCATTCTTTCTTGAGAGTGCATCTGCAACAACATTAAGCTTTCCTTTTTTGTAGATTATGTCAAAGTCATAACCCAACATCTTTGTGACCCATTTTTACTGCTCTTCTGAAGATAGTATTTGTTCTAAAAAGTGTTTAATACTTTCATGATTAGTTTTTACCTTGAAGTGTCTTCCCATTAGGTAAGTTCTCCATTTATTTAGTGCATGCAGTATTGCTAACATTTCCTTCTCATAAATAGGTTTCTGTAAATACTTTCCTTTGATTGGATGACTTTCAAAAGCAATGGGTCTTCCTTCCTGCATTAAAACAACACCAATTCCATTTCCTGAGGCATGACATTCCACAATAAAGGTTTTTTTTGAAGTCTAGCGTAGCTAAGACCGGTCCTAGGCACATTGACTCTTTAAGATGTTCAAAGGCCTTAGTTGCTTCAGGAGTCCATGAAAATGCATATTTCTTCAATAATGTTGTTAGAGGTGCTGCTATTCTCCCATAATTCTTAACAAACTTGCGATAATACCCTATTAACCCAAGAAATCCTCGCAACTACTTTATGGTTGTGGGGACTTTCCATTCCTTAATGGCTTTCATTTTGTTAGGGTCTACTTTAACACTCTCGTGAGATACAATATGACCCAGATATTCCACCTCTTGTACTCCAAAGAAACATTTGGATTTTTTTGCATATAATTGTTTCTCCTACAATATTTTGAGCACCCTTTCAACATGTTCAACATGATCCTTCCAAGACCTACTATAGATTAGTATATCATCAAAAAATACCAGCACAAATTTTCTAAGGAAGGGTTTGAAAATGGAATTCATCAACCCTTGAATTGTAGAAGGTGCATTGGTAAGGCCAAAAGGCATGACCAAAAATTCATAATGACCCTCATGAGTTCGAAATGTTGTTTTTGGAATATCTTCAGTCTTCATTCTAATTTGATGATATCCTGAACGAAGATCCAACTTGGTAAAATAAATTGCTCCATGTAATTCATCCAATAATTCATCAATCACAGGAATGGGAAATTTGTCTTTAATGGTGAGCTTATTGAGCCCCCTATAATCCGGACACATTCGCCATGATCCATCCTTCTTGTGTACCAATACTACAGGAGCAGAGAAAGAACTTTGACTGGGTTGAATTATACCCGCCTCTAACATTTCTGCAATCATACGTTCAATTTCGCTCTTTTGGAAGTAAGGATATCTATAAGGCCTGATGTTTGGAGGAACACTTTCTAGAATCAAATGAATAGCATGATCATGATCACGAATAGGTGGGAGTCCTTTGGGAGTTTCAAACACCTTGGAATGATTGTCCAAGACTTGTTGGAGATCTGCAGAAATAGATGATTGTGATGTTGGAACTTCTAGTGAGCATAATTGTGCAATTACGCCTCGCTGTTCTTTCTTTAGAAGCTTTGTCATGACATTAGAGCTTATTATCCTTCCTGGCTTCCCCGCAATACCCCGTAATTCGACTTCCTTTCCTTCTGAAAAAAATTTCAAGAAAAGTTCTTGAAAATTAAAAGCCACCGTCCCCAAAGATTGTAACCATTGTACTCCTAGTACAACATCAGCACCTCCCATAGGAATGGAAAGCATTGGACTAGTCAATACATATTCCCCCATGGTTAGCTTGATATTATGGCATTTTCCAGAGCAATTTATAGTTCCTCCATTTGCAACCATCACTTTACATTCTGGTGTTGGGTATAGGAAACAATTCAATTCCTTGGCTACCTTACAATGAATAAAATTATGGGTACTACCTGAATCAATCAACGCTATTACCTTTTTCTTCTTGATATGTCCTTCTATCTTGAGAGTTTGAGGAGTGGTAATTCCTGCCAATGCATTACACGATATGGTCGGACTCATTTCTTCCTCTTCTTGGGTTGGTTCCTGGTGTATATCCTCTTCTTGTTCATTTTCTTCTTCCTCTTCACAATCTATGTAAAATAATTTCTTCTCAGCACACTTATGACCTTTATTGTATTTTCTATCACAACCGTAGCAAAGCCCTTTTGCTATTTTTTCTTCCAATTTTTGTGGTGTCAACCTTGTAGGTTGTGGAAATCTAGGCATATAAACACTTCCTTCTTTATAGAAGTGAGTGGTAGGCTTCCTTGTCGCCATAATTTTACATTCAATTTTTCTTGCCAACCTGAATGCCTTCTCCAATGAATCAGGTTCCAAAACATGAACTTCATGTTGGATGTTATCCTCTAAAGTGCCTATGAAGAGATCAATCCTGTGTTCCTATGGAATATCAGTTACCCTTATAATCAATTTTTGGAAGTCCTCAATGTGCTCCCCCACTAAACCCTTTTGTTTGAGATTTATCAATTGGCTAAAGAAGGTGTTTCTCTTTGTATCCTCAAAATGTGCTATCATTTCCTCCTGAAAAATTGACCAAGTGACAATTTTTTTACGGGAGCAAAGCCATCGATACCATACAAATGTATTTTGTTCTAAATGTAAAGTTGCAATGCATACCTTTTGTGTGTTTTGCACATTATGGAGATCAAAATATTGCTCCATCTGTAGTATCCATGTTACAAGATCCTTTCCATCAAATTTCCTCATATCCATTTTTGGAATATGGTGGTTCTTCCTGCCAACATTAGAGTTTATGAAATCATGATTAACATTTATTTTGTTCTCATAAAGAGTTTCCTCTACTATCTTTTCACCATTAGGAAACATTTCTTGTATCAACTTTGTCAAACCTTCTATGTCTTCTTTTAGATCATTCTTCATGTTTTACATTTTAGCTTCCATGTCATCCATATTAGATTCCATGCCAGCTTCCATGCCATATATCATAGATTCCAATCCTTTCTTCAAACCATCCATATTATTCTTCACACCATCCATCTTTTCTTCCATGCCTTTCTTCAAAACTTCCATTTCATTTTTTGCTGCTCTTTGCGAGAGCGAAATTTGGTGCACTTGCTCTTGTAATTTTGATAGATCATGTTGCAATTCTTCATCTTCATGAGTCATAGTAGAGTCTTATGAAGGCTTAATGGGTGTTGAATTATTTTTACGGGGAATTTATTAGAACCCAATACTGATATCAATTCTACAATATGTCTATGGAATTAATTCAAATTGATTTTTTAAACAAGACTTGTGCAATTCAGAAAAAAAAATACACATCTTTTTCTTGCTTTTGAGGAGATCAATATTGAAATTGGATTATCTCTGTGATTGTGGCTCTTAAATATCTGAAATTTAGCACTAAAGTAGCCCTATGAATTCTCTTTTGAATGCCACAAGTATGACCTAATTTGGATTCTCCAAGACAAAGTTATGTCCAATCTCCCACAATGACCTAATTATGGACTGGTTTCGTAGAGAAAACTTGTACGACTTTCTGTGTGTCCTTGTTTCATCCTTCGCCTCTAAAATTGATAGCCAAGAAACTATAGTCCATGCACTTGCAACCAATTTTTACGGCACTCCAATCCGATGCTCAGAGAGAGAGTTATTGAAATTTTCTCACGATCACATCTTTGAGATGAAATTCAAAAGCCTGAAAAAGCACTATCTTCCACAGATCATATCTCCAAAAATATTGTGAACCAAGCTCTGAAATTTTTTGAAATGTTTTCTCACGATTTCAGCTTCGCACCATAAACATTTCAGATTTTTAACCTTCATAGAACAACATTTATAGTGCAAATTCCAAGATGACCTGTTTAGGAGCCTGAAAAAAGACCTAAATTCCACAGATCATATCTCCGAAAATATTGCGAACCAAGATTTGAAATTTTTATACGATCTTCCTCGGGATTTCGGCTTCACACCCTAAACATTTTGCTTCTAAAACTTTGTAGAAAAAAAGTTATAGCGAAAATTCCACAATGAACTGTTTGGAGCAGCAAAACCCTAGAATCCAAAGTTCTGATACCAAATGTTGTGTAACCAGCTCCAAAATTAGAAGAAAAGAGATATCAACGCCTTAGAAATAAGCCACTTCTAGGGGGAAACCTCCAATACATTACATAAATGAAAAATTCTTGGATGATACAATTTACAAAACCTCCTTTCTATATATAGGAGTCCATGTGGCCATAATGTAATCCTAGTGGGCCACAATGTAATCCTAGCCAACCTAACAATAATAATTTAAGGGCACAATAATAAAAAAATAGGGGTTACAAGGGTACAATAATAAAAATAAATGGGTTACACTATAACAATAAGGGACTATACCAGTAATATAGGGACCTAACAGATCAGCCTCCAGAGAATGCAAATATGAAATTCTTGATGCCTTCAAGAAGGCACCATCCCCAAGTGGAGCCACTGTTAGCCACCTATAAAATTTTTTCATATCAAGTGGTGGCTAAATCATTTTGGAAAGCCTTCAAGAAACAATTTTGTTGCCAAAATTTTTGGTGCTTAAAGTCTTATGAAGATATTCTATCCTTTGGTTAATCGTCACTGTTGTTTCCCTTTTAATTCTGAAAATTTGCTATTTTCATGAAGAAAATATTGCTACAAAATCCCATTTTTCCCTCCTCCACTAAAAAACCTATTTTCATGAAGAAAATATTGCTGCAAAATCCCATTTTTTCCCTCCACTAAAAAACCAACCTTCATTTTATTCCCTTTTCCCCCCAGGTAATTCCTCTATTTTTCATGATTTCCCTTCTTCCCTTCATGAAAATCCCTTTTACAAAGTCTAAAACTCATTTTTAAACTTTATTGAAACCCCCAAATCCATCAAAAACTATGAAAAATTTAATAAAAAAATAATTTTTTAAGCTGCAGGCTTAAGCCCCCTTGGGCTAAGTCCTAAACCACTTCCCCACCATATTCCTTGGTGCTGGAACCAAGCGCTTAGCCCATTAGGCGCTTATCGCATCGGAGAAATTGGACCGCACAAGTCTATTTCATATGGTGAAGCCTCTGATGCAATAAGCCCATTGTCTTATAAACCCTGATCTTATTACCACTTCATATAACCCTTGGGCCCACAATTGGGTGCTAAAAATTGTTTAAAACCCATTCCCGATGCTTATTTCCCTTTGTAAATTCATAAACCCACTTTTCCTAAGTTTTGGTCTAAACTCGCGAGAACAATGTTTTTTAATGAAAATGGGTAGATTGAAAAGTCTCGTATCATTTTTTTGATGCGATTGAGCCCCATTGTACAAACCTCCACCCTCCGCTTATTTACATATAAACCTACGCCCGGGACCAAGAGTTAAAGTCCGGAAGTGCTAATCGCATCGGAGAATTAAAATGGGTAGAATGAAAGACCAGCATCATGCTTCCAATGCGATCGACCCTTATATATATTAGCCCTGGGCCTATTTCTTTCCATTAAACCAACGGCCCCACAACCGGGCACCACTCTCTATATATATATATATATATATATATATCCCCCCCCATAGTCAATAAACCTTCATTTTTAATCAGATTCCACCTTATTTATGTTATAATGTGGTCCCGCTATTCATTAATCAAACCCATTCTCGACCGTTGATCTAAAGCCGATCAATGATCAGTGCAACATCGTATCACAGGTTTTATTGGGTGCATTTGTTCCCCACCCCCGATTGGTCACCTTCCGACACATCCTCCACCATCTATTTGATCTGCAGATCGACGGCCCACGATCAATCGCTTCGGTGCCTCCATGTTCTTTACCCCGCGGATTGCGAAAGCTCTGATTGCATCTGGGCCGTCCACATGTCTAGATCGGACAGTCCGAAATGCATCTCCCCACTTTGGTTAAAAACACGCAACCCCGCTCTATAAGTTTTTTCCAACAAATCACAGTCGTTGATCTATGCAGATCAAATGGCCCATATTAATCCTTTTCTCTACTTTGTGAATTTGTTTATTATCCCCAGTTTCAAATCCTAGTCATCGATTTGTTCCATCTAAATGGCTCATATTAACCTCAACAGGCCTGCCTCTGGTGGGTCTTGCCTTCCTCAGTTTTTAGTCTCAACCGTCTAATATTTGATTTGACGGCCTATATTGAAACCACCTCATGTGCTATCTGCCCATGCATCTATCCAATATCGCGCTCATTCTTCACCATTAGATCTGAGGCCCCATATCTAACGGTCGATGTTCCATATCATGTAACTTCAATCACAAATGTTAATCCCAAACATTTACACGATATAAGCTGTTTTGGAAAGCTACATGGCGACCTCTGATGCATATCGTGTTCAAAAAGGAAAAACCACTTCCTCGCCCTTTCACTGCACAAAATTTGTGGTTTTACCTCTCAAAACCAATTTCCTCATTTTCTATTATATTGCATCGCACATGCTTCCCGCCGTTGATCTGCAAAGATCAACGGCTCATATCTAATCTGGCCCTATGCTATCGCCTTCTGCCTTCACCAAAGGATTTCGATGAGTGATCTCCATCGTTGATCACCTGAGCCGATCTCATCTGACGGCCCAGGTTATGTCTGAAATCCCAATTTCAATTCTTAACAAATTTCCTCTGCCTAAAGGAAATTTCCTCATTTCCTTTGTATTTCTTTTTTTTTCACATAAAGCAGCCCTTCCCCATTATATTAACTCAGTCGCTCCTGACCGTCGATCTTCACAAGATTGACGGATCTGACTTAATTCCCACCACCACTTCTTCCAAATCACCTTCCTTTCACCTCTGCAGCAAATCTCCACCGTTGGATGCTGCCATCCAACGACCATGCTCCTACTCAAAACCTCCAAGGAAATTTTTACCAAATATGCAGGATTTCTTAATTATTTTTGTATTGTGAAGGATTTAAAGGGTTTTCAAATGTTTTAAAAGAAAATGAAAGCCAAGGATGACGATCCTCCAAACTTTCGTTCATAAAAAGGAAAGCCATATACAGGGTTCAATTTCACGTTTCATCGATGCCTCATGGGAATTGATGCCATATGGACCTTGTACACACCTGCACATCAACAAGACACAGTAAGATTAAATCAAATCAAAGAGTATCAGTGTCAAATACCCAAACACAGTAGGAATGAAGGATTAAACATTTATTATACATCTACAGTTAAGCACGCTTGAGCTAGAGGAGTTCTGGGATGGGTGACCTCCCGGGAAGTCCTGGTTATCGGGTGCAAACCTCGGAAGTGATGATTGACGCTATGTGATTCTTTTCACTAGTTTCAATCCCACTTCTTCACCCCTGTGAGCATCACCCGATGCAATGAGTGCTAAGTGGACTATTCAAAAATCATGAGAAATTAGTTAGTTGCAACTACCTCTCATGGAAATGGTCATACATTAATGACTTACTTAACACAGTTGAATCCCAAAAATGATATCTAATATAATGCACTGCGGCAACCCCTCATACTTAAAATACAAATAGTAAAGGGATCTCTACTTGAATGGTTCATGAGGCACAATACTTGCTAAGGTTTTTCAAATGGGGTAGCAAGCTAAGTGGGCTTGATTGTGGGGAAAACTCCATAGTTAAGTGCGCTTGAGCCAGAGGAGTTCTGGGATGGGTGACCTCCCAGAAAGTCCTGGTTACCGGGTGCAAGCCCCGGAAGTGATGATTGACGCTATGTGATTCTTTTCACTAGTTTCAATCCCACTTCTTCACCCCTGTGAGCATCACCCGATGCAATGAGTGCTAAGTGGACAATTCAAAAATCATGAGAAATTAGTTAGTTGCAACTACCTCTCATGGAAATGGCCATACATGAATGACTTACTTAACGTAGTTGAATCCCAAAAATGATATCTAATATAATGCACTGCGGCAACCCCTCATACTTAAAATACAAAGAGTAAAGGGATCTCTACTTGAATGGTTCATGAGGCAAAATACTTGCTAAGGTTTTGCAAATGGGGTAGAAAGCTAAGTGGGCTTGATTGTGGGGAAAACTCCACAGTTAAGCGCACTTGAGCCAGAGGAGTTCTGGGATAGGTGACCTCCCGGTAAGTCCTGGTTACTGGGTGCAAGCCTCGGAAGTGATGATTGATGCTATGTGATTCTTTTCACTAGTTTCAATCCCACTTCTTCACCCCTGTGAGCATCACCCGATGCAATGAGTGCTAAGTGGACTATTCAAAAATCATGAGAAATTAGTCAGTTGCGACTAACTCTCATGGAAATGGTCATACATGAATGTCTTACTTAACACAGTTGAATCCCAAAAATGATATCTAATATAATGCACTGCGGAAACCCCTCATACTTAAAATACAAAGAGTAAAGGGATCTCTACTTGAATGGTTCATGAGGCACAATACTTGCTAAGGTTTTTCAAATGGGGTAGCAAGCTAAGTGGGCTTGATTATGGTGAAAACTCCACAGTTAAGCGTGCTTGAGCCAAAGGAGTTCTGGGATGGGTGACCTCCTGGGAAGTCCTGGTTACCGGGTGCAAGCCCCGAAAGTGATGATTGACGCTATGTTGAGCTTAATCTCATCCATTTTTAGAGAAAATAAGAACCTCTCGAAGGAGGAGAAGCAAGAAGAAGAGGAAGAACCCTGCACTTCCTATTCTCATCAAGGAGACCAAGAAATAAGCAGGAAAAAGACTCCATCTTTTAGAGGAGAAAATAAAATGGCTGAATCAAGGGACAGCTCTAGATTTTTCCATGAGGATTTTGAGCATGCAACTACACACCAGGGTGTACAGTGCAGTCACATGGCCAAATTTTCCATGAGAAGAAAAGAATAAGAAGGCATACTGAAGAATGGAACTCTTAGTGGTTTCTTACATGAGTATGAATCTCAAACTAATAATTTTAGAGATCACATCTCTTTCCTAGAGTTTTGCAAGATCATGGTGAGGAGGAGAAAGTAGCATGCTTAGGATAGATTTCTTCTATCTATCTTTGAAGGTTCCTCTACTTATTCAGCCAAGGCTTGGATTGAAGAGCTAGACACCTTTTTGCAGTAGCATTAGATTCCTGAAGATGAAGCCATCAGAGTAGAAACACTGCACTTGGGAGGTAAAGTCTATGCATGGTGGTTATTTGGGTCTTTTTGAAAAATTTAAATACTTATTCTTGTGCAATTTTCATTAGGGCTTAGATGGAAAAATTTGTTGGGAAGAAATCTGAAACACATGTGGAGGAAACAAACATTCCTAGAAAAACAAAACCCTTGCATGTGATGGAGGAATTCATGGGTTCAAGATCACTTCAGAAACCATTAGAGGAGGCTGATATCTTGCATGTTTCTTTATTATAGGCAAGACCTTCATCTTTCATTTTGGCACAAGGAGTCATGGAGGTCTCTATTTCAAGAGAGGATCTCATTTTGGAGGAGTTGCCCACATATGTTGATGAGGGGAAGGGCAATACTGCTGTCAATCATAGAGCTTATCTACTACCTCATGCAGAGGGAGGAGGAGCACATGCTCAAATAAGAGGGATTCTTGCATCTTTGCAGGAAGGTCCCTAGGATCTCATACATGGAGGTCCCAACATAATCAATGAGCAACATGATTGTGCCATTTTTCAGCTGGAAGAAGGAGGAGGAGAGAAAGAGCAGCATCATGTGATGAGAGGCACACACCCTTCTCAATTCCAGAAAGTTAAGGCAAAGAGGAGAAAGGTTGTACTGTGCAGGGAGACCAAGGACAAGGTTTCCCAACCATATGTATAGTCCACTCTTGGCATTGATGTCTCACTGCATAGGGGCATCCCACCAGGGAGACCACCAGATCTATCATTGATGAGAGGAATCATGTTGTGGGATTCATTGCTCTTGGATTTTGGAGAGGTGAGGAGTTCAAAGGAAAAATTTGGCATGAGGGATGTAAAATTAGTAGACAGCAGCAAGAGGAGAGCTACACATGCTGGATCACCAGTGCTGTCTCTTAGGAGGATTGATTCTTACTGGAGATCTTCACTCTTAGTGGTGTAATCCAAGGATCTTGGTGCTTGCAGTATGCTTGATGAACCAGAGAGATATGATAGATATATGGTAGAGGGTATGGTCATCTACTCACATGGTAGATTCTTCTTGACTAGAGCCTCTAGTCTCAAGGAGAAGATGCTACTTGCAGCACAGGGGGACTTCTTTTCCATGCATCTTGATGCACATCTTTCCTTGGCAGAGGAGTTCATTTGGGAGGGCATCCAACAGGATATATATCAGCATATGGAGAGATGCATAGCTCAGATTATGGTGATGAGGATGTCACAACCACCTTCCTACTCATTGGGAGTAAGGGAGCACTTTCAGCTGAACCATTTCAGCTCAATGACCAGAGTACCCGATAGAGGAAGTAGTGAGTGCACTACACAGGTTCCATGAGTGAAACTATGATCCACTTTCTGGTTGTCATATGACAACTTGTTCCTATTTGTTCTTGCTTCCATGTGTTGCTGAGTTTTCTTTTTACATGGGGAGATTTGTTTGGAAAGTAGGATATGAGTTGGAGATGCCCATTGGGAGTATGATTCTCCCTATTTTACACGATGTATGTTCCAGGGGAAACAATGGGCAGCCCATTATTGCCAAGCTTCACCTCTTTCCTTCATGTGGGAAGAGCTATTTAGAGAGTCTGAATTTTTGGAGGAGGTATTTCATGGTTTACATGTTTGATGGGGTGGCTTGGGTATCTCTTGAATACCATCATTTTTCAGCCATATATCAGCAGCAGCCCCATATGTATCATGAGGAGGGGGAGACTCATTGGCTGGATGTACCCTTTGGGAGAGAAAAACTCCATTATTTTTGTAGCACATGCTCCAAGGGGAGTATGGGAGATGATATGGTCACCATGTTCAGCCAATTGTTTCTCCATGAGGTGAACCATATGATGGTTTGGATGCCATATGATGATGAATTCAAACTCATCACATATGAGATGATTTGGGCCAACTTGATTTGCAGGATTGGAGGAGAGATCCTTGGGCATATAGACATCATCTCGCCTCTTGAAGGAAACATTATTGTAGCTCGAATTCAGCTTATACTCCACATTTATCATGAGTGGAGAAGAGGATAGCGTGGGGCAGGCCATGAAGCTTACCATGTTTATAATTTTAGCCCACCTATTCTACATGAGCACAAGGTGGAGGATTGTTTTCAGGAGTTGCCTAGTTGGAAGGTGACTCATTTTGCATGGTTGATAGCTTGGAGATGGAGGATCCACATGAGGGATATGTTCCTCAAACACATCATAGAATCTGTTGTCAACCCTAGAGACAACCTTGAGTATGGAAAGACCAGTGGCTAGGACATCTTATATAGGAAGGAGCATATGAGATAACATGGAGAATTGTCAGAACAGGCTCTTGTGATATTTCAGGTAAACAGGAAAGTTCAATTGGGATGGAACTAGAATACTCGTAAATTCAGCACACAGAAAGTGATACTGCAGAGGAAAAGTGTGAATTCCCAATATAAATGTATCAGACAGTTCAAAGGCAGCTTTCTATGAGGGATGGATTCTAAAAATACTTCACAAAGATGAAAAATAAAAAAGTATTTGCTATGTATGAAATATAAAGAGAATATTAATTGTTACTGAGATGAAATCCAGAAACAAATATTAACATGTGATGGGCTTATGATAATAAGAATCCATACATGACAATAACCTTTAAAAATAGCATCCCGTAGAGATTAATATAGAAGAAGTACGGTTGAAGTGGAAAATGAAACAACATATCATGACTGAGCCATATTTAAAGTATTAGATAGGTTTTAGCATAAGTATCAACTATGATAAATTCATACCAGAACCAGTGAGCTACTCGCATTCCAGAACATGATACAAGAGAAATGGATATAAAGAAATGAACAGTTGAGCTATAACACATAAGGAAGAGTTACAGATTGTAAAGCACAAAGACTAGAATCCTCATTTAAGATGGAACTCCTCATCATTGAGACCCAATGGGATCTTCGCATTTATATTAAAGTTTCGACAAAAATGCATACAAAATTCTTTCACAGCATATTCTTCAGAAAATATAGAACCCTTTTTCCTATTTGGTTGTTGCTTATATAGAACCCTCAGAAACATGAGCGGGAAGATGTTTTTTGGAAAAATATTTTCCCCGCGTGCTAGTAATCAGTTTGAGGTCTTAATCAAAAATAACAAAAATTCATGATGAGAGATGGGGGCATCTCATCATTTATAGTTAGGCTCATGGCCGTTTCAAAAAAAAATATTTAAAAACCATATTTAACAAGAAGTAAAATGCAGGAGTGAAATGTGAATTCCACTCGAAATTTAAAAGTAACAAATTAAAGTAAAAGTAAAGGCCACTAGGGCTGAATCATGAATTAACAACATTCATTGGTGTGACAGAGTTGATGCAGTTGCTGACACAGGTGGCGGGACATTTGCTGATGAGTTAGCTAACATGCTGGCATACTTGGTGAACCTTTGCTGACTGTCTACTACAGGTTCAGGCATTGACACAAAACCTTCAAATCTAATATAATCTTCAGTGAGATCATCGAAATTTCCATCGGTAGGAATTTTGTGGTTCACTAGGTGCAGGAGGGAAAATTCCTAGCGGAGTGCTAAAACTATAGTCTCGGATTTCAGTCGAGTGGATTTATCTGAAAGTACATATGTCCGGTTCATCTCATCCTTGAGACGTGCCTCATATGTTGGTAATCGCAGTAAAATGGCAGGGGTAGGACCCTAGCATGATGGAGGCCCGACAACTGTGATCTCCACCCAAATCATTTCAAACCGTTCCAAATTGATCTCCACGTTTTCCAATGTTCTTGAAGCTATACTGCAAGTAGACTCATCAATTTTTTTTGAAATTCAACATCTTCCTTGAACCTTCTTTCTATACCATGTTTCTCCACGTCTTGAGGCCTCAACCCTTTCAGGAAAGAGATATAACTCTTTGTGTGCTACGCTCTACTAGATGTTTCAGTATTCCCCTCATGAAGCTTTCTTATGAGATAAAGCACATAAGACTTTACTTCCTCAATGACCTTTAGAAAAGCCCAATTCCCTTTTACCTCCGTGATAATTTTTGTCTAGATTATTTGTTTGGCTTCCCTGAGGGTGATATTACCTTTCAGGAAATTGTTGAGTTCGTCGATGGTCATCTGTTGGTCATCTTTCTCCTTATTTCCCTGCTTGACTTCCTTCCGCATGGCCTCGATTCTTTTTGAGTTCTTAGCCAAGATAGCTTCCGGCTCATTGATTCTTAGTCTCACAGTAGAAACCTGTTTCTCCAATGCATCGTTTGTAGCCACTGCTGTAGTCAGCTGTTCGGACAACGAACTAGTTTCCGGTGGGGTTGGTGGTGGTTCACACGTATGTGTATCCCAAGTTTCCTATAATGCCTTTAGCCTATCCTGAAGAACAACCATATCTTCTGCTATCTTTTCTTTTTCTTCCTTCTCTTTTGTAAGAGAATCAGCCAAGTCCGCTCTTTATTTTTCACCCTAGGCTTACTCGACTGTTTGTACATGATGGGAGGCCGGTATGCTAATTTTTCCTTTCACGGAGGCCACTTCCTTCTTCAATTACTCGATGAGATGACGCTGTGGATTAGCTTCACCGGTCTCTTTTCCTTTAATCAAATCATAGAGAGAACGTATTTGATTTGTGAGGGCATGGGAATTTACCTTTACTTTTCTGAAATTCTCCTTCAATTTTCTGTGAAGTGTATGCTATGATAGCCTGTGAGACCTCTGAGTATTCAGAATATGTAACACTATCTCGTAACACCTCGATCCCTATCTTGATCTCATTGGGTTTCCCATATGGTGTTTCTTGTTCGAGTAACTATTCTTCCCCAATAACTTCTGCTTCACTGGTCACTGTTTTCTGCCTTTTATGAGGGGGAGAATGTGCTCCTGATGTACCTACCTCCTCTGTTTCTTTACCTTTACTAGCTTCTCTTCCTAAAGTTGCCTCTTCCTTTTCCCCTGTCGCAGATGAATCTGTCTCCATCTGCAAAAGCAGAGGCCAATTTTCAAGATTAGCCCTCCATTCTATGAATGGTCTCATTTCATGCACATAAGGAGTTGATTTGTTCCTTCTCCTTCTGTTAGAGATTAT
This sequence comes from Pinus albicaulis, assembly GCA_034641835.2. Taxonomy (NCBI): domain Eukaryota; kingdom Viridiplantae; phylum Streptophyta; class Pinopsida; order Pinales; family Pinaceae; genus Pinus; species Pinus albicaulis. The sequence continues at coordinate 981,382,314 of CM076578.1, read as the reverse complement.
TCCCCTCGGATCGTAGGGCCAAACCTTCCCTTGTCTAAAATCCATGTCTTAAAGAAGCTTCTCAACGATATGGAGGGAGTGCCTTGAATTGACAACAAAAGGGCCAATGGTAATGGGAAGTTTAAGGATAAACCCATTTTTTGCAGGGAGGAAGTGGTGTTGGTCAAATTTCAAGTTTTTCCGAATGTACTCCAAAGCATAAATCCGCTGGACAGGGAACAAAGGAAACTGATAGGGGGGAACTTCAGCTCCATAAAATAGGATTTCGGTGTAGTTGTCAAACATATACCAATCCCCAGTACTTTTGGCTTGACTATACTATAACCATCTCTTCATCTTAGGAAAAACCCTAGGTGAAGGAGAGTCATGGATGATAGTGTAGGAAATAGGCATGAACTCATTTAGAAACCTATAATATCCCACTCCGTTTGGTAACTGATGTGCTGTAAAGCTCCAGTCAAAAATTGGTTTGGGCTGAGAATTTACCTTGTACACCTTATCTAAACCCAAACCCTCAAATTTATCAGCATGCTGATAAATGAAGAGGAAGAAAACCATATAACAAAAGTGGAAGCGACCAATTTCTAAGAGTTCTTAGAACTGGGTCTGAATGGTGGAGGCCAGGAAACTAGGAATGTCTAAAACAACCATGGTTTGAGACATTAACCATAAGAAAGCAGCACATGCCCTAGAGGTTTGCCCCAAACCATCCACACCTAATAAACCTGTGATGAGAGAAAAGATGGGCTGCACTTCTTCTTTAAACAGACTCAAAGGGAAAGGCTCTCCAGAAGGAAGGAATGTGGTCTAATCATCGGTTATGGAGGCGATGAAATTGCCTTGCTATTCCCATGGTAATTTTGCAAACTGAGGGGTTAAAGTAATTTCACTGAAACTAATGTAGTTTGCGATGGTGGGAAAGCGAAGGGATTTTTTTATAATATCGGGGGAAAGAGTGAATATCATGTTCACTTGAGCTGAGAGAAACATGCCTTGACATTCGTCGTAGGCATCCCTGAGCCAGCAGATAAACTCGACCACTAGATAAACTGGAGGGGTAATTTGATGGTATAGACCTGATAGAACCACCCGATATCTATCCCTATTTTCGACATGTCTCCTAAAAAGCTCAGGTTTGATACTGCTGATGGGAAATGGATATTACGAGTCATAGATTTCGGCTTGCAAGTCTAAGAAAGGTTCAAACCCTAGAGATTTTCTGGTTTCACGGACCTGAGGAGTATATGGTTCTGTATTCTTGGTGGTGACCTTTCCCATGACTAATATGAAAACTTTTTTTGAAAAACAAAAGGAAACCAGAGGGGATATGAGGGACGGAATACCTGTGCAGTAGAAAATATTCTTGGGAAAGTGACGCGGGGGGTACTAACAGTGACTGGGTGGACCTGGCATTGGGCTCCCACTTTAGTTTATATCGTAGTTGAATACCTGAAATTTTTACTGCAGTAAAAGACGAGGGACTATTATATAGAACTGAGGATTCTTGAGAAAAGGGAGGAATGGTGAAGCAAGTGGGATAAGCATCATAAGGACATTGAAAATGAAGCACGCAGCGTGTAGGGAGTGGGTGTTAGAATTCGAGTAGGTAAAAACCACGTGCCAGTTTAAATACTGGTACGGGTCTCAGTACTAGATAACCTAATAAATTTACCTTACCTTTCCGTCGTGGAGACAACTCTATCCTTAAAACATAATCTTCGTGGAACGTGAAGTATAGAGCGTGACGGCTTTAAGACCCATGCTTTACTCCCCAAATCACCCTTGCCTCATGTCAACCCTTTTGACACATCACCAAAATTCCACGGGGGTATGGCTCTGCCTCCCTCCTCCACTCCGTGACCCCCCTGGAATTGTGCATCCGGAATCTCTCAAAAACGTACATAAAGTGAAGGTGGGCCCTGTTTCAAAATTCTTCGCTTTATGCCTTTTATATATTAGTTTCGTTAATATTCTGAACTTTTACGTCTTTCCACCCACTTATATACATGCGCTTATTTATTTGGAACGTGGCTGAGCTTAGCGCTGCTTCTCTCTAGCCATCATTTAAATATTCACCGTGGAGACAACTCTGTCCTCAGAACATAATATTCATGGAACCTGAAGTACAGAGCGTGATGGCTTTAATACCCACACTTTACTCCAAAAATCACCCTTGTCTCATGTCGACCCTCGTGACATTTCACCAAAATTCCGCAGGGGTATGGCTCTGCCTCCCTCCTCTGCTCCGTGACCCCCTCGAAATTATGCATGTGGAATCTCTCAACAACATACATAAAGTGAAGGTGGGCCTTGTTTCAACATTCTTCACTTTATACCTTTTATATCTTTGTTTGGTTAATATTCCGAACCTTTACCTCTTTCTACCCCCTTATAGACATGCGCTTATTTATTTGGCACATGGCTTAGCTTATTGTTGCTTCTCTGTAGCCATCATTTAAATATTCACCACGAGTAATGACATTTTGATGTTTTGCTACTCAAGGAAAACCATAAAATTATGAGAGGTAAACTATATAATCAACATTGGCTCCACCTGGGGGTGGCACGGTCATCCTTGTGCGTGTCAAGAACTTCACAAACCACTTGTTAATCCTCCATGTAAACACCACTCTTCTGCACTTTTTATTTTTCTCTTCATGATTCTTCACGACAAAAATCATTAAAACAAAGATGAAAGAAGATAACTAATGTACAGTATAATACATCGAGCTCTCTCAGCCTGAATCAGAACTGGAAGTAAGGTTTGAGCAACTGACCATTTAAAGGGGCATCAAGCAAGTCTCCCTGTAAATTTTCCAACTTGAATGTGTTGTTGTCCCCTTTCTCCACAATTTTGAAAGGGCCGAACGATAGTGGGTCAAATTTACCATGTTTCCCCTTTTCAGCTCTTTGAATATCCCATCTTAGCGCTAAATCCCAAACCTAAATCTTCCTTTCCTTGGCATGCTGGTCAAAAATATCCTTCATCTTATCTTGGTATTCAGTTAGCCTCTGACTTACCTACTTTCATGTTTCTTCTAACTCTACCAGCTGATTGATTCTCCTGGTTACATCATTAGGTTCTTGTTGGCTTTCTTACTTGAATCGGGCTACTGGTAAGGCTAATTGTATAGCGAATATTGCTGCCCTCCCATATAATAATTCATATGGGGACTTCCCCATTGATCTCTTGCTGGTGATCCTGTTTGCCCATAGAGCGAATTTCAACTGGGAGTCCCAATTTTTTTTATTTTCGTTTATAGCTTTCTTCAGTGCTCTCACCAAGGTCTTATTTGAAGACTCTTCTAGGCCATTTCCTTGTGGGTAATAGGTAGTGGAGTGACCCAATGCAATTTTATACTACTGGCAGATGCTGAGAAAATTTGCAGACTTAAAGGCCTGGGCATTGTTAGTCACTATCCTGGCAGGGCAGCCAAATCTGGGCTTAATATTTTCTTCCATAAATTTCGTTACCACAGCATCTGTTATATTCCTTGCAGGTATAGCCTCCACCCATTTTGTGAAATAATCTGTAGTAGTTAATATCCACTTCTGCCGAACACTCGACGTAGGATGTATCTCACCAATAAAGTCAATCCCCCATTGCTGGAATGGTTCGTCCACATGAACAGGGATCATGGGTAGAGGTGCCAACTTCTGTCTTTCAATTTTTTTTTGTCATTGATCACAAGATCTTACATGGGCAAACACATCTCCAAAGAGTTTGGGCCAGTAAAAACCAGCCTTTAGGATTTTGTGGGCAGTGGCCCTCCAACTATAATGACCCCCATAGATTCCTGCATGAAATTAGGCCATTATGTTTTCTACCTCGTCCTTTTTGAGACACAGGAGCAGAATACCTAAAGGATCTTGCCAATACAGCCGGCCATTGGCAACAATGAATTTCTGTGATCTCAAACTTAGTGTTCTATATTTAGCTTTGTCACAGCTAGGAGGGTAGCTGAGGGTCAGAAGATACTCCACGATCTCCTTATACCATGGGCTGATATGATACTTCATATGCATCTTCTGAGTAGCTATCTCTACTCCCTGTTGTTTTTCCTTCTTCTCGGAATCCTCATTAGCTATAATGGACAGATTTATACCCAGAGCCTGATAGTTTGATTCAGACAAGATCTTCGCTAATCCTTGTCCCTTAATCAGTTTGGTAGGGCGAATATCCAGCTCATATTCTTGTATTTTGGCAATCCATTTCCCCCTCTTTCCTTTGCTATCTCCTTAGATAAGGATGTTCTTCACAACTTCTGTGGGCACAAATGCAGTGATGTGTGATTGCAGGACATACATATGAAATTTCTTAAGAAACTTCACCAGTGCATAAGCCTGCTTTTCTAATATGTTATACTTCAACTTTTCATCATGGAGCACTTGACTAAAGAAAGAAATGGGCTTCTCATACCCCTCTTTATTTTTTTTCAATAAAAATCCTGCCATTGTATGAGGTGATGAAAATTAAAAAAATCATGAAGGGTTTGGCATAGTCTGGTCCAGATAGCACTGGGGCTTCTGCAAAGGTGTTTTTGATTCTAGAAAAGGCCTCTCGTGATTCCTAAGACCATTTCACCTCGTTATTATTCTTAAGCATGTCATTTATATGCCTAACTATCTCTGCATAGCTAGGGATAAACCTTCTCAGAAAGTTAATGCGCCCAAGGAACACTTGCACCTCCTTTTTATTTCTGGGGAGAGAAATTCCATTTATAACCTCTACTCTCTTAGGATCTATTTTTTCCCCATCTTTGGTCACAATATGTCTCAAAATCTTACCCTCTTCCAATGCAAATAATGACTTATGTGGATTGAGAGAGAGATCATACCTTCTGCACTTCTTGAAATTTCTATGCAAGTGTTCAATGTGCTTTGTGTCATCCTTTGAAAACACAGTGATATCATCAAGATATACCACCAAAAACTTATCTTGTTCCCCAACAAAGGCAATTTCCATGGCCCTTTCGAAAGTGGCCCCTGCATTGATCAAATCGAAAGGCATCCTGGCATACATAAATGTACCCCATGGTGTGGTGAAGGCAGTATTATTTTGATCTTCTGGGAGTAAAACCACTTGATTGTAACCAGAGAATCCATCAATCATCAACATCTAGGAAGCTCCCACCACTTTCTGTAGAATATGATCCATCTTGGGAAGTGGGTAATTATCCTTTAAGGATGCTCGGTTTAAATTTCGGAAATCAATACATAGCCTTATCTCTCCATTATTTTTCTGGACAGGGACTAAGTTTGCCACCCACTTAGAGCACCTCAATGGCACAATGATTTTGGCCTTCAACAATTTCTTAATCTCTTTCTCAATAGAGGGAAGCAGCAGGGGATTAATCTGTCTAAGCTTCTGTTTATGTGGCTTCGCATCTCCCATTAGTGAAATTTTATGTTGCATGATGCTGATGTGGAAGGTTTTTAGGTCCTAATAAGACCATGCAAACACATCTTTGTATGACTGGAATAATTTCTGGTAGAGCTCTTTATATTCCTCTGGGACTTTCTTGGACAATTTCACAATTTTCGGGTCTGCATCAGTACTAAGGTTAAGATCTTCTACCTGATTCTCCTCTACCACTTTGTTTTGCTATAGTGGGACATCGTTCCTGTCAAACAAACTTTCTAGAGGTACTATTCCTCTAGGTATAACGTTTCCTTTTAGTTGCAAAACTTTATGGCCGGCCACCTTTTCTTCCCATTTATTTTCTGAAATGTCTTTAGCCTCTTCTTCTTCGTAAGCATCAATCTCCATGTTTGAGAATTCTCCAACTGTTTCTAGAAATATTTTCACTTGATCTTCATCCTCAAACACCTGCCAATACTTGGTGTTATCTAGGATTGATGGTCGATAACACACCTCAATTTCATATCTTAAGAGAGGGTTCTAAGGTGGGAAGAACGTACTAGCAGCCACTGCAAGGGAGTCTGCCATCCTATTATGCTCTCTAGGCATGAACTTAATATTAAATGCCGAGAAAAATTTTTCCACCAGATCGCAAAATTCGTTCCTATAGGCCCTCAGCCTAGGATGTTTGGTTTGGCACTGATTCTTCACTTGTCTAACCACCAGTTTCGAATCTCCCAGAAATTTTAAACTTTGTATATTCATGCTTATGGCTGTCTATAACGCTAACAGGAGTGCTTCGTATTCGGCCACATTATTAGTAGCTTCATACTCTAACTTGAAATACAATGGGACCCATTGGCTTGTAGGGGAAATCAATAGTACTCCAGCCCCATTACCTTCTCTAGAATTTGCTCCATCAAAGTGGAGTGTCCAAATTCCTTCTTCCTAGTTCTCTAAGGACTGCTCAGTCTTGATCTGGCAGAACGATGGTTCTTGAGCATAATCTTGGTCTTCCTCCAGCATCAAACATGAGAAATTTCCCTCTTTACTATAGACTGGTGAATTAATCGAGTTGTCAGCCTTAGTAACATTTTTGAAAAATCTTGTTTCCCTATACAACCTCCTCTCCTAGCCACAAAAAAATGGGATAGTAGCATATGTTAAGTTCAACTTGATCGACCCACCGATTTTGGTCACCTAGGTTCTTGACAGCAACATGTCGAAGCGTGCTGGGATGTCAACCACCACAATGTCCATGACCACACTTTTTGTTGGGATATGGGCAAAATTGACCACCAAATCCTTGATTATACCTAGGCATTTAACTCTTTTGGAATCAAATGAATAGAGATCCTTGTATGGATGGGTGATTTGTAATCCTAGTTATTCCATGACTGATAGGGGTAATAGATTATGGGACGCTCTTGAATCTAACATACAATTATGTAACAGTAGGTCATGAATCACTAAAGACACATAAAATGGGGGTGTAGAGGCATCTAACTCCTCAACATGTGGGCCGAACACAGCCATGGGTGTTTCTTATTGAAGGTTCAGACTGTCTAGGATATGTGTTGCTTCTGGGGAAAGCATAAAGGATGTGACCTGAGACTGATATGTAGGCTGCTTCAACAATTCAGTCAAGGGAACTGGAATTTTGACCTTCTCAAGCTCCTTTTGTAAAATAAAGGCAGAAGAGGACTTTTTTGTTATAATCTCCTTTGACTCTTTGCTTTGAACTAGGGGTTTGACTTATTTTATGATTGACTTGACATTAGGGGGAGTGGCGACTTGTGAAGAGGAAGGGATTTGATCACTAGACTGTAAGGATTTGTTAAGAGGCCTCTTACCTTTATCTATGGCCCTTTGTGCTATTGTCTCCTTCTGAGCAGATGCTTCCTTCTGGGGTGTGTCTTCCTCATGATCCTGAGTGCGAGTTCTTTTCCTAGAAGATTTGAGGTCATATCTTCTATTAAACTGTGCTTGCATGAAATCGAAAAAATTCTTGCAGTAGTCATCAATCTCAGGATCTTCGGTGCTTTCTTTGACCTTTTCTTCCTCATGTAATGGAATCTCCACTTCATCACTTTCTTGCAGGGGACATTCTACTTCATCACTATTTGAATAATCAAGATATGGATCATCTTGCTCATAAGTGATGTCCTCGGTAGGGCCTTCTACCTGACCTTCCAAGTACAATAGGTGAGGTACTTGATCATGTTGCTCCTTCCATTCCATTTGTAGTATCTGTAGGGGTGGTTTCCTATACTGAGGGTTGTAACCCCTGTTTGGAGCATTCTAGAAATTCTTGGAGGATGAATTCTTGGCCTCCAGTTCAAGTTTGACCAACTTACTTGAAATGTTTTTAATCATTTTGTTCATTTCTTCAATTTTGTTATCAACTGAGTCTCTGTCTTGGCTAGAAGTAGACACCTCTTATTTTCCTCTTCTTTTGGCATCTTGATCTGACTTTCTCTTGGATTTACCAGTGGAGGTGAAATTTTCCTCCAGCTCCAGTGCATCTGTTTGAGCATCATCCAAAGTGGCAACCTTTCTCTCTCTCAGAGAGAAACTGAATTCTAAGTCAAAGGCTGCTATGCAAACGACGTTAGCAGCAGTTTGATGAGGTTTCATATCAGCAGGAAGACTTAAATACAATTTTTTGAACCTCTTGATAAACTATGACACCCCTTTGTTATGTCTTTTCGTGAGTGTGTTAAACTTAGTGAGACAATCTCCATGATCCTTTCTCTCTCCCCATTTTCTGAGAAAGGAGTTTTCCATCTTATCCCAGTTTGTAATGGAATGATCCCCCAGAGTTTTAAACCAATTTTTGGCTTCTCCATCCAGATATTGAAAAAACAGTCTTAAGACCATGTATATATGTTCCACATTAAAGTTCTCCACAAAAGAGAAGAAGACCTCAAGATGCTTTTGGGCTTCAATCTCATTTTCTCCATTAATACGGGGTAAAATCTTCAGATATTCCTATGGAATATCATTCAATATTTGAGGTAAAGCCAGGGGGGTATACTTATTCATCAAGAAACCATGAACATTGGCCATTGGGGGTGGTGGAGTTAGTGCTAGAGCTTGGTGCATGAGAGGAGGAGGAGGTGGAAGTGAAGTATGGATGACAATAGGAATGTATTGGACAACAACTTCAGATGTTGATGGGAAAAACGAGTTGTTAATAGCAGTATCTTAGGTGACCTCTTTGACCTCTTCGGCCTCAAGATTGGGGTGAAGAGTGTAGTGTGTGGTATCTATTGATTAATATTTGTCTTTGATTTGGATACCTCCCCTGTGGAGGACTATCTGAGAAGTAGTCGGTATCTCCCACAGTGGAGTCAGGACCTTGCACTAGGGCTACTTGAGAGGAGGAGGATGGAAATTCTTCTAAAGAGAATTCAAGTATATCTGTGTGGAATAATTGTCTTTCCCTCCAACTTCTCCTATGTAGGATATTTTCTGGGTCAGAAATAGAGGGTGTCTTTGGTTGAGACGTATCTGACCTCAGGTGTGACTTTCGAGGAGCCAGGACTGCAGGTAAGTTTATCTGATAAATGACTGTGGATTCACCAAGGTGAAGGATATGCAACTCTCAAATCTTCATGCTCGCCTATTTGAATAGTGAATAAGGTTTTTTCGAGGCCCAGGGATTTAACTTTTCTGAACTTCGATCCCTGGCAATGGCACCAAAAAGATGTTGTCAATCCTAGAGATAGCCTTGAGTTAGGAAAGACCAGTTCCTAGGACATCTTATATAGCAAGGAGCATATGATATAACAGGGAGAATTGTCAAAACAAGGCTCTTGTGCTATTTCAGGTAAACAAGAAAGTTCAATTGGGATGGAACCAGAATACTCATAAATTCATCACACAGAAAGCGATACTGCAGAGGCAAAGTGTGAATTTCCAATACAAATGTATCAGACAGTTCAAAGGCAGCTTTCTATAAGGAGGGTTGGATTCTAAAAATACTTCACAGAGATGAAAAATCAGAAGGTATTTTCTATGTATGAAATATAGAGAGAATATTAACTGTTACTGAGATGAAATCCATAAAGAAATATTAACATGTGATGGGCTTATGATAATAAGAATCCATACATGATAATAACATTTAAAAACAATATCCCGTAGCAGTTAATATATAAGAAGTACGGTTGAAGTGAAAAATAAAACAGCATATCATGACTGAGCCAGATTTAAAGTACTAGACATGTTTTAGCATAAGTATCAGCTATGATAAATTCATACCAAAACCAGTGAGCTACTCGCATTCCAGAACATGATACAAGAGAAATGGATATAAAAAAATGAACAGTTGAGCTATAACACATAAGGAAGAGTTATAGACTGTAAAGCACAAAGACCAAAATCCTCATTTAAGATGGAACTCCTCATCACTGAGACCCAACGGGCTCTTCTCATTTATATTAAAGTTTTGACAAAAATGCATACAAAATTCGTTCACAGCATATTATTCAGAAAATATGGAACCCTTTTTCCTATTTGGTTGTTGCTTATATAGAACCCTCAAAAACATGAGCGGGAAGATATTTTTTGGAAAAATATCTTCCCCGTGTGCTAGTAATCAGTTTGAGGTATTAATCAAAAATAACCAAAATTCATGATGGGAGATGGGGGCATCTCATCATTTACAGTTAGGCTCACGGCCGTTTCAAAACAAAATATTTAAAAACTATCTTTAACAAGAAGTAAAATGCAAGAGTGAAATGTGAATTCCACTCGAAATTTAAAAGTAACAAATTAAAGTAAAAGTAAAGGCCACTAGGGCCGAATCATGAATTAACAACATTCACTGGTGTGATGGAGTTGATGCAGTTGCTGACACAGGTGGAGGGACATTTGCTGATGAGCTGGCTAACAGGTTGGCATACTTGGTGAACCTTTACTGACTGTATGTTGCAGGTTCAGGCATTGACGTGAAACCTTCCACTCTGATATAAGCTTCAGTGAGATCATCGAAATTTGCATCGGTAGGAATTGTTTGCTTCACCAGGTACAGGAGGGAAAATTCCTGGTGGAGTGCTGAAACTATAGTCTCAGATTTCAGCCGAGTGGATTTATCTGAAAGTACAATTGTCCGGTTCATCTCCTCCTTGAGACATGCCTCATATTTTGGTAATGGCAGTAAAACAGTAAGGGTAGGACCCCAGCATGATGGAAGCTCGAAAGTTGTGATCTCAACCCAAATCATTTCAAACCGTTCCAAATTTACCGCCACATTTTCCAAGGTTCTTGAAGCTATACTGCGAGCAGACTCCTTATCAATTATTTTTTGACATTCAACGGCTTCCTTGAACCTGCTTGCTATACCATGTTTCTCCACATCTTCAGGCCTCAACCCTTTCAGGAAAGAGATATAACTCTTTGTGTGCTGCACTCTGCTGGATATATCAGTATTCCCCTCATGAAGCTTTCTTCTGAGATAAAGCACGGACGACTTTACTTCCTCAATGAACTTTAGAAAAGCCCAATGCCTTTTACCTCCATGATCATTTCTACCTAGATTATTCGTCTAGCTTCCCTAAGGCTGATATTACCTTTTAGGTGATTTTTGAGTTCGTCGATGGACTTCTGCTGGTCGGATTTATCCTTCTTTCCCTGCTCGACTTCCTTCCGCATGGCCTCAATTATTTTGGAGTTCTCAGCCAAGATAGCTTCTAGCTCACTGATTCTTAGTCTCGCTGTAGAAACCTGTTTCTCCAATGCATTGTTTGTAGCCACTGTTGTAGTCAATTGTTCGAACAACAAACTAGTTTTCGGTGGGCCTGGTGGTGGTGCACACGTATTTGTATCCAAAGTTGTTTGTAATGCCTTTAGCCTGTCCTGAAGAACAACCATCTCTTCTGCTATCTTTTCTTTTTCTTCCTTCTCTTTTTCAAGAGAATCAGCCAAGTCTGCTCTGTCTTTTTCAGCCTGGGGTAACTTGATTGTTTGTACATGATGGGAGGCTGGTATGCTAATTTTTCCTATCAGGGATGCCACTTCCTTCTGCAATTCCTCGATGAGGTGACACTATGTATTGGCTTCACCGGGATCTTTTCCTTTAATCAAATCCTAGAGAGAACGTATTTGATTCGTGAGGGCACGGGAATTTACCTTTTATTTTCTGAAATTATCCTTCACTTGGGCATGCTTGTTCTCCAAATTCTTTAAAGTGATCGTAAGCTGCATCATTTCATCCTTTAGCATATCACCAAAAACCTGAAATAGGTTGAATTTATGAATTTTCGGCACCTTTGACATGTCAACCGCGTACTCTAGCACTATGTAACTGGTAGTACCTACATCTGGATCCAGAATGGCCATAGCCATGGCCATCACTAAATGCTCTATGTCCAGGTTCATTGAGGCTGAAACTCTGGTGTGGTATTTCTCAACAAATCCTTCTAGCTCCACCCTGTACTTATCTCTAATGGCTTTGGCTTTCAAGCTTCTTTCTACGATCTGGGAAGTGTCAGCCATGATAGCCTGTGAGACCTCTGAGTAGTCGGAAGATTTAACACTATCTTGCAACACCTTGGGCCCTATCTTGCTCTCATCGGGTTTCCCATATGGTAATTATTTTTTGAGTAACTGTTCTTCCCCAATAACTTCTGCTTCACTGGTCACCATTTTCTTCCTTTATGTTGGGGAGAACGTGCTCCTGATGTATCTACCTCCTCCGCTTCTTGACCTTTGCTAGCTTCTCTTCCTGAAGCTGCCTATGCCTTTTCCCCTGTCACAGATGAATCTGTCTCCATCTACAAAAGCAAAGGCCAATTTTCAAGATTAGCCCTCCATTCTATGAATGGTATCATTTCATGCACATAAGGAGTTGATTTGTTCCTTCTCCTTCTGTTAGAGATGATGCCCCTCAGATCGTAGGGCAAAAATTCCCTTGTCTAAAATCCATGTCTTGAAGAAGATTCTCAATGATAGGGAGGGCGTGCCTTGAATTGACAAAAAAAGGGCCAATGGTAATGGGAATTTTAAGGATAAACCCCTTTTTTGTAGGGAGGAAGTGGAGTTGGTCAGATTTTAGGGTCTGCTGAATGTACTCCAAAGCATAAATCTGCCGGGAAGGGAACATAGGAAATTGATAGGGGGGAACTTAAGCTCCATAAACTCAGATTTCGGTGTAGTTATCAAACATGTACCAATCCCCAGTACCTTTGGCTTGACTATACTGTAACCATCTCTTCATCTAAGGAAAAACCCTAGGTGAAGTAGAGTCGTGGATGATAGTGTAGGCAATAGGCAGGAACTCATTTAGAAACCTAGAATAGCCCACCCCATTTGGTAACTGATCTGTTGCAAAGCTCCAGTCAAAAATTGGTCTGGGCTGAGAATTTACCTTGTACACCTTATCTAAACCCAAACCCTAAAATTTATCAGCATGCTGATAAAGGAAGAGGTAGAAAACGATAGAACAAAAGTGGAAGCGACCAATTTCTAAGTGTTCTTGGAACTGGGTCTGAATGGTGGAGGCCAGGAAACCAGGAATGTCTAGAACGACCCTGGTTTGAGACATTAACCATAAGAAAGCAACACATGCCCTGGATTTTTTCCCCAAACCATCCACACCTAATAAACCTGTGATGAGAGCAAGGATGGGCTGCACTTCTTCTTTGAATGGAATCAAAGGGAAAGGATCTGTAGAAGGAAGGGATGTGGTTTGGTCGTCGGTTATGGAGGCGATGAAATTTCCTTGTTGTTCCCATGGAAATTTTTCAAACTAAGGGGTTAAAGTAATTTCACTGAAACTGATGTAGTTTTCGCTGGTGGGAAAGCGAAGGGATTTTTTGATAATATCGGGGGAAAGAGTGAATATCCTATTCCCTTGAGATGAGAGAAACATGCCTCGATGTTCATCTTAGACATCCCTGAGCCAGCAGATAAACTCAACCACTGGATAAACTGGAGGGGTAATTTGATGGTATAGACTTGATAGAACCACCCGATATCTATCCCTATTTTCGACATGTCTCCTAAAAAGCTTAGGTTTAATACTGCTGACGGAAAATGGATATTGCAGGTCACATATTTTGGCTTGCAGGTCTAAGAAAGGTTCAAAACCTGGAGGGTTTCTAGTTTCACGGACCTGAGGAGTCTCTGGTTATGTCTTCTTGGTGGTGACCTTTCCCATGACTAATATGATTTTTTTTTTTAAAAACAAAAGGAAACCAGAGGGGATATGAGGGATGGAATACCTATGCAGTAGGAAATATGCTCGAGAAAGTGACGTGGGGGGTACTGACAGTGACTGGGTGTACCTGGCACTGGGCTCCCACTTTAGTTTAAACTGTATTCGAATACCTGAAATTTTACTGCAGTAAAAGATGGGGGACTGAGGGTTCTTGAGAAAATGGCGGAATGGTGAAGCAAGTGGGAAAAGTGTCATAAGGACACTGACAATGAAGCACATGGCATGTAGGAATTGGGTGTTAGACTTCATGTAGGTGAACACCACGTTCTGGGTTAAATACTGGTACGGGCCTCAGTACCAGATAACCTAAGAACTTTACCTTACCTTTCCACCGCGGAGACAACTCTGTCCTCAAAACATAAGCTTTGTGGAACATGAAGTATAGAGCGTGATGGCTTTAAGACACAAGCTTTACTCCCCAAATCACCCTTGCCTCGTGTCGACCCTTGTGACACATTACCAAAATTTCGTGGGGGTATGGCTCTGCCTCCCTCCTCTGCTCCGTGACTCCCCCGGAATTGTGCATGCAGAATCTCTCAAAAACGTACATAAAGTGAAGGTGGGCCCTGTTTCAACATTCTTCACTTTATACCTTTTATATCTTTGTTTGGTTAATATTCTGAACCTTTACGTCTTTCCACCCCCTTATAGACATGCACTTATTTATTTGGCACGTGGCTTAGCTTAGCACTGCTTCTCTCTAGCCATCATTTAAATATTCACCACGAGTAATGACATTTGATGTTTTTCTACTCAAGGAAAACCATAAGATTATGAGAGGTAAACTATATAATCAATAGAATCCATGCCTTCCAATTCTATCCTTGCAGTTGTTTGGGGACAAGCAACATTTGGGAGGGGAGGACTGTAATGTTCCAAAATTTTCATGCAGAAAATTGGAACATTAATTTTTGCTAATTTCACATAGGTGGAGAATAAATGGGTAAGGAGACCCATGAATAATGAAAATCACAATAAAATCCATCATATTATGGGAAGGGATCATTTCTATATTTTATTTTACACCTCCATGTGTGAAAAGGAGCTATTTTGCAAAGTGGGTAGGTCAAGTTGACCAAAGTCAAACTGTGCAGGCTATGAGGTGGAAAGTGTTACACCATTTTTTGGTCATCTAACTCTTCATCATTAGATGGACCCAAGTACACCATGTAAGACCAGTTTTACCCCAAGTAAAACTGCTTTCACTATGTTAAATAGGAAACCCCAAAAGGAATAATTAATTAAACCATAATTTAATTATTATTCCCAGTCATGTTTAACCCAAAAACAAAGAAATTAATGAGATAAACCCATAGTTATCTTATTATTTTCTAGGAATAATTATTTAAATAATATTCCTTGTTAAATATGACAAAATCAACCACCATTAATCAACTAAATCATTATTTATTTGATTATATCCCAACCACTTCCTTAAAAAGATAAATAAATCATTTATTTATTTATTTTTCACTAATCAAGGGATTTGACCCAAGTCAAACACCCTTTCCCTCCAACAAATAATAATAAAATATTCCATAGAGTTGGATCTAGATTTGGTTAACATTATTTTAATCATGCACCAAGATCTAGAATGACCCAATATTTTGTTATAAATAGGAGGGTTTTCCCCTTCATTCTTCACCTTTTGTTGCATACTAGATCACTCTGGATCTATACACTTGGTCTCATTTTTCTGCCATTTTTCTCCCATTGAGCTCTACTTTCTACATTGGGTTTTCTACATCTACAAGAGAGAGAAAGCTTAGATCTGAAGTGCTGAGGACTACAAAGAACCCATCCCATTGAGGAGATCTGGATACACCTTCTTGTTTCCTCCCAGGTGCCCTGTAATATAAAAATTCATTCAAAAGTCGTGTTCTTGTCTTGTCTGTTGGATGCATGGAGCAAACTCTTTACTTCACTGCTTAATATCTTTCCATTTATAGATCTGTTTGTTGCAGCACTTTAACTACTAATTACAGATCTGAAGATGTTTTGCAGCCATTATTGTTGTTAGGGCTATTAGTTATGCGTAGCTAAAGTGGTTCTTTTTCGTACGCTTCGACAAAGAATTCATACTAACAGAAAGCACATTGTGGTACAATGAAATAGAGAAGGAGGGAAGATTCCTTGAGAGGGAAAACCCTAATGAATTGGGGCCCATGGAGAAGGATCTCACAATTGTATAAGAGGAGGGTAAGACAACCATTGGATTATTGATTTTGTTGTCTTGAGAGACAAGGAGCATACTCCTGCTGTTTAGCAGAGTTGCTGGAGGAATTCTTGCTTAGGATTCCTTCCTCCTCATGAGAGGCCTCTTGAGGAATTTATCTTCAGCTTTCTCCACATCTTGGCTCAAGTCCAAATCATTCTCTTACATCACAACGTTATTCTTGTAGCAAGAAGATAGTGTGTTGCTGGGGTTGCAGTGGAGGCTTCCACCACATCACTCTGGGACTTGATTATGCAGAGAAAGGAATCTCCATTTAGTGGAGATATCATTGAGGGGTGTTAGTGAGCTTATTTGTAGGTTTTGGCAGCAAGCCAAGCTTTCTCCCATCTTCATCAGCGCAGTCCCTTCCATAGACTGCGTTATTTCAGAGTTTGTCTGCAGTGGGGGTTTGCACCATCACATTGGAGGAGGAGATTTCTAGTGTCGAGATCAGCCTTGCACTCCAGAAATCCTTTAGAGGATATTGATTCATATTTTAGATCAGATTCAACCATCTCCTTCCATTTTTATTATGAATTGCTGCGGCTACCCAACAACTCTGGCATTGTGGTATTTTTCCATTCTATGCATCTAGTGTAGCCAATCCTCCTGAGGATTGTTGTATCATCATTGTATTATTTCTTTTAGGGGTTGAAAGCACACTTCCTATCATTTCTTGAGCTATATTGAAATATCATCATATTTCCCATTTGTATGCAGTAGTGTCTCCATAAGACTGCGCAGTCATAGCTAGGGCAGTTTATACAGTAATGTATTTCATGCTTTCATGTACTTGTTGTTGGGAAAAATACTAAGAGGGGGGGGAGGGGGGGGGTGAATCAGTATTTAGTGCCAACTGAATTTTTTTTTAACTTTCTCTGGCTTTTAAACCCATACGCTACTTTAATGAACACAACTTGCGTATACACACAGATCTCCTTAAGTAAACTCGCGTATGCTCAAAGATCTAAATATGAATTTAATTCTTAACTTAGATCATTTCATCATTCATTCATCAGATGTTTAGTAAGTAGTAAACAGGTGTAGTAAGAACAGAATAAATCACCACACATAAGCAACACACATGAACACCAGGATTTAAGGTGGAAACCCAATTCGGGAGAAAACCACCGCTACCGTCGTCTCAGTCTTCAATATTTATTATATAAAGAAAACTTCTTACAATCATGTACTGGCGCAGACTCATACCAGCACGCCGGCACCCACCTGCAGAAGGCTACAACCTTATCTCGTTTACCAGCCTCTCTTGGAAGGGAGAGACAACCCCCTACTCTCATTTACCAGCCTCTCCTGGAAGGGAGCTACTACCCCCTGCTCTCGTTTACCAGCTACCACTGGAAGGGAGCTACTACCCCCTCACTGAAGGCTTCGACCCTCAGCACCACTGCAGACCATGATTCATCAATTTTCAAACTAGATCAAATAGATTCAACACAACCCTTCACTTATCAACAAATATACTTCGCCCAATGCTTCAAATAGAATAGTGAAACCACTGTAACGAGAATATCAGAGATAACCCAGACTTCAAAATAGATATGCAGAAACACATTCAACCTTGAGAAATCATAAGTTCAGATACCATACACGCTTTTATTTAATCAGACCCGCGTATACATGCACTTTTCATGAAATTAACCCACGTATACATCTGTGCATTTCTCAGAAAACCCTAACTTCCCATACGCGCTTTTATTTCATCAGATCCACGTATACATGCGCTTTTCATGAAACGAACCCGCGTATAGATCTATAAAAGATAAACTTTGTAGAACAGATCAGATCTATGAACTTACCCATATTTTTCAATTTCTTCATCAGATTTGCGCCAAGTCTTCATCACTTCTTTTCAAATCATCCTAGAGATTCATCATTTCTAGATCTAGAGATCTTGAACCTTCATCATATTCATAGGTGCATCATAGATTCAGATCAATTAAGAATAGAGTGTAACCATGCAGATATACTTCAGAGTGAAGTATTCATTAAATCCCAGACACTTGCACACCCTTGCACTATGATTTCCTTCTCCTTAAATAGAATTAGCTTTTGTCAATACCATGAGTCAAAACCACACCACTTCTAATGCTATTCCTGGACGGGATCAAATAGATAATCCAGCGCTCAATACAATGGGTCAATACCATGGAATGCCCCCTGGTTTTATAAAAATAGAGCACAAATTGGCATACGCTACTTGGCACGTACTTTTCCGCATGCATACGCTACTTCACCTTAACAAACTCGCGTATTCTTTGTAGCATAACTTATTTATCATTATTCTTGCACTTTCTGAATTTCTTTCTTATGCTACTTCTGAACTGATCTGTAGATACGTCAGATTTACATTATTAACAACTCATCAAGTCATTTTCCATCAAGAAAAACTTCATTAAGTAGGTTCCATCAAAGTCAACACATTATATCGCATTGCCAACAATCTCCCCTTTAACTCATCAAGTAGGTTGTCATCAACTTTATCAAGTAGGTTGCCATCAAGGACAACATATGCCAACAATCTCCCCCTTTGGACTTGATGGCAACCATGATGGTGTTTGATCATCTCAACAGATAGATACATTGAATATAACCATTATGAAAACACCATGATGCTCTCCCCTTATTCAAACTCCATGTTACTCTCCCCCTTTGACATCAAGGGCAAATGGCGGATGAAAACCAAAAAAAGGTTTTTCTCCTCATGTAGAAAGAAGAGTTCTGTAAATCTAATGTGCACTGAAGTTACCTTGCTCCCCCTGAGTTCATTCTGAATCTTCAAACATATTATTTAATGAAGTACATGACTCTATGACCTTTCCTATCACTAAGGACTCATACTTACAGAAAATATCCAACCAAGTGGATTTACACATTTTGACTCAACTACCTAACCAAGTGGGTTTACAAATTTGAACAAGTCCTTTGCATGACTAAATATTACAATTTACATCATAGGTCACAGCCTTTTCATCAAATTACACATATGAATTTTTATAACCAATATCAAAAAGACCTCAAGAGAGATCAAAATTTAGAATCAACATAATGCCAACAATGCATTACATTCAGTAAGGCTAATGCTCCCCCTGAAACTATGCATCCAATGCATCCTTTCCATATGACCAAAAATCCTCCTTAGCTTGTGCAACCTGAACACTTTTAACAGCCAATCATCAAGGCATATTTACCCAAAAGCAGAGAATGAAACAAAAATATATGAGCTGAAACATCATCAGAGATACCAAACAGCATCAGAGATACCAAACAGCACTGCAGCTGTGCTGAAGAATGCTGACCCCAAGTAAAATTTGTCAGCAACTAACCATACGCGGTTTTCTTTGCATAAACTCATGTATATACGCGACTGTCTTTTAGGAAACCCATGTATCTAATTTAATCTTCTAAATTTAAGCAGTTCTGATTTTCTACATGGCAGAGACTACTCCCAGCTTCTGTCTGAGATATTCGAACGCTTCCCTGGGCAGAGGTTTGGTCAATATATCAACAACTTGTTCTTTGGAGGGAACATACTCCAACTTCACCTTTTGTTCAATCACTTGTTCACGTAAGAAGTGATACTTTATGGGAATGTGCTTGGTCTTGGAGTGCATAACAAGATTCTTTGAGATACTGATGGCACTTGTATTATCACACATAATGGAGACAGGAGGTGAACATTTGATTTGAAAGTCTTGTAAGGTTTTCATAATCCAAAGAAGTTAGAGTGAAACATGATGCGGCAGCCACATATTATGCTTTTGTTGTAGATAAGGCAATAGAGTTTTTCTTCTTGCTGAACTAGGATACTAACCAGGGCCCCATATAGAATGCACCACCACTAGTGCTTTTTCGATCATCAACATTTCCAGCCCAATCTGCATCAGTGTAAGCATGAAGATTAAGATCAGCATTCTTTGTATACCATAGTCAAAAGTCTTGAGTTCCTTGTAGATATTTGAATTTTCTTTTGACAGCCTGAAGGTGAGACTCTTTTGGATTAGCTTGGAATCGTCCAACAATCCCAACTGCATGCATAATGTCTGGTCTAGTCCTAGTGAGATAAAGTATACTTCCTATCATAGATCTATATTCTGGTTGATTCACCGTGGGAGAATCATCATGAGAACTGAGATTACATCCGGTTATCATTGGTGTACTTACAGGTTTGCACTCTTCCATGCCATACTTCTTCAAAATTTGCTTAAGGTATTTTTCCTGTGATAAGAATATGCCATCTGTAGTTTAATGCACTTGTAAGCCAAGAAAGAATTTTAGTTCCCCAAGTAAAGACATTTCAAATTCTTGATGCATAACAGAAGCAAATTTCTGACTCATAGATCTTCATTACTTCCAAAAATTATATCATCAACATATACAACCACAATCAATAGTTTTTCATTTTCAATTTTTGTGTACAAGTTGCTATCAGCAGATCCCTTTGAAAATCCTTGTTGATGAAGATATTTGTCAAGACGATAATTCCATGCCCTTAGAGCTTGTTTGAGACCATATAGAGCCTTTTTAAGTCTACAAACAAGATTTTCATCATTTCCAAAAATGAAGCCTTCTGTTTGTTCTATATAAACTTCTTCTTCTAGATCACCATTGAGAAATGCAGATTTAACATCCATTTGATAAACTTTGATTTGTTGAGAACTTGAAAAAGCAAGAAACATTCTTATGGCTTCATGTCTAGCTATAGGAGAAAAAGTTTCTTCAAATTCTATACCTTCTTGTTGAGTATACCCCTTGCAAACAAGTCTAGCTTTATTTCTTACAACATCCCCATTCTCATTTAACTTGTTTTTGAATATCCATTTAGTTCCAATTACATTTTTGTTATGAGGTCTTGGCACTAATTCCCAACTGTGATTCTTTTCAATTTGATCAAGCTCTTCATTCATGGCTTCAACCCAACATGCATCTTTGCTAGCTTGATTGACATTATGTGGTTCAATAGTGGATAGAAATTCCAGATAGCTAGAAGATCCCACAAGAGTCCTTCTTGTTTGTACACCTAATCCCTTATCTCCCAAAATTTGAGATTCTGGATGATTCTTTTGAACATATCTGGATGGAGCTTTTTCAGATAAATCATCTTCAGGTTCTTCATTGGGTTCACTGTCTATATCATTGCTATTTGATGTAAAAGGACATAAGTCACCATCGTCTTCATTTGTTGTTTGTTTTTCTTCTTTTGGGGTTGCAGGAGACTCATCAATAACAACATCAATACATTCAACAATCTTCCGAAGTATTTTGTTGTAACATTTATAAGCTCTACTCATAGAGGAGTAAGCAAGAAGTATTCCTTCATCTGCTCTAGGTTCAAACTTGCCAAGTTTTTCATCATTATTTTTGATAAAGCATTTACTTCCAAAAACTCTAAAATGCTTCACAGAGGGAGAATTACTATACCAGAGTTCATATGGAATTTTGTCACTTCTTACCTTCGCATCACCTTCATAACTTAGAATGATTTTGTCCCACATTTCCTTTGCTGTATTTAGCTGCATAACTTTGACAAATTCAAATTTAGTCAGACTTCCCGTTATAGCATTGACCGCCTTTGCATTTGATTTATAATTCTTCTTTTCAGTCGGATTTGTTGGTATTGTAGCTGGATATTGATATCCTCGTTGAACAATGGCCCATACATCTATTCCCATAGAATGAAGATAGGATCTCATCCTTGTTTTCCAGAAGATTAAACTGCTTCCATTAAAGAGTGGAGGCTTGATAGATGATGTTCCATCTTGATTGCTCATCTTGCTTGATCTTCCTTCTAGCGGCTAAGCTTTTTCAGAAGGACCTGCTTTGATACCAATTGTTGGGAAAAACATTGAAGGGGGGGGGGGGGGGGGGGTGAATCAATATTTAGTGCTGACTGAAAAAAATTTCAACTTTTTCTGGCTTTTAAACCCATACGCTACTTTAATGAACACAACTCGCGTATAAACGTGGATCTCCTTAAGTAAACTCGTGTATTCTCATAGATCTAAATATGCATTTAATTCTTAACTTAGATCATTGCATCATTCATTCATCAGATGTTTAGTAAGCAGTAAACAGGTGTAGTAAGAACATAATAAATCACCACACATAAGAAACACACATGAACACCAGGATTTAAGGTGGAAACCCAATTAGGGAGAAAAAAACCGCTGCCATTGTCTCAGTATTCAATATTTATTATATAAAGAAAAATTCTTACAATCATGTACTGGCACAGACTCATACCAGCACGCAGGCACCCACCTGCAGAAAGCTACAACCTTCTCTCGTTTACCAGCCTCTCCTGGAAGGGAGCTACAACCCCCTGCTCGCATTTATCAGCCTCTCCTGGAAGGGAGCTACTACCCCCTGCTCTCGTTTACCAGCTACCACTGGAAAGGAGCTACTACCCCCTCACTAAAGGCTTCGACCCTCAGCACCACTACAGACCACCATTCATCAATTTTCAAACTGGATCAAATAGCTTCAACACAACCCTTCACTTATCAACAAATATACTTCGCCCAATGCTTCAAACAGAACAGTGAAACCACTGTAATGAGAATATCAGAGATAACCCAGAATTCAGAATAGATATGCAGAAACACATTCAACCTTGAGCAATCATAAGTTCAGATATCATACGTGCTTTTATTTAATCAGACCCACGTATACACGCACTTTTCATGAAACTAACCCGCGTATACATCTGTGCATTTCTCAGAAAACCCTAACTTCCCATATGCGCTTTTATTTCATCAAATCCGTGTATACACACGCTTTTCATGAAACTAACCTACGTATATATCTATAAAAGATAAAATTTGCAGAACAGATCAAATCTATGAACTTACCCAAATTTTTCAATTTCTTCATTAGATTTGTGCCAGGTCTTCATCACTTCTTTTTAGATCATCCTAGAGATTCATCATTTCTAGATCTAGAGATCTTGAACCTTCATCATATTCATAGGTGCATCATAGATTCAGATCAATTAAGAACAGAGCTCAACCATGCAGATATACTTCAGAGTGAAGTATTCATTAAAGCCCAGACACTTGCACACCCTTGCACTATGATTTCCTTCTCCTTAAATAGAATTAGCCTTTGTCAATACCATGAGTCAAAACCACACCACTTCCAATGGTGTTCCTGGAAGGGATCAAATAGATAGTCCAGCACTCAATACAATGGGTCAATACCATGGTAATGCCCCCTGGTTTTATAAAAATAGAGCGCAAATTGGCATATGCGACTTGGCATGTACTTTTCCGCGTGCATACGCTACTTCACCTTAACAAACCCGCGTAGGCTTTGTAGCATAACTTATTTATCATTATTCTGGCACTTTTTGAATTCCTTTATTCTGCTACTTCTGAACTGATCTATAGATACATCAGATTTACATTATTAACAACTCATCAAGTCAGTTTTCATCAAGAACAACTTCATTAAGTAGGTTCCATCAAAGTCAACACATTGTATCACATTGCCAAAAATCTCCCCTTTAACTCATCAAGTAGGTTGTCATCAACTTTATCAAGTAGGTTGCCATCAAGGAAAACATATGCCAACACTTGTTCTTTGAGGTTGATCATTCCCTCTCTTGAGTTCTCTTTCCCTCAAGATATTGTACATTTATCTTGTTGCTATGAGCTAATGCAATGGCTATGAGTTCTTCTATCATTTTTTGAGATTGTAGCAAGTTGCTCTTCATGCATTTGTTTAAATATTATTTTAGCTCACTTTTGAGTGGAATTCTTCAATGAGCTCTATAGGCAGAGTCTGAAAAGAGCCAGGCAACCTCCGGATCTCACACTTCTTTGAGACGGTGACACATTCGGTAAATTCCCCTTCAGTCAATCTCTAGAATAGATTGCTGATTGCTGACATTCTTGAAAAACGAACATTACACCTTCCCATAACGTTAAGGTTAGGTTAAGGTTAAGTTAAGGTGATGTGTGAAGGTTAAGTTTAAGGTCAAGGTTAAGGTTAAGGTTAAGGTTAAGGTAAGTTTAAGGAAAATGTTAAGGTTAATGTTATGGGAAGGTTAAGGTTAAGGTTAAGGGTAAGGTCAAGGTTAAGGTTAAGGTTATGGCTATGGGAAGGATAAGGTTAAGGTTAAGTAAACATTACAGGTTTAGTCAAGTTAAGGTTAAGGTTAAGGTTAAGATTAAGGTTAAGGTTAAGGTTAAGGTTATGGTTAACGTTAAGGTTAAGGTTAAGTTAACATTAACTTTTAACCTTACCCTAACCTTACCCTAACCTTAGCCTTAACCTTAATTTAACCCTTAACCTAACCTTAACCTTAGCTTTACCCTAAACCTTAACCTAACCCTAACCTTGACTAAATGTTAACCTTAACCTTAACTATAACCTAACCCTAACGTTTACCGAACCCTTAACCTTATCCTTAACTTTAACCTTAAGCTTTCCCTAACCTTAACCCTAACCTTAACCTTAACCTTAACTTTACCCTTAACCTAACCTTAACCTTAACTTTACCCTTAACCTAATCTTAACTTTAACATAACCTTAACCTTACCCTTAACTTTGACCTTAACCTTAGCTTAACCTAACATTAACCTTTACGTTAATTATATCCTAACCCTAACCTTGACCAATCCCTTAACCTTAACCTTATCTTAACCTTAACCTAACCTTAACCTTAATCTTAACCTAACTATAACCTTAACCTTAACCTTAACCTAACCCTAACAAAGACAAAATCCTTAACATTAACCTTAACCTTAACCTTAACCTAATCTTAACCTTAGCCTAACCTTAACTTTAACTTTACCCTAACCTTGACTTTACCCTTAACCTTAACCTAACCTTAACCTTGAATTTACACTTAATCGAACTTTAACCTTGACTTTACCCTTAACCTTAACCTTTACTTTACCCTTAATTTAACCTTAACCTTCACTATAACCTAACCCTAACCTTGACCAAACCCTTAACCTTAACCTTAACCTAACTAAACCTATAACCTTAACCTTAACCTTACCCTTAACCTTCACCTTAACCTTAACTTTACCCTTAACCTAACTTTAACCTTGACCTTGACGTTAACCTTAACCTTACCCTTACCCTTACCTTTACCCTTAACCTAACCTTCCCCTTAATCTTAACCTTAACCTTAAGCTTATCCTTATCTTAACCTTAACTATAACCTAACCCTAACCTTGACCAAACCTTAACCTTAACCTTAACTTTACCGTTAACCTAACCTTAACCTTAAACTTAACCTTGGTTAGGGTTAGTTTAAGGTTAAGGTTAAGGTTAGCTTAAGGGTTTGGTCAAGGTAAAGGTTAAGGTTAGGTTAAGGGTAAGGTTATGGGCAAAGTTAAGGTTAAGGTTACAGTAAGGTTAGGGTAAGGTTAAGGTTAAGATTAGGTTAAGGTTAAGGTTAAGGTTAGGGGAAGGTTAAGGTTAAAGTTAGGTAAGGTAAGGTTAAGGTTACAGGTTTAGTTAGGTTAAGGTTAAGGTTAAGGTTAAGGTTAAGATAAGGTTAAGGTTAAGGTTAGGTTAAGGGTAAAGTTAAGGTTAGGGTTAGTTTAAGGTTAAGGTTAATGTTAGGATAAAGGTAAAGTTAAGGTTAGGGTTAGGTTAAGGTTATGGTTACGCTAAGGTTAAGGTTAAGGTTGAGGTTAAGGTTAAGGTTAGTTTAAGCTTACGGTTAGGTTAATTTTAAGATTAGGTTAAGGTTAAGGTTTGGTCAAGGTTAGGGTTAGATTATAGTTAAGGTCATGGTTAAGGTTAGGTTTAGGGTAAAGTCAAGGTTAAGGTTAAGATTAGGTTAAGGGTAAAGTTAACGTTAAGGTTAGATTAAGGTTAAGGTCAAGGTTAAGGGTAAAGTTAAGGTTAAGTTTATGGTTAGGTTATAGTTAAGGTTAAGGGTTTGGTCAAGGTTAGGGTTAGGTTAAGGTTAAGGTTAAAGTTAGGTTAGGATAAGTTTAAGGTTAAGGTTAAGGTTACAGTTAAGGTTAAAGTCAAGGTTAAGGGTTTTGTTAAGGTTAAGGTTAGGTTAAGGGTAAAATTAAGGTTAAGGTTAGGCTCAGGTTAAGGGTAATATAAGTTTAAGGTTAAGGTTAAGGTTATGTTAAGGTCAAGGTCAAGGGTAAGGTTAAGGTCAAGGTGAAGGGTAAAGTTAAGGTCAATATTAGTGTTAGGTTATAGTTAAGGTTAAGTTTAGGTTAAGGGTAATGTCAAGGTTAAGATTAGGGGTTTGCTCAAGGTTAGGGTTAGGTTATAGTTAAGGTTAAGGTTAGGGTTAAGGTTAAGGATAGGGTTACGGTTAGGGTAAAGGTTCAGGTTCAATTTAAGGTTAAGGGTTTGGTCAAGGTTAGGGTTATGGTTAATGTTAAGGTGAAGGTTAAGGGGGTAAGGTTAAGGTTAACGTTAAGGTTAGGGTTAAGGATAGGGGAAGTTTAAGGTTAAGGTTAAGGTTAAGGGTTTGGTCAAGGTTAGGGTTAGGTTATAGTTAAGGTTAAGGTTAAGGTTAAGGTAACGGGTTTAGTCAGGTTAAGGTTGAGGTTAAGGTTAAGGGTTTGGTCAAGGTTATGGTTAGGTTATAGTTAAGGTTTATTTTAATGGTAAGGTTAAGGTTAAGGTTACGGGTTTAGTAAGGTTAAGGTTAAGGGTAAGGTTAAGGTTAAGGTTAATGGTTCGTTCAAGGTTTCGGTTAGGTTATAGTGAACGTTAAGGTTAAGTTAAGGGTAAAGTCAAGGTTAGGGTTAAATTTATGGCTAAGGTTAAGGGTAAGGTGAAGTTTAAGGTTATTGGTCTTAACGTTAACCTTCACTATAACCTAACATTAACATTAACATTAACATGAACCTTAACCTTAACCTTAACTTTAACTATAACCTAACCTAACCTTGACCTTAGCTATAACCTAACCTTAACCTTAACCTTAACGTAACCTTAACCTTAACCTTAACATTAACCTAAACTTAACCTTAACCTTAACCTTAACCTTACCTTAACCTTAACTATAACCTAACTTTAACTCTACCCTAACCATAACCTTAACTATAAACTAACTATAACCTTAACATCACCCTTAACCTAAGCTTAACTTTAACCTTGACCTTTAACTTAACCTTAACGTTAACCTTGAACAAACCCTTAACCTTAACCTTAAACTTAACCTTAACCTAACATTAACTTTACCCTTAACCTTCCCATATCCATAACCTTAACCTTAACCTTCACCTTAACCTTAACCTTGACTTCACCCTTAACCTAACCTCTAACCCTTAACATCAACATTAACCTTCCCATAACCATAACCTTAACCTTGACTTTACCCTTAACCTAACCTTAACCATAACCATAACCTAACCCTAACCTTGACCAAACCTCAACCTTAACCTTAACCTTAACATTCCCCTAACCTTAACCCTAACCTTAACCTTAACCTTCCCCTAACTTTAACATTAACCTTAACCTTCCCACAACCATAACCATAACCTTAACCTTCACCTTACCTTTGACCTTAACCTTGAGCTTGACCTTAACCTTACCCTTAAACTTATCTTAACTGTAACCTAACCTTAACCTTAACCTTAACCTTACCGTTAACCTTATATTAACCTTACCTTTACCATAACCTTAACCGTAGCCTTATTCTAACCTTAAACTTGACTTTACCCTTAACGTGACCTTAAACATAACCTTATCTTTACCCTTAAGCTTAAGCTTAACCTAACCTTAACCTTAGCCTTAACCTTAAACTAACCTCAACCTTAACTATAACATAACCCTAACTTTACCCTAACCATAACCTTAACCATAACCTAACCGTAACCTTAACCTTACCCTTAACCTAACATTAACCTTAACCTTGACCTTGACCTTAACCTTAACTTTAACCTTAACTTAAGCTTAACCTTGAACTTAAGCTTAACTTCAACTATAACCTAACCTAACCTTAACCTTAACTATAACTTAACCCTAACCTAACCATAACCATAACATTAACCTTAACCTTCCCATAACCTTAACCTTAACCTTGACCTTTCCCTTGACCTTAAGCTTAAAATTAACCTTAACCTTAACCTTGACCTAGACCTTAACCTTATCCTTAAACTTATCTTAACCTTAACCTAACCTCAACCTAAACCTTAGCCTTAACCTTACCTTAACCTTACCTTAACCATAACCTTAACCTAACCTTAACCTTAACCTTACCCTTAACCTTATCTTAACCTTACCTTAACCTTAACCTTATTCTAGCCTTAACCTTGACTTTACCCTTAATGTAACCTTATCCATAACCTTATTTTTACCCTTAACCTTAACCTTAACCATAACCCCAACCTTAACCTTAACCTTAACCTTAACCTTCACCTTAAACTTAACCTTAACCTGGACTTTACCCTTAAGTTAACCTTAACCTAACCTTAACCTTAAATTAACCTTAACCTTAACATTAACCTTCACTTTAACCTTACCCCCTTTACCTTAACCTTAATCTTAATCTTAACCAAACCCTTAACATTAACCTTAACCTTAACCTTAACCTTAACCTTGATCTTAACTAACCTTAACCCTAACCTTAACCTTAACCCTAACCTTAACCCTAACCTTAACCCTAACCCTAACCTTAACCTTAACCCTAACCCTAACCTTAACCTTAACCCTAACCTTAACCCTAACCCTAACCTTAACCCTAACCTTAACCCTAACCTTAAATATAACCTAACCCTAAATTTGAACAAACCTTACCCTTAATTTCAAGGTTAAGGTTAAGGTTAAGGTTAGGTAAAGGTTGAGGTTAAGGTTAAGGTTAAGGTTAAGATAAGGTTAAGGTTAAGGTTAGGTCAAGGGTAAAGTTAAGGTTAGGGTTAGTTTAAGGTTAAGGTTAAGGTTAGGTTAACGGTAAAGTTAAGGTTAGTGTTAGGTTATAGTTAAGGTGAAGGTTAAGGTTAGGTTTAGGGTAAAGTCAAGGTTAAGGTTAAGATTAGGTTAAGGGTAAAGTTAAGGTTAACGTTAGGTTTAGGTTAAGGTCAAGGTTAGGGGTAAAGTTAAGGTCAATTTGAGGGTTAGGTTATAGTTAAGGCTAAGGGTTTGGTCAAGGTTAGGGTTAGGTTAAGGTTAAGGTTAAGGTTAGGTTAGGATAAGGTCAAGGTTAAGGTTAGGTTAAGGTTAAGGTTACGGGTTTAGTCAAGTTAAGGTTAAGGTTATGGTTAAGCTTAAAGTCAAGGTTAAAGGTTTTGCTAATGTTAAGGTTAAGGTTAGGTTAGGTTAAGGTTAAAGTTAAGGTTCAGGTTAAGGGTAAAATTAAGGTTAAGGTTAGGGTTAGGCTAAGGGTAAGATAAGGTTAACGTTAAGGTTAAGGTTAAATTCAGGTTAAGGTCAAGGTCAAGGTTAAGGTTAAGGTCAAGTTGAAGGGTAAAGTTAAGGTCAAGGTTAGGGTTAGGTTATAGTTAAGGTTAAGGTTAGGTTAAGGGTAACATCAAGGTTAAGGTTACAGGTTTTCTTAAGGTTAGGGTTAGGTTATAATTAAGGTTAAGGTTAGGTTAAGAAGAAATTTAAGGTTAAGTGTTTGGTCAAGGTTAGGGTTAGGTTATAGTTAAGGTTAAGGTTAGGATAAAGGTTCAGGTTCAGGTTAAGGTTAAGGGTTTGGTC
Source organism: Pinus albicaulis (assembly GCA_034641835.2). Taxonomy (NCBI): domain Eukaryota; kingdom Viridiplantae; phylum Streptophyta; class Pinopsida; order Pinales; family Pinaceae; genus Pinus; species Pinus albicaulis. The sequence continues at coordinate 981,352,860 of CM076578.1, read as the reverse complement.
AAGGTTAAAGTTAAGGTTAAGGTTAAGGTTAAGGGGGTAAGGTTAAGGTTAAGTGTTAATTTTAAGGTTAAGGTTAGGGTTAAGGTTAGGGGAAGGTTAAGGTTAAGGTTAAGGGTTTGGTCAATGTTAGGGTTAGGTTATAGTTAAGGTTAAGGTTAAGGTTAAGGTTACAAGTTTAGTCAGGTTAAGGTTTAGGTTAAGGGTTTGGTCAAGGTTAAGGTTAAGGGTTTGGTCAAGGTTAGGGTTAGGTTATAGTTAAGGTTAAGGTTAAGGGCAAGGTTAAGGTTAAGGTTATGGGTTTAGTAAGGTTAAGGTTAAGGGTAAGGTTAAGGTTAAGGTTAACAATTTTTTCAAGGTTTGGGTTAGGTTATAGTGAACGTTAAGGTTAAGTAAAGGGTAAAGTAAAGGTTAGAGTTAAATTTATGGTTAAGGTTAAGGGTAAGGTCAAGGTTAACGTTACTTTTCTTAACGTTAACCTTCACTATAACCTAACCTTAACCCTAACCTGAACCTGAACCTAAACCTTAACCTTAACTTTAACTATAACCTAACCTAACCTTAACCTTAACTATAACCTAACCTTAACCTTAACCTTAACCTTAACCTAAACTTAACCTTAACCTTAACCTTAACCTTACCTTAACCTTAACTATAACCTAACCCTAACTCTACCCTAACCATAACCTTAACTATAAACTAACCGTAACCTTAACCTTACCCTTAACCTAACCTTAACTTTAACCTTGACCTTGAACATAACCTTAACCTTAACATTAACTTAACCTTAACCTTAACCAAACCCTTAACCTTAATCTTAACCTTAACATTAACCTTAACCTTAACCTTAACCTAACATTAACCTAACCTTAACCTTAACCTTAACCTTAACCTTGGTTAGGATTAGGTTAAGGTTAAGGTAAAGGTTAAGGATAAGTTAAGGAGCTAGTCAAGGTCAAGGTTAAGGTTAGGTTAAGGGTAAGGTTATGGGTAAAGTTAAGGTTAAGGTCAGGGTAAGCTTAGGGTAAGGTTAAGGTTAAGGTTAGGTGAAGGTTAAGGTTAAGGTTAAGGTTAATGTTACGGGAAGGTAAAGGTTAAAGTTAGGTTAATGTAATATTAAGCTTACGAGTTTATTCAAGTTAAGGTTAAGTTTAAGGTTAGGTTAAGGTTAGGTTAAGGGTAAACTTAAGGTTATAGTTAGGTTAAGGTTAACGTTAGGTTAAGGAAAAAGTTAAGGTTAGGTTTAGGTTAAGGTTAAGGTTAAGGTTATGGTTATGCTAAGGTTAAGGTTAAGCTTAAGCTTAACGTTAAGGTTAGGTTAAGGTTACGGTTAGGTTAAGGTTAATATTAGGTTAAGGTTAATGTTAAGGTTTGGTTAAGGTTAGGGTTAGGTTATAGTAAAGGTCAAAGTTAAGGTTAGGTTAAGGGTAAAGTGAAGGTTAAGGTTAGGTTAAGGTTAAGATTAGGTTAAGTGTAAAGTTAAGGTTAAAGTTAGGTTAGGGTTAAGGTCAAGGTTTAGGGTAAAGTTAAGGTTAAGGTTAGGGTTAGGTTATGGTTAAGCTTAAGGGCTTAATCAAGGTTAGGGTTAGGTTAAGGTTAAGGTTAACGTTAGGTTAGGATAAGGTCAAGGTGAAGGTTAGGTTAAGGTTAAGGTTACAGGTTTAGTCAGGTTAAGGTTAAGGTTACGGTTAAGGTTGAAGTCAAGGTTAAGGGTTTGGTTAAGGTTAAGGTTAAGGTTAGGTTAAGTTAAGGTTACAGTTAAGGTTAAGGTTAGGTTAAGAGTAAATTTAATGTCAAGGTTAGGGGAAGGTTAAGGTTAGGTTAAGGTTAAGGTTAAAGTTAAGGGTAATGTTAGGTTCAGGTGAGGGTTAGGTTATAGTTAAGGTTAAGGTTAGGTTAAGAGTAAGATAAGGTTAAGTTTAAGGTTAGGTTAAGGTCAAGGTCAAGGTTAAGGTTAAGGTTAAGGTCAAGGTTAAGGGTAAATTTAACGTCAAGGTTAGGGTTAGGTTATATTTAAGGTTAAGGTTAGGTTGAGGGTAAAGTCAAGGTTAAGGTTAAGGTGAAGGTTAAGTGTAAGGTTAAAGTTAAGGTTTAGGAGTTTAGTCAAGTTAAGGTTAAGGTTAATGTTAAGTTTAAGGTGAAGGTTAAGGGTAAGGGTAAGGTTAAGTTTAAGGTTAACAGTTTGTTTAAGGTTATGTTAAGGTTAAAGTTAAGGTTAAGGGTTTGGTCAAGGTTAGGGTCAAGGGTTATGGTTAGGGTAAGGTTAGGGTTAAGGTTAATGGTTAGGGTAAGGTTAGGGTTAAGGTTAGGGTAAGGGTAAGGTTAGGTTAAGGTTAAGGATAATGTTAAGGGTTTGGTCAAGGTTAAGGTTAGGTTATGGTTAAGGTTATGGTTAAGGTAAGGTTAAGATAAGGTTAAGGGTAAGGTTAGGTTAAGGTTATGGTTAAGTTAATAAGGTTAAGGGTAAAGTTAAGGTTAAGGTTAGGTTAGGTTAAGGTTAAGGTTAAGGTTAAGATAAGGTTTAGTTTAAGGTTAGGTTAAGGTTAAGGTTTAAGGTTACGAGACTTAACCTTAACCTTCACTATAACCTACCCTTAACATTAACCTTTACCTAACTATTACACAGTAATTTTTCATTATCGATCTCACCGATTGGAGGGTCATTTATATGACTAATTAGAAGTTTCATGCCTTGAAAATACCATCATTGCATCCCTTGCCATGAGTACAACATTCCCTCTGTTGACCATTTCTTGAGCAGACCACTAAAAGCATATATTTTTCCCTTGGTGCTGGTAGCTGGTTATGCCCCCATGCCAATGAAGAAAATTAGTACTGAGCCCGTGCCAGTTGGCACTCTGTCGTAGTGAGCTTCCCACACTAATATGTTTATGGAATTTTTTTTTAAAATAGAGGCGAAGTTTCGATCACAACAACTTCATGGATGAGTCATAAGGAGTGGTTTGACTGAATAACCGTGGCCTTCCTCCTTTGGTCTCTTGTTTCCACCTTATAGGTAAACCTCCCAAGGGATAAGGCCTCCCTTCCACTATTGTAGGGATCCCAACCTCCTCCTTTCCTCTATAAATATAGCCATCTTCCATTGATGTGCTGGTTGAACATGTTCTAGTTGAACAAATAGCTGAAAAAGTTAGCATAGAGAATCTGCAATCATAGCTTTGGGAGAAAAGTGCAGAGTGTGATTGTTTTTGTGTGTTGAAAACATAGTGAGATCTTGGACCTTTTTTCATGAGGGTGTGACAAGCATGCTTGGATATAGACCTGCCAAAGGAGAGCCTCAACAGCAAGGTTTGGTTGTAAACTCTCCTTGTCTTTATCATAATAAAATGCATCTGATGTTCATCTTCCATTCTTGTTTACATCTATAATGAGATTTCTAGCATTCCTTGATCAGTTAGATAGGTTGTAATTTTTTTATGTTTGTCGTGTTTTCTTGACTATCCATACAGGTAATTGAACATTGATAGCAATGTGTATTGAGCTCGAGAAGAGCGACGGATCAAGTAGCTTCGATGGAAGATGATAACATAGCAACATAACGAGGTAGGTCATCTTCCTTTCTTTGAATTTCGTTTAGAATCTAGGAAGGTACATTTTAGTACGTTCCTGTAGTTTCTAGAGCGACCCTAGGGCTAGAGGGATTGCCTTTGTCCGTAGAGGGGATTTACCTGGACAGAAAATTGGTGACTCCACTAGGGAGTTTTTTTTGAGTTTGTCACTCTTTGAGGTCTTAGTCATTTGACGGATTTAGTTGAACAACCATTTCCCTGTTTGTTCCTATGTTTTTCATCAATTATGATCTTTTATTTTTTGCTTGAAGTGGTGAGTCTAGTCTTGGTTGGGATAAATTCTTTGTTTTTTCCTGTTCAGGCATTGGTGCTTTTATTTTTCTAATAGTCACGTCAATTGGCGCTAGTTTTTAGTTAGCAACCTACACGAATTGGCCATTGGCACTAGTTGTCAGTGAGCAATTCATGCTAGTTGGCGCAAGTTTTACCCACCAAAGACGTGCCAATTTCAGGGTGTATGAAAATTGAGGTTTTTTCCCTAAATCCTTCACCAGTGTGTCTTGCCCTTCTGGTCCTTTTCTCTATATGATGTACACATTCTCCCCTTTACTTTTTCACTTGTGAGCATAGATTACATTGCTCATTGTTCAACTGAAAAGTCTTCTTTCTTTGATTGCTTGATGTAAAAGGGAATGAATGCATTGTTTTGAGCTCATGCTTTGGAACTCCTTTTTGTGCTTGACCTCATATGTCTTGTAGCCTTTTGAGAAATTTCATTATAAAGTGTTTAAAACAACGATTGCGTTCTTAGTGTTTGTTTACATGTCTTTTGCATTCATCCTTCATTAAAAAAAATTTCATTCATTTAGTTTTCGTCTTAGAGCTTGCTTTTTGTTAAAATGCATTAGATCACGTTGCATTGAAGAGTATTTTTTGAGATTTATCATTGAAATTATTACATTGTTTAATGATTGAAAGATAAAAATTGCATTGAGTAAATTTTCTTTCATTAAAAGCATGCATTAAGTAGATTCTCATTTCATCGAAAAATGCATTGAGTGCATTCTTATCATTTCAAAAGAAAATGGAAATTGTGCATAGATTACAATTGCATAGTTTTCAAAAAAGAGGATTTTGCATAGATTACATTGCATAATTTGTGTCATTGAATGTTTTATATTACTTTTGGATAGTGAAAGTCATCTAGTTTGGAAAAATTTCATTTGTAGTGTTGTTGTTTGTTGCATCATTGTTTGAAGCTCTTCCCTTAACTAGATAGCATTCATCGAGTTGAAAGATTTCTTTTCTCATATAGCTGCATATAGGAGATTTTCAGATGACACATGGGAGGGCCTTGAAATCGAAATGTAAATTGAAAATCAACTTTAAAATTTACTGAATTAACCTAAGGCAACATTGAAACTTAATGCTCACATTTAGAGGTCTAGGCTAGAGACATGATCCGACGTCTTAAAGCCTAGTAGCTGTCATTCGCCATCTGGCTTCAGATAGTGCTAGTACAGAATTGTGCTCCCCATACCGTCGAGTATATAAAGGGAGAACCTTTTAGGTTGAAAATCCTTTATCCATAGGAAGCCGAGTCTACCGCATTTTACCCGTGATACACCAGACACAACATTCAGGGAGATTAATTTCACGTACGTTAAGTCCTTGGTTGATTTTTCTCTTATTTTTACCAAGGTGTATCTAGCAGTTCACGGATATCTAGTACACCCATTTACCTAGATTACTAGAGCAGTCACTTTTATCTTTACTGACTCTTTTAACTGAAAATATCATTGATCTCTTGTCCTTTCAAGCTTGTGTCCAACCTGAAAGCGATAGAGTCACCTTTTGCTCGTTTCGTTAAGGTTAAGGTAAAGGTATGGTTAAGGTAAGGTGATAGAGTTAGGTTAAGGTAAAGGTATGGTTAAGGTAAGGTGATAGAGTTACGTTAAGGTAAAGGTATGGTTAAGGTTTAGTTAAGGTTAAGGTTAAGGTTATGGTAAGGTTAAGGTTAAGGTTAAGGTTAGGTTAAGGTTAGGGTAAGGTTAAGGTTAAGTTTAAGGTTAAGGCTATGGTGAAGGTTAAGGTTAATAATAAGTTAGCCTTAAAGTTAAACTTAAGGTTAAGGTTAAGTTTAAGGTTAAGGTTAGGTTAGGTTAAGGTTAAGGGTAAGGTTAAGGTAAGGTTAAGGTTAAGGTTAAGGTTAAGGTCAAGGTCAAGGTTCAGGTTAAGTTAGGTTATGATAAGGTTAAGGTTCAGGTTAGGTTAAGGTTAGGTTAAGGTTAATGTTATGCTTAAGGGTAAGATTAACACTGGGGTTAAGGTTAGGTTAAGGTTTTAGTTAAGGTTAAGGTCATGTTAGTCTAAGTTTAAGGGTAAGGTGAAGGTTCAGGTTCAGGTTCAGTGTTTAGTTAAGGTTATGGTTGGGTTAGGGTTAGGTTATGTTAATATTAAGGTTAAGGTTATGTAACAGTTAGGGTTAAGTTATGGTTAGGGTTAAGGTTAAGGTTAAGGGTAAGGTTAAGTTTAAGGGCAAGGTTAGGGTTAAGGTAAGGTTAAGGTTAAGGTTAATTTCAAGGGTAAGGTTAAGGTTAAGCTAAGGTTAAGGTTAAGGGTAAGGTTAAGGTTAAGGTTAAGGGTAACGTTAAGGTTAAGTTATGGTTAAGGTTAAGGTTAAGGTCAAGGTTAAGGTTGTGCTAAGGTTAAGGTTAAGGGTTTATTTAAGGTTAAGTTAATGTTAAGGTTAAGGGTTTAGTTAAGGTTAAGGTTAAGGTTAAGGTTGTGTTAAGTTTAACACTGAGGTTAGGGTTAGGTTAAGACCAACGTAAGGGAAAGGCTTTGCAGAAGGAAGGGATGTGGTCTAGTCATCGGTTATGGAGGAAATGAAATTTCCTTGATGTTCCCATGGAAATTTTGCAAACTGAGGGGTTAAAGTAATTTCACTAAAACTGATTTAGTTTGCATTGGTGGGAAAGCGAAGGGATTTTTTGATAATATAGGGGGAAAGAGTGAATATCCTATTCCCTTGAGTCGAGAGAAACATGCCTCGACATTCTTCATAGGCATCCCTGAGCCAACAGATAAACGTGACCACTGGATAAACTGGAGGGGTAATTTGATGGTATAGACCTGATAGTACCACTCGATATCTATCCCTATTTTCAACATGTCTCCTAAAAAGCTCAGCTTTGATACTACTGATGGGAAATGGATATTGTGGGTCACATATTTTGGCTTGCAGGTCTAAGAAAGGTTCAAAGCTTGGAGGGTTTCTGGTTTCACGGACCTGAGGAGTCTCCGGTTCTGTCTTCTTGGTGGTGACCTTTCCCATGAATAATATGAAAACTTAAAAAAAAAAAAACAAAAGGAAACCAGAGGGGATATGAGGGATGTAATACGTGTGCAGTAGGAAATCTACTTGAGAAAGCGACGCGGGGGGTACTGACAGTGACTGGGTGGACCTGGCACTGGGCTCCCACTTTATTTTATACCGTAGTCTAATACCTGAAAGTTTTATTGCAGTAAAAGATGGGGGACCGTTATATAGAACTGAGGGTTCTTGAGAAAAGGGCGGAATGGTGAAGCAAGTGGGATAAGAGTTGTAAGGACATTGATAATGAATCATGTGGCATGTAGGGAGTGGGTGTTAGACTTTGGGTAGGTAAACACCACATGTTGGGTTAAATACTGGTATGGGCCTCAATACTAGATAACCTAAGAACTTTACCTTACCTTTCCACCGTGGAGACAACTCTATCCTCAAAACATAATCTTCGTGGAACCTGAAGTACAGAGTGCGACGGCTTTAAGACCCACACTTTGCTCCAAAAATCACCCTTGCATCGTGTTGACCCTCATGACATGTCACCAAAATTTCGCGGGGGTATGGCTCTGCCTCCCTCCTCCGCTCTATGACCCCCCCCGAAATTGTGCATGCGGAGTCTCTCAACAACGTACATAAAGTGAAGGTGGGCGCTGTTTCAAAATTATTTGCTTTATACCTTTTATATATTTGTTTGGTTAATATTCCGAACCTCTACATATTTCCACCCACTTATAGACATGTGCTTATTTATTTGGCACATGGCTGAGCTTAGCGCTACTTCTCTCTAGCCATCATTTAAATATTCACCACGAGTAATGACATTTGATGTTTTGCTACTCATGGAAAACCATAAAATTATGAGAGGTAAACTATATAATCAATAGAATCCATGCCTTCCAGTTCTATCCTTGCAGTTTCTTGGGGACAAGCAACATTTGGGAGGGGAGGACTGTAATGTTCCAAAATTTTCATGCAAAAAATTGGAACATTAATTTTCTCTAATTTCACATAGGTGGATAATAAATGGGTAAGGAGACCCATGAATAATGAAAATCACAATAAAATACCTCATATTATGGTAAGGGATCATTTCTGTATTTGATTTTACACCTCCATGTGTGAAAAGGATCTATTTTGCAAAGTGGCTAGGTCAAGTTGACCAAAGTCAAACTGCGCAGGCTATGAGGTGGAAAGCACATTGTGGTACAATGCAATAGAGAAGGAGGGAAGATTAATTAAGAGGGAAAACCCTAACAAAGTGGGTCCCATGGAGAGGGAGCTCACTATTGTATAAGAGGAGGGAAAGACAACCATTTTTCTCATGAATCGATTATTGATTTCATTGTCTTGAGAAACAAGGAGCATACTCCTGCTGTTTAGCTAAGTTGCTGGAGGAATTCCTGCTTAGCATTCCTTCCTCCTCATGAGAGGCCTCTTGAGGAATTGATATTCAGCTTTCTCCACATCTTGGCTCAAGGCCAAAGAATTCTCTTCCATCACAACTTTATTCTTGTAGCAAGAAGATAGTGTGTTGCTGGGGTTGCAATGGCGGCTTCCACCACATCACTCTGGGACTTGATATGTAGAGAAAGGAATATCCATTTAGTGGAGATATCATTGAGGAGTGTTATTGAGCTTATTTTCAGGTTTTGTCAGCAAGCCAAGCTTTCTCCCATCTTCATCAGCGTAGTCCCTTCCATAGACTGCGTTATTTCAGAGTGTGTCTGCAGTGGGGGTTTGCACCATCACATTGGAGGAGGAGATTTCCAGTGTCGGGATTAGCCTTGCACTCTTGAAATCCTTTGGAGGATATTGATTCATATTGCAGAGCAGATTCAACCATCTCCTTCCATTTTGATTATGAGTTGTTGCTGCTACCCAACAACTCCGGCATTTTGGTATTTTTCCATTCTATGCATCTAGTGTAGCCAATCCTCTTGAGGATTGTTGTATCATCATTGTATTATTGTTTTTAGGGGTTGAGATCAAACTTCCCGTCATTTCTTGATCTATATTGCAATATCATCATATTTCCCATTTGTATGCAACAGTGTCTCCATAAGACTGCAAATTCATAGCTAGGGTAGTTTATGTAGCAGTGTATTTCATGCTTTTATGTACTTGTTCTTTGAGGTTGATCATTCCCTCTCTTGAGTGCTCTTTCCCTCAAGATATGGTACATTTATCTTGTTTCTATGAGATAATATAATGAATATGATTTCTTCTATAATTTTTTGAGATTGTAGCAAGTTTCTCTTCATGCATTTGTTTACATATTTTTGTAGCTCACTTTTGAGTGGGATTCTTCAATGAGCTCTCTAGATAGAATTTGAAAAGGGCCAAATAGCCTCCGGATCTAACACTTCCTTGATAATTTGACACATCCGATAAATTCCCCTTCAGTCAATCTCTAGAATAGATTGCTGATTGCTGACATTCCTGAAAAAGGAACATTACACCTTCCCATAACTTTAAGGTTAGGTTAAGGTTAAGATAAGGTGAAGTGTGAAGGTTAAGTTTAAGGTCAAGGTTAAGGATAAGGTTAGGTTAAGGTTAAGGTTAAGGTCAGGTTAAGGAAAATGTTAAGGTTAATGTTATGGGAACGTTAAGGTTAGTTGGGTAAGGTTAAGGTTAAGGTTAAGGGTAAGGTCAAGGTTAAGGTTAAGGTTATGGTTATGGGAAGGATAAGGTTAGGTTAAGGTTAAGTTTAGGTAAATGTTACAGGTTTAGTCAAGTTAAGGTTAAGGTTAAGATTAAGGCTAAGGTTAAGGTTAAGGTTATCGTTAAGGTTAAGGTTAAGGTTAAGTTAACCTTAAACCTTAACCTTACCCTAACCTTAGCCTTAACCTTAACCTAGCCTTAACCTTAACTTTACCCTTAACCTAACCTTAACCTTACCTTTACCCTTAACCTTAACCTAACCCTAAACTTGACCAAATGTTAACCTTAACTATAACCTAACCCTAACCTTTACCAAACCCTTAACCTTATCCTTAACTTTAACCTTAAGCTTTCCCTAACCTTAACCTTAACTTTACCCTTAACCTAACTGTTTGTGCTCAACCTAGTCTCCTAAATTGAGTTCATTAATTGTCAACCAGGGTTGGTAAACTGCTGAAGTGTGGTGCACTATATGTGCCTAGGTATTTGTTTCTCACTAATTTGTGTCAAGTGTTTTATGATTTTTTTGGTTTTTTATGGTTTTATGCTCACAAGGGAAAGAATTAAATGTTGATGAAAAGAAGCTATTGGTTAAAAACAGAGTGAATTCTAAATTATGGATGGAAAATGACAAATGCAAATACTAAAACAAAACAAAGCCTAAACTAGGGCTAGCAAAATACAAAGCTTGATAATGACTTCAAGGAAATAAATCACAACATGAGCTTAAACTTATCCAATTCATTCATTAAATATGTTTTGGAAGAGCTTGAGAAATGGGAAAGTTAAGTATAAATGAAGCTCTCCTAACTAAACAATCAAACAATCAACTTACAATGTTACAACATCTCATCCATGATTAAAGGTCTATTGGAATATATTTGGAAAAGAAAATTTGTAGCACCATAAGATTTCTATTCTAAACTAGCTTCTAATTATGTTCTGCAACTCAATTTAACACCACTAGGCCTCACTCAGAAGTTATAGATTTCCTTTTTAGAATGGTCTTTTGAGAAAAGGTTTGTTTGTGAAATGGTAAAAAGGTTGCAAAATACTCTAGGTCTTAGACTGATACTAAATCCTATCCAAATGATTGTATATTAATATAAGGTTGGAACAAAAGAAGTTTTTGTAAATAATTAAGACCATGGTATTTAAATTTAACAACTAATATAATTTAAAAATGCAATGGATGACAACTAAACTAGAGTGCTAATATAGTGAGCTAAAACTAAACTAAAGTGCCACTAGTCTATTTGAAGTACAGTGAACAATGTTAAACTGAAAATCCATTATCAAACTGGAAATGAAATGACAGAGTTGAAATGCATGCATTCTACCTCCGGAGTGCTATAACTAAGTTAACATGCAACTAACCTAAGGAATTCTACAGCCCATCTCATTCAGTATGAATGATATTTTGGAAGAGTTTGTGAGAACAAGTATGGCTGTATTATTCAAAGCAATTGAACATAAACACAAGACTAAAAGCAAATACAACTAAAATCTAAGACACCACAGCTACTTCTTACTCATTGTTATGATATTTTGGAAGAGCTTTGTAAGAGTAAGATTGGAAATGCCACTTAGTGTAAACTAGCAACTAAAACCTACAATACCACAATTATTCCTTATTCATCATAATGATATTTTGGAAGAGATTATTAGAGTAAGTCCAACTGTGATAATTAATGAAATAAAATGCAATAAAAACCTACAATACCACAACTATGCCTTATTCATCATAATGATATTTTGGAAGAGATTATTAGAGTAAGTCCAACTATGATAATTAACGAAAACAAGTATGAACATAAACTTCAGAAACTTGCCTAAACTAGAAATAAAAACAAGACTAAAATACTTATCTACTATATAAACAAGGCCGCGCAAGAGGCAGGGGCTCTCTACCACCAGAGTAGCATGAAATCTAGTTTAAGATCGACTCAACGCGTTCAAGGAAATGTTGCTTCTTTCATTAAAGAGGAATCACTTCAAAACAGAGTATTCTTGGACTTCAAAGATCTAGCAGTCAACCATAAAATCTAACAAAAATCTAACCTTCTCTCTCAGTTTCCCGAGCTACATTTATAGCAAATTTACATAACAGAACTTGAGATAATACAGGGATTACTGTCTTTCCATATTAAAATCAAACTAGAAATCTAAAGGTGGCATCGTAATATGACAAAGGACATCTGGACTGTCCTTGTCCTATTAGGAGTCTATCTCCTATTTTGAGTTCCCACGTGCATAACCACGTACAGAATTCCGTTCGATCTTCATGGAGAGCAAAAAATGCTGAGGGCATGATGTGAAATATGACCATGTGTGGCTTTCCCAGAGAGGACATCTAGAACCTGCTTAAACATGAAGATGGCTACAGAATTGGCAACTGGCTACAGAATTTTTGCATTCTGTAGCTAGTTTCAGTTCAAAAAGTACTACAATGACAAAATCATAAAAACATAGCAAGTTAGCCATGATATTCATTATTAAAGAAATTTTAACTAATTTCATTGATCATTTGAGCCTGGGATTAATAATGGTCAAAATAAATGGAGTGGAATGTGGTGGAAGAAAGAACATTTTTGGAGCTCAACATAGCCCCACTGCTAGATTCTTGCATGTCCTCGTGCAACTATTCCATGAACTCAGAGACCTCTGCAAGACCATCCAACCCTCTTCTTCTACTCTGCCTGGTAGTTAAAGGCCTTCTGGGCTTCCTAATGACTAACTTGAACCTTAAATTGGTAAGTGCCCTGATTAACTTTTTGTTCCTCTTTTTCAACTTTTCATTGGCCTTTTCCACTTTGTCCATTTGTAGAGACAGGGTTGAGTTCATACTGGTTTTTGGTTTAACTTGCTCCCTCAAAATATCATTCTTAGTCCTGATATGTCTATTAAGTACTTCTAGCTCATATTTATCTCTTCTTAGCACATCTATTTCGGACAGTGGAGGACTAGAGATTCTGTCTCTACTCTCTGAAGCTTTTCTCTCCAATGTTTCAGCATAGTTGTAAATTTCTTGCTGTGCAGGATCAATTTCTGGATCTTCTTCATCAAAATCCTCCTCAGTAGGTGTTTCTTCGTCTTCTATGTTTATAACTCCAGTTTTTTTAACTTTTTTTTTCTTTAGTATGCCCCTCAGTCTGTGGCTCCTCCTCGGTTGAGATGGCCCTTCTCCTTTTTCTCTGGAAAATTTTCTTATGATCCTCTCTTTCTTAAGCTGCTTCTTAATCTGAACTAATTTTTCAGAGATCATTTCTTCACTACTTTCTTGTATTTTTTTACCAGTTTTAGTTTTGGAGGATTTCCATCTTCTGCTTATTTTTGTAGGCTGATGTTCAGGTGAAGGTTCTTTTGGTTCCTCAAAGTGATTTCTCACCAAGAATTCTTTCCAATTATCCCCTATTTTTCTCAAATGATGTTCAATCAAAATCTTGACTAAAGCATGGTGGTATAAGGTTGTCTCCAGAAATTGAATTCTCTTTTGAACACTTGAAATCATTTTATTTAAACTTTGAAGCAAGAAATAGGGCAAATTAAGTTCTTCTTCTAGGAAATGCATTATCAACCTAATATGGTAAACATAGAAAGTACCATATCTACCTTCACAAGTGATGAATTTTTATAGGATAAGCAACACGTTTCTCCATTTGTTCTTTAATTCATAACTAGGGATACCCTTTTTAAAAACAGTGACATCCATACCTGGTGACTTGAGTATCTATTTCCATGCTTCGTTATGGAATTCTCTGTTCTTAAACCACCTTTCTCCTTGTCTAGGCAGTCCTATTTCTTCTGCAATAAAAGCCTCTGTGACAGTGAATTTAATATCTCCAACTTCAACCTCGGCCCCATTAAAAGATCTTGCAAAAGTTTTAGTAACTTCTTTGTGGAAGCCACTGAATTTTTCAAGGAATTGCAACCATCTTACTTTTTGTAAGATTTCTCGGATTTGGGGATAGCCTTCCAAGTATTTAGTACCAACTGGTTCTGTTCTCACGATGAGGCCCATAACTCTTCTTTAATCTTCAATTCACCAGCCTTCTGCTCACGGTGAGAATGGTCGTTAACAAGCTGTTTTTTCTCCCAAAATGTTTCCTCTGTTTCACGGTGACAATGGTTGTTACAAAATGAAATGGTTAAGATTTTGCTGCGGGAAGGAGTGATATGGAATGGTTATGGAATGAATTAATGAGGTGAGGTGAAGAAAACGAATCAATGAGTGAAAAGACCGCGGAGATATTTTGTAACGAATTCAAAAATAATCATTAAATGCTTAGTGACGTGACCAATCCAATCACTTTAGCACTTTAACCATTTAGATTTTGAAATGATGATCGGTTATGGGTTTTGAAGTGGTGGAATCAGAAGGAGTTTTATCGAAAGTTTTTGTGGTAGATTTGTTAGGCAAGATCAACAAAATTAATTAAAACACTTTTTGAATAATATACAACTAAACTACGCTAAATTTTTTCATGATATGTCATTATAATCACTTCATACCTTTGCCTTTGCTTTGATTTTCTTGTGATCTTCATATGCTTTGTTTTCTCCTAAAAATCATTAATTTTTTGAGTCTTCATAACCTTCTTAATCTTGGCTTATTCATGGATATGCAGGATCATTTTGTTGCAAATCAAATGATTGTTGGTCAGTGCCTTCAGGATCTGTAGCTGCAGAATGTCTGTCTGGCTGCAGAAAGTCTGATTAGCTACAGAATGTACCTATAGAGAACTTGAAACATGGAATGGAATGGTTTGGAATATAAGTGGAATGTTGTATGGAATGAGTGAAGATGGATGATGAAATATGGTATAATGGGATGTGTATGAAGTGAATGATGGAGTGGGATGGATCACAACTTATGAAATGGAGTGAAAAAGTGCCCTACAATTTCTGCTGTGTATTATTCAATTGCAGAAAGGAGATCAAACTTAAAGATCTGAAATGGAAATGAAGTGGACCATGAAGTGAAATGGATGAAGTGTGAATGAATGAATGGAATAAGATATGATATGAATGAATGGAATGAAATGAATGAAGTATGGAATGAAATGAAGTGAAATGAGATGAATCATAAGTGAAATGGATCTGCACTTATGATTTTGAAACAACTGCTTGTAAAAAAAAAGCAGAATGGAAAAGTTAGAGTGTCAGAAAGATTCTAATTTTCACTCCATCTTTTCTGTATAAACATGTCAATCAATCATTGGTTTTCATTTATATACTTTATTTTATATATATATATATATATATACTTTTTTTTTTCAATAAGTCTAACTTCAGAAAATTTAATTAAGTTGATGACGAAGAAAGATTCTTCTTCATTAACTTCACATCATTGTTTTCCTGGAACCTCTTGACAAATTCTTCTCTTGAGAGTGGTTTGTGATACAGATTTAATCTATGACCATTCACAAGAAAATTAACCTCTTCTTCATCTATTGTCCTGATTTTTATTGCTCCATTGTCAAAAATTCTCACAATTTCATATGGCCCAAGCCAATGTGTTTGAAATTTACCTTGAAAATCCTTGAACTTTAAATCAAACAAGAGAGCTCAGTCACCTTCTTTGAACTTCTTTTCCTTGATGTACCTGTCATGGCATCTAGCCCTCTGCTGTTGGACTATATTGGTTTTCTGAACTGCATCTTGTTTGATCTCATCCAATTCATTAATCTTCTCCAATCTATGCTTTTGTGCCTTTGATAGATCAAGTCCTAGCTGAACTGCCATTTTGAAAGTTTGAATCTGGAACTCTATGGGAAACAAAACTTGCTTTCCATAAAAAATTTCATAAGGAGTATGGTTTGTTGTGCTTCTCCATGTAGTTCTATAGGCCCACAAGGCTTCAGGAAGCCTATATACCCAATATTTTCTATGTAGATGGATAGTATTTGTTAGGATCCCTTCAATAACCTTATTAGTAGATTCCACTTGACCATTTGCTTGTGGATGGTAGGGAGTAGATTTTATGTGTCTGATTTTGTACCTCTCCATCATTTTTTCCACTAGTCTTGATGTGAATTGAGCTCCTTGATCTGTAACAATTTCCCTTGAGACACTAAAACGAGTAAAAATATCCTCAAAAAGAAAATTAACTACAGATGCTTCATTAGCAAAAAGTAATGGCTTGGCCTCTACCCATTTGGTAACATAATCAGTGCAAACTAATATATATCTCTTTTTTCTTGATGGAGGACTAATAGGTCCTACAAAATCCAGAGCCCATTTTTCAAAAGGTTCAATATGTACCTGAGGCTGTAATGGCATCTCACCTTAAGGAGAAGGTTTCCCTACCCTTTGGCAACTATCACACTTTTTGACATACTCTTTAGCATCTTTAAACAAGGATGGACAATAATATCCTAAATGAAGGATCTTATAGGCTGTCCTCTTGTCAGCAAATTGTCCGCCACAAGGTTCATCATGACATGCTTTGAGAATCTCAAGTATCTCATCTTCCCGGACACATCTCCTAATGATAAAATATGGACCTGTCCTGTACAACTCATTAGCAACCCATGAATATTTTGCACTGTCATAAATGATTTTTCTTTTCTCTCTTGCATTCATTATTGAAGGAAATTTCCCTGAAACTAAATAATTAGCAATGTCAACAAACCAAGGAGTCTGAGTAGAAACTGCAAAAAGATATTCATCAGGAAATTAATCTTCAACTGGAGTGTCATCTTTGATGTTTTGGAGTCTAGATAGGAAATCAACTATTGTGTTTTGTTTTCCAGGCCTATCTAGAATGGTAATGTTGAATTCTTGTAAAAGAAATAACCATCTTATAACTCTGCCATTAGTAATTGATTTGTTCATTAAATATCTAATTGCAGAATGATCTGTGTGAAAAAAAGTTTCATAGCCTGTTATATAGTGTCTGAATTTGTTTATGGCATGAACAACAGCTAAAAACCCTTTTTCAGTTACAGTATAGTTTAACTCTGCAGGAGTCAAATTTTTACTGGTATAGTAGATGGCATAAGGAATCAGGTCTTTTTGTCCCAATACTACTCCTAGAGCTGTAACTGAGGCATCTGTTGAAATAGGAAAAGGTAACTTCCAGTTAGGTCCCCTTAAAATAGGTGCTTCAAAAATTTTTGTTTTCAGGGTCTCAAAGGCTAACTGGCAATCAGAATTCCATTTGAATTCACAGTCTTTGGTAAGAAATTTAAAGAGTGGAGATGCTATCTTGGTGAAGTTTTCTATAAACCTCCAATAATATCCTATAAATCCTAGAAAACTCCTAACATATTTTTGACAACTTGGAATAGATAAGTTAGAGATGAATTCAACTTTTGACTCATCAACTCTAATCCCATCCCCTGAAATATGATGCCCCAAAACAATACCTTCAGTAAACATCATGAAAAATTTCTCATGAATAAGTGAAATATTTTCTTCTTGACATCTCTTTAAAAAATTTTCCAAGTTTGATAAAGCTTCTTCAAATGTGTTTCCATAAACTGTGAAATCATCCATATATACCTCTACACAATCATATATTAGATCTGAAAAAATTCCTAATACGGCCCTTTGGAATGTTGCAGGTGCATTTCATAATCCAAATGACAATACTCAGTAAGCATAAGTACCCCAAGGACAAGTAAATGTGGTTTTGTCTTGGTCCTCAAGTGCTACTTGAATTTGATTATAACCACTAAACCCATCTAGAAATGAAAACTACTTTTTGCCAGCTAAGGTATCTAACACCTGATCTATGAAAGGTAAGGGAAAATGATCTTTAAGAGTAGCTTTGTTTAATACTCAGTAGTCAATACATACCCTCCATTTACCATTTTTCTTTGGTACAATTACCAAAGGAGAAACCCACTGAATATCTGAAATAGGATAGATAAAGTTGACATTCAACAATTTCTGCAATTCTTCTTTAACAATCTCCCTAAGATTTGGATTCATCCTTCTTTGAGGTTGTCTGATTGGTTTACAATTTTCCTCTATGTAGATGTGATGAGTGCAAGTCTTAGGACTTATCCCTTTCATATCAGTGTACTCCCATGCATATGCAGAAGAATGTCTCTGTAAAATTTTGACTAGCTCTTCTTGTTGAGATTTTTCTAGGTTCTTGTTTATGTTTAAAGTTTTGCCTGGAAATATCTCAATTGTAGAGCTGACAAATTTATCCATGGAATAGAGAGACATCTGCCTTGATGACAAAAACTCAATGTTGGATTCTTCTTGAAATTGTTCATGTTTATGTTCCGAAGAGGATTCAAAGTTTTCTAAAGTATTCAGAATTTGACTATCTTCACTAATTTTTGAAATTGTGAAGAGAGGTTGTAAGTCTTCTTGATCCTCTATCCATTGAGTATCATCTAAATCTATAATTGTCCTTGCTGGAGGATACAAAGTGAATTTATTAGTTGAACTACCATCAGAGATGTACATATCACCGGATCTACAACTAATGAAAGCATCAGCTGTAGCTAACCAAGGTCTTCCTAATATAATTGGATGCCCTCCTAGATTATTCTTAGGAGTTAGGATCATGAAATCCACAGGGTACTCCCAAGAATCTAAGGACACCGGAATGTCTTCTATTACCCCATCAGGTTTGATCACAGATCTGTCTGCTAATTGTAATAATGTGGGTGTAAAGAGAATATTAGGAAGTTTCAGTTTATCCATGATTTGTCTACTCATGATATTGATTGCTGCTCCTAAATCAATGAGTGTGTTTTGGATCTCAATTCCATTGATGTGAATTTTAACAATTGGATTTCCTAGGTCTAGATACTTTGGAATAGCAATCTTACCCATCATGATATCTGCTATTTTTCCTGCCAGTTGAATTTTCTTTGTCTCTCTTATTCTTTTTCTTGTTTTCTTCATGCTCAACTCCTTTATTGTCTTTGCTAAAATTTGAATTTCCTTGATAGCTTGTAATAATGGAATCTTAATACAGACATTTCTTAGCTCATCTAGGAAATCATAATTAGGCACCATAATTTGTTTTTCTACACCTCTATCAATTTGTAATCTTTTTGGAAAGGGAGGTGTAGGAGTGGATGTTGATGGCTGCTCTAATACAAGAGTTGAAATTATTGGTTCTTTTTGTTTTAATTTTTCAATGTTTGGGTCCTGAAAAGATGTGTCTTCTTCAAGACTTTTATTTTCTCGTAGAGAATCTTCCTCAGAGTTGTCTTGTTCTTGTATAATCACAGAAGGTTTCCTCTTTTCAAGTATTCTTCCAGACCTAATTTGAACATCACTAAGATCTATAGGAGTAATTAAATAAGTTGGAAATTGTTGGCCTTCTATCATATATGTATTCTGAGGATTTTTATTGTTGGGGTTTGGTATGGGTTGAGCAGGAAACTGATTTTATTTTTGAGGAAATGGTAATGGAAGTGGTTTATTTTGATGTTGTGGATTTTGAGGATTTTTTTGAGGATTTTTTTGTTGAGGAAAATGTGGATATGGTGGATAAGATGGTGGATACTGATAGTACTGAGAGTATCTTCCATAGGGATTTTGTGCCCCTTGTGCCCAAGCTTGAGATTTATTTTGAAATTGGGGCCAAGGTTGCTGCCAATAATTCCAATTTGGTGGAGGTTGATTATACATTTTATCATGAAATCCTTGTATTTGAGGTCCTTACCAAGGCCTTCTAGAGACAAAATTGAGAGATTCTGTGGAACTTGTAGGAATTTCTTCTTGAAAGATAGCTTTAAGACCAGGAAGTGAAGGACAACTCTTGGTCTCATGTTTTTCTGAACAAATGACACAGGGTTCTACAACTTTTGCATCCAAAGGACATTCTCTCAGGGCATGCTTCTTTCTAGATCTGGGACAAAAGATTGCTAAGGCATCAGATTCAGCTTTTTGCTTGTTTTGTAACTTAAGGGTGTCTATTTGTTAACTATGACTCCCTAAGATGTCATATTTGAATTCATCAAGCATATGCCCTATCTCCACCCTACTTACTGTCCCAGAAGCAGACTTTCTTACCCTTGCAAGAGCAGGATCTCTTGGACCTTTTACAGTTTTAGATTTCCCTCTTGAAAGGTTGATACATAACTCAGCTATTTCGGGTAATGTGAGCTGAGATATATCCCCTTTTCCCATCATGTTAATGATATCCAACCATTCATCCCTAATTTTTTTCAACAAGAGAGATTTTAAGGTGTCTTGATCTAATCTTTCCATTTTTTCTCTTTTGATGTTGTAATGAAATCTCTCCAACAAATCTTCCAATTTTTCATCTTCTTTTTGTAACATCTTAAACACTTTCTTCTTATGATTGACTGGCATACAATAATCCAAATACCTCTCTAGAAATGCTTGTTTCATGTCTTCCCATGTCCTAATAGAACTATTGATCAAACTCATAAACCACTTCAATGCTGCTCCTTTCAATGTTGAAGGAAATAGTTTAAGCTTTTGAGCATCTTATAAGTAGTCATAAGTTCTACATAGGAATTCAAATTCAAATAGGAAGGTTTCAGGATCTTCAGTTTTAAGTCCATATAAGTTTGGAAGGACAGAGGGTGAAATTTTTTTCATGGTTGTATTGGTTTCTTCATCTACTATAGGAAACCAAAAAGAGCTTCCCATTTCTCTTCTACCTCTTCCTCTACCTCCTTCTCCTCTACCTCTACCTCTACCTCCTCCAAATAATGTGTTTTCTCCATTAAAGACTCCTCCTCCTCCTCCTTCTGCCATAGTTGATTCTTCTGTGGAAGTGGAAAATTTTGTGTCTCTAATAAAGGTCCTTCAATCTTATTCTAATGCAGGTTCAGTGGAAGTTATTTCTAATTAAATATCTGATCTTAAGTCCTCTGGGAGTCTAGGATCAGTAAAGGATGGATTGTGGGTCTGAGTTGGAGGTGTTCTGGCTCTTGGTCTAGATGAAACAAGTGATGTTCTAGGGATCAAGATTCTACTGCTACTTATTATGAATCTACCCCTTGAGTCTCTCTCTCTACGCATATAATTGTTTTTGGGAGTTAAGAAACAAGGTTACCTAGTTACACTTCCCTGAAAATGGTGCTAAAATGTTTGTGCTCAACCTAGTCTCCTAAATTGAGTTCATTAATTGTCAACCAGGGTTGGTAAACTCCTGAAGTGTGGTGCACTATATGTGCCTAGGTATTTGTTTCTCACTATGTTGTGTCTAGTGGTTTATGATGTTTTTGGTTTTTTATGGTTTTATGCTCACAAGGGAAAGAATTAAATGCTGATGAAAAGAAGCTACTGGTTAAAAACAGAGTGAAGTCTAAATTATGGATGGAAAATGACAAATGAAAATACTAAAACAAAACAAAGCCTAAACTAGGGCTAGAAAAATACAAAGCTTGATAATGACTTCAAGGAAATAAATCACAACATGACCTTAAACTTGTCCAATTCATTCATTAAAGATGTTTTGGAAGAGCTTGAGAAATGGGAAAGTTAAGTATAAATGAAGTTCTCCTAACTAAACAATCAAACAATCAACTTACAATGTTACAACATCTCATCCATGATTAAAGGTCTATTGGAATATATTTGGAAAAGAACATTTGTAGCACCATAAGATTTATATTCTACACTAGCTTCTAATTCTATTCTACAACTCGATTTAACACCACTAGGCCTCACTCAGAAGTTATTGATTTCCTTTTTAGAATGGATTTTGAGAAAAGGCTTGTTTGTGAAATGGTAAAAAGGTTGCAAAATACTCTAGGTCTTAGACTGATACTAACTCCTGTCCAAATGATTATATATTAATATAAGGTTGGAACAAAAGAAGTTTTTGTAAATAATGAAGACCGTGGTATTTAAATTTAACAACTAATATAATTTAAAAATGCAATGGATGAAAACTAAACTGGAGTGCTAATACAGTGAGCTAAAACTAAACTAAAGTGCCACTAGTCTGAGTAAGTGAATAATCTTCATGAAAATATTATAGCTGGAAATGAAATGTGAGGTTGAACCAGCAAATTACCTAGAGTGCTATAATTACAATTAACAATACAACAACTAAGTTCTAAAATACCATCTGATTAATTATGAATGATATTTTGGAAGAGTTTGTGAGAACAAGTATGGCTGTATTATTCAAAGCAATTGAACATAAACACAAGACTGAAAGAAAATACAACTAAAATCTAAGACACCACAGCTAATTCTTACTCATTATTATGATATTTTGGAAGAGCTTTGTAAGAGTAAGATTGGCTATGCCACTTAGTGTAAACTAGCAACTAAAACCTACAATACCACAATTATGCCTTATTCATCATAATGATATTTTGGAAGAGCTTATTAGAGTAAGTCCATGTGATAATTATGAAAAGAATAATAAAACCTACAATATACAGTATGTATTCATCATAATGATATTTTGGAAGAACTTTTAGAGTAGTCAGTGTGATAATTAATGTAAGCAAGTATGAACATAAACTTCAGAAGCTCGTCTAAACTAAAAATAAAAACAAGACTAAAATACTTATCTACTGTATAAACAAGGCCGCTCAGGAGGCAGGGGCCCTCTACCACCAGAGTAGCACGAAATCTAGTTCAAGATCGACTCAACGCGTTCAAGGAAATGCTTCTTCTTTCATTAAAGAGGAATCACTTCAAAACAGAGTATTCTCGGACTTCAAAAATCTAGCAGTCAACCATAAAATCTAACAAAAATCTAACCTCGTCTCTCGGTTTCCCGAGCTACATTTATAGCAAATTTACATAACAGAACTTGAGATAATACAGGGATTACTGTCTTTCCATATTAAAATCGAACTAGAACTCTAAAGGTGGCATCGTAATATGACAAAGGACATCTGGACTGTCCTTGTCCTATTAGGAGTCTATCTCCTATTTTGAGTTCCTGCGTGCATAACCACGTACAGAATTCTGTTCGATCTTCATGGAGAGCAAAAAATATTGATGGCATGACGTGGAATACGACCATGTGTGGATTTCCCTGAGAGGACATCTGGAACCTGCTTAAACATGAATATGGATGCAGAATTGGCAACTGGCTACAGAATGTCTACATTCTGTAGCTAGTTTCAGTTCAAAAAGTACTACAATGACAAAATCATAAAAACATAGCAAGTTAGCCATGACATTCATTCTTAAATCAATTTTAACTAATTTCATTGATCATTTGAGCCTGGGATTAATAATGGTCAAAAGAAATGGAGTGGAATGTGATGGAAGAGAGAACATTTTTGGAGCTCAACACTAACCTTAACCTTAACTTTACCCTTAACCTAATCTTAACTTTAACATAACCCTAACCTTACCCTTAACCTTGACCTTAGCCTTAACTTAACCTAACATTAACCTTAACGTTAACTATATCCTAACCCTACCCTTGACCAATCCCTTAACCTTAACCTTATCTTAACTTTAACCTAACCTTAACCTTAACCTTAACATAACTATAACCTTACCCTTAACCTTAACCTTGACCTGAACTATAACCTAACCATAACCTTGACCAGACCCTTAACATTAACCTTAACCCTAACCTTAAACTAATCTTAACCTTAACCTAACCTTAACTTTAGCTTTACCCTAACCTTGACTTTACCCTTAACCTTAACCTTTAATTTACCCTTAATTTAACCTTAACCTTCACTATAACCTAACCCTAACCTTGACCAAACCCTTAACCTTAACCTTAACCTGACTAAACATGTAACCTTAACCTTAACCTTACCCTTAACCTTACCCTTATCCTTCACCTTAACCTTAACTTTACCCTTAACCTAACCTTAACCTTGACCTTGACCTTGACCTTGACCTTGACCTTAACCTTACTCTTACGCTTACCTTTAAATTTACCTTTAGCCTAACCTTCCCCTTAACCTTAAGATTATCCTTATCTTAACCTTAACTATAACCTAACCCTAACCTTGACAAAACCTTAACCTTAGCCTTAACTTTACCATTAACCTAACCTTAACCTTAAAATTAACCTTGGTTAGGGTTAGTTTAAGGTTAAGGTTAAGGTTAAGGTTAGCTTAAGGGTTTGGTCAAGGCCAAGGTTAAGGTTAGGTTAAGGGCAGGGTTATGGGCAAAGTTAAGGTTAAGGTTATGGTAAGGTCAAGGTAAGGTTAAGGTTAGGTTAAGGTTAAGGTTAAGGTTAGGTGAAGGTTAAGGTTAAATTTAGGCTAAGGTAAGGTTAAGTTTACGGGTTTAGTCAGGTTAAGGTTAAGGTTAAGGTTCAGATAAGGTTAAGGTTAAGGTTAAGGTTAAGGTTAATGTTAGGTTAAGAGTAAAGTTAAGGTTAGGGTTAGTTTAAGGTTAAGGTTAATGTTAGGTTAAAGGTAAAGTTAAGGTTAGGGTTAGGTTATGGTTAAGGTTATGGTTACGCTAAGGTTAAGGTTAAGGTTGAGGTTAAGGTTAAGGTTAGGTTAAGCTTACGGTTAGGTTAATTTTAAGATTAGGTTAAGGTTAAGGTTTGCTCAAGGTTAGGGTTATATTATAGTTAAGGTCAAGGTTAAGGTTAGGTTTAGGGTAAAGTCAAGGTTAAGGTTAAGATTAGGTTAAGGGTAAAGTTAAGGTTAAGGTTAATTTAAGGTTA
This sequence comes from Pinus albicaulis, assembly GCA_034641835.2. Taxonomy (NCBI): domain Eukaryota; kingdom Viridiplantae; phylum Streptophyta; class Pinopsida; order Pinales; family Pinaceae; genus Pinus; species Pinus albicaulis. The sequence continues at coordinate 981,328,778 of CM076578.1, read as the reverse complement.
AGGTCAAGGTTAAGGGTAAAGTTAAGGTTAAGCTTATGGTCAGGTTATAGTTAAGGTTAAGGGTTTGGTCAAGGTTAGGGTTAGGTTAAGGTTAAGGTTAAAGTTAGATTAGGATAAGGTTAAGGTTAAGGTTACGGGTTTAGTCAGGTTAAGGTTAAGGTTACAGTTAAGGTTAAATTCAAGGTTAAGGGTTTTGTTAAGGTTAAGGTTAAGCTTAGGTTAAGTTAAGGTTAAAGTTAAGGTTAAGGTTAGGTTAAGGTTAGGATTAGCTTAAGGGTAAGATAAGGTTAAGGTTATGGTTAAGGTTAAGGTCAAGTTAAGGTAAAGGTCAAGGGTAAGGTTAAGGTCAAGGTGAAGGGTAAAGTTAAGGTCAATGTTAGTGTTAGGTTATAGTTAACGTTAAGTTTAGGTTAAGGGTAATGTCAAGGTTAAGCTTAGGGGTTTTCTCAAGGTTAGGGTTAGGTTATAGTTAAGGTTAAGGTTAGGTTAAGGAGAAATTTAAGGTTAAGGGTTTGTTCAAGGTTAGGGTTAGGTTATAGTTAAGGTTAAGATTAGGGTAAAGGTTAAGGTTAAGGTTAAGGTTAAGGGTTTGGTCAAGGTTAGGGTTATGGTTAAGGTTAAGGTTAGGGGAAGGTTAAGGTTAAGTTTAAGGTTAAGGATTTGGTCAAGGTTAGGGTTAGGTTATATTTAAGGTTAAGGTTAAGGTTAAGGTTATGGGTTTAGTCAGGTTAAGATTAAGGTTAATGGTTTGGTCAAGGTTAAGGTTAAGGGTTTGGTCAAGGTTATGGTTAGGTTATAGTTAAGGTTAATTTTAATGGTAAGGTTAAGGTTACGGGTTTAGTAAGGTTAAGGGTAAGGTTAAGGTTAAGGTTAAGGGTTTGTTCAAGGTTTGGGTTAGGTTATAGTGAACGTTAAGGTTAAGTTAAGGGTAAACTCAAGGTTAGTGTTAAATTTATGGTTAAGGTTAAGGGTAAGGTCAAGGTTAAGGTTACTCGTCTTAACGTTAACCTTCACTATAACCTAACCTTAATCTTAACATGAACCTGAACCTTAACGTTAACCTTAAATTTAACTATAACCTAACCTAACCTTAACCTTAACTATAACCTAACCTTAACCTTAACCTTAACCTAACCTTAACCTTAACCTAAACTTAACCTTAACATTAACCTTAACCTTACCTTAACCTTAACTATAACCTAAATTTAACTCTACCCTAACCATAACTTAACTATAAACTAACCGTAACCTTAACCTCACCCTTAACCTAAGCTTAACGTTAACCTTGACCTTGAACTTAACCTTAATCTTAACCTTGACCAAACCCTTAAGCTTAACCTTAACCTTAACCTGAACCTAACATTAATCTTACCCTTAACCTTCCCATATCCATAACCTTAACCTTAACCTTAACCTTGACTTCACCCTTAACCTAACCTCTACCCCTTAACATTAACCTTAACCTTCCCATAACCATAACCTTAACCTTGATTTTACCCTTAAACTAACCTTAACCATAACCATGACCTAACCCTAACCTTGACCAAACCTCAACCTTAACCTTAACCTTAACATTCCCCTAACCTTAAACCTAACCTTAACCTTAACCTTAACCTTAACCTTCCCCTAACTTTAACATTAACCTTAACCTTCCCATAACCATAACCTTAACCTTAACCCTCACCTTACCTTTGACCTTAACCTTAACCTTCACCTTACCATTGACGTTAACCTTAAGCTCAACCTCAACCTTAACCTTGACCTTGACCTTAACCTTACCCTTAAACTTATGTTAACCTTAACCTTAAACTTAACCTTAACCTTAACCTTAACCTTACCCTTACCCTTAACCTTATATTAACCTTACCTTTACCATAACCTTAACCGTAACCTTATTCTAACCTTAACCTTGAATTTACCCTTAACGTGACCTTAAACATAACCTTATCTTTACCCTTAACCTTAACCTTAACCTTAACCTTAACCTTAACCTTAACCTTAAACTAACCATAACCTTAACCATAACCTAACCGTAACCTTAACCTTACCCTTAACCTAACCTTGACCTTGACCTTGACCTTGACCTTAACCTTAACTTAAGCTTAACCTTGAACTTAAGCTTAAATTTAACTATAACCTAACCTAATTTTGACATTAACTATAACTTAACCCTATCTTAACCATAACCATAACATTAATCTTAACTTTCCCATAACCATAACCTTAACCTTAACCTTGACCTTAACCTTAAAATTACCCTTAACCTTAACCTTAACCTTGACCTAGACCTTAACCTTACCCTTAAACTTATCTTAACCTTAACCTAACCTTAACCTAAAGCTTGCCCTTAACCTTACCTTAACCTTACCTTAACCATAACCTTAACCTTAACCTTACCCTTAACCTTATCTTAACCTTACCTTAACCTTAACCTTATTCTAGCCTTAACCTTGACTTTACCCTTAACGTAGCCTTAACCATAACCTTATTTTTACCCTTAACCTTAACCTTCACCTTAAAATTAACCTTCACCTTAAAATTAACCTTAACTTGGACTTTACCCTTAATTTAACCTTAACCTAACCTTAACCTTAACTTAACCTAACCTTAACATTAACCTTCACCTTAACCTTACCCCCTTTACCTTAACCTTAACCTTAACCTTGAGTTTACCTGAACCTAAACTTAACCCCTTAACCTTAACCTTAACTTTACCTTAACCTTAATCTTAATCTTAACCAAACCCTTAACATTAACCTTAACCTTAACCTTAACCTTGATCTTAACTATAACCTTCCCCTAACCTTAACCTTAAATTTAAATATAACCTAAACCTAACCTTGAACAAACCTTACCGTTAATGTCAAGGTTAAGGTTAAGGTTAAGGTTAGGTAAAGGTTGAGGTTAAGGTTAAGGTTAAGGTTAAGATAAGGTTAAGGTTAAGGTTAAGGTTAGGTTAAGGGTAAAGTTAAGGTTAGGGTTAGTTTAAGGTTAAGGTTAAGGCTAGGTTAACATTAAAGTTAAGGTTAGGGTTACGTTATAGTTAAGGTCAAGGTTAAGATTAGGTTTAGGGTAAAGTCAAGGTTAAGTTTAAGATTAGGTTAACGGTAAAGTTAAGGTTAAGGTTAAGGTCAAGGTTAAGGGTAAAGTTAAGGTCAAGTTAAGGGTTAGGTTATAGTTAAGGTTAAGGGTTTGGTCAAGGTTAGGGTTAGGTTAAGGTTAAGGTTAAGGTTAAGGTTAGGTTAGGATAAGGTCAAGGTCAAGGTTAGGTTAATGTTAAGGTTACGAGTTTAGTCAAGTTAAGGTTAAGCTTAAAGTCAAGGTTAAAGGTTTTGCTAAGGTTAAGGTTAAGGTTAGGTTAAGTTACGATTAATGTTAAGGTTAAGGTTAGGTTAAGCGTAAAATTAAGTTTAAGGTTAGGATTAGGTTAAGGGTAAGATAATGTTAAGGTTAAGGTTAAAGTCAGGTTAAGGTCAAGGTCAAGGTTAAGGTTAAGGTGAAGGTGAAGGGTAAAGTTAAGGTCAAGTTTAGAGTTAGGTTATAGTTCAGGTTAAGGTTAAGGTTAGGTTAAGTTAAGATTAATGTTAAGGTTAAGGTTAGGTTAAGCGTAAAATTAAGTTTAAGGTTAGGATTAGGTTAAGGGTAAGATAAGGTTAAGGTTAAGGTTAAATTCAGGTTAAGGTCAAGGTCAAGGTTAAGGTTAAGGTGAAGGTGAAGGGTAAAGTTAAGGTCAAGTTTAGAGTTAGGTTATAGTTCAGGTTAAGGTTAAGGTTAGGTTAAGGGTAACCTCAAGTTTAAGGTTAAGGGTTTGCTCAAGGTTAGGGTTATATTATAGTTAAGGTTAAGGTTAGGTTAAGAAGAAATTTAAGGTTAAGGGTTTGGTCAAGGTTAGGGTTAGGTTATAGCTAAGGTTAAGGTTAGGGTAAATATTAAGGTTAAGGTTAAGGGTTTGGTCAAGGTTAGGGTTATGGTTAAGGTTAATGTTAAGGGTTTGGTCGAAATTAGGGTTATGGTTGAGGTTAATTTTAAGGTTAAGGTTAGGGTTAAGTTTAGGGGAAGGTTAAGGTTAAGGGTTTGGTCAATGTTAGGGTTAGGTTATAGTTAAGGTTAAGGTTAAGGTTACGGGTTTATTTTGGTTAAGGTTTGGGTTAAGGGTTTGGTCAAGGTTAAGGTTAAGGGTTTGGTAAAGGTTAGGGTTAGGTTATAGTTAAGGTTAAGGTTAACAGTAAGGTTAAGGTTAAGGTTACGCGTTTAGTAAGGTTAAGGTTAAGGGTAAGGTTAAGGTTAATGTTAACGGTTTGTTCAAGGTTTGGGTTAGGTTATAGTGAACGTTAAGGTTAAGTAAAGGGTAAAGTCAAGGTTAGGATTAAACTTATGGTTAAGGTTAAGGTTACTAGTCTCAACGTAAACCTTCACTATAACCTAACCTTAACCCTAACCTGAACCTAAACCTAAACCTTAACCTTAACTTTAACTATAACCTAACCTAACCTTAACCTTAACTATAACCTAACCTTAAACTTAACCTTAACCTTAACCTAGACTTAACTTTAACCTTAACTTTACCTTACCTTAACCTTAACTATAACCTAACCCTAACTCTACCCTAACCATAACCTTAAATATAAACTAACCGTAACCTTAACATTACCCTTAACCTAACTTTAACTTTAACCTTGACCTTGAACTTAACCTTAACCTTAACCTTAACCTTAACCTTAACCTTGGTTAGGATTAGGTTAAAAGGTTAAGGTAAAGGTTAAGGATAGGTTAAGGAGCTGGTCAAGGTTAAGGTTAAGGTTACGTTAATGGTAAGGTTATGGGTAAATTTAAGGTTAAGGTTAGGGTAAGGTTAGGGTAAGGTTAAGGTTAAGGTTACGGGAAGGTTAAGGTTAAAGTTAGGTTAATGAAATATTAAGCTTACAAGTTTAGTCAGGTTAAGGTTAAGTTTAAGGTTAAGTTAAGGTTAAGGTTAATGTTAAGGTTAGGTTAAGGGTAAATTTAAGGTTATGGTTAGGTTAAGGTTAAAGTTAGGTTAAGGGTAAATTTAAGGTTAGGTTTAGGTTAAGGTTAAGGTTAAAGTTATGGTTATGCTACGGTTAAGGTTAAGCTTAAGCTTAAGCTTAACGTTAAGGTTAGGTTAAGGTTACGGTTAGGTTAGGGTTAAGATTAGGTTAAGGTTAAAGTTAAAGTTTGGTTAAGGTTAGGGTTAGGTTATAGTAAAGGTCAAGCTTAAGGTTAGGTTAAGGGTAAAGTCAAGGTTAAGGTTAGGTTAAGGTTAAGATTAGGTTAAGTGTAAAGTTAAGGTTAAAGTTAGGTTAGGGTTAAGGTCAAGGTTTAGGGTAAAGTTAAGGTTAAGGTTAGGGTTAGGTTATAGTTAAGGTTAAGGGCTTAATCAAGGTTAGGGTTAGGTTAAGGTTATAGGTTTAGTCAGGTTAAGGTTAAGTTTACGGTTAAGGTTGAAGTCAAGGTTAAGGGTTTGGTTAAGGTTAAGGTTAAGGTTTGGTTAAGTTAAGGTTAAGGTTAGGTTAAAGGTAAAGTTAACGTTAAGGTAAGGGGAAGGTTAATGTTAGGTTCAGGTGAGGGTTAGGTTATAGTTAAGGTTAAGGTTAGGTTAAGAGTAAGATAAGGTTAAGTTTAAGGTTAAGGTTAAGGTTAGGTTAAGTTCAAGGTCAAGGTTAAGGTTAAGGTTAAGGGTAAAATTAACGTCAAGGTTAGGGTTAGGTTATATTTAAGGTTAAGGTTAGGTTGAGGGTAAATTCAAGGTTAAGGTTAAGGAGAAGGTTAAGTGTAAGGTTAAGGTTAAGGATTAGGAGTTTAGTCAAGTTAAGGTTAAGGTTAATGTTAAGGTTAAGGTGAAGGTTAAGGGTAAGGTTAAGGTTAACGGTTTGGTTAAGGTTATGTTAAGGTTAAATTTAAGATTAAGGGTTTGGTCAAGGTTAGGGTCAGGGGTTATGGTTAGGGTAAGGTTAGGGTTAAGGTTAATGGTTAGGGTAAGGTTAGGGTTAAGGTTAGGGTAAGGGTAAGGTTAGGGTTAAGGTTAAGGTTAGGTTAAGGTTAAGGATAATGTTAAGGGTTTGGTCAAGGTTAGAGTTAGTTATACTCAAGTGTTATATGATGTTATGGGGTTATGATGTTATGGTAAGGTTGTGTTGGTGCTGTTGTTGGTTAAGGCAGGTGCTAAGGAAGCATAGTTAGTTATGTTATGTCAAGGTTAAGGTTAAGATAAATTTTAGTTTAAGGTTAGGTTAAGGTTAAGGTTTAAGGTTACGGGACTTAACCTTAACCTTCACTATAACCTACCCTTAAGATTAACGTTTACCTAACTATTACACAGTAATTTTTCACTATCCATCTCACCCATTGGAGGGTCATTTCTGTGACTAATTAGAAGTGTCATGTCTTGAAAATACCATCATTTCATCCCTTGCCATGAGTACAACATTCCCTCTGTTGACCATTTCCTGATCATACCACTAAAAACACCTGTTTTTCCCTTGGCACTGGTAGCCCGTTATACCCACGTCCCAATGAGAAAAATGAACATTGAGCCCGTGCTAGTTGGCACTCTATCCCAGTGAGCTTTCTGCACCAATCTGTTTATGGAAATTTTTTAAAAATAGAGGCGAAGTTTCGATCACAACAACTTTGTGGATGAGTCATAGGGAGTGGTTCGACTGAATAACCACAACCTTCCTCCTTTGGCCTCTTGTTTCCACCTTATGGATAAACCTCCCAAGGGATAAGGCCTCCCTTCCACTATTGTAGGGATCCCAACCTCCTCCTCTCCTCTATAAATATAGCCATCTTCCATTGATGTGCTGGTTGAACATGTTCTAGTTGAACAGATAGCTGAAAAAGTTAGCATAGAGAAGAAGAAATCATAGCTTTGGGAGAAAAGTGCAGAGTGTGATTGTTTTTGTGTGTTGAGAACATAGTGAGATCTTGGACCTTTGTTCATGAGGGTGTGACAAACATGCTTGGATACAAACCTGCCAAAGGAGAGCCTCAACATCAAGGCTTGGTTGTAAAATCTCCTTGTCTTTATCATAATAAAATGCATCTGATGTTTATCTTCCATTCTTATTTACATCTATAATGAGATTTCTAGCATTCCTTGATCAGTTAGATAGGTTGTAATTTTTTTATGTTTTTCATGTTGTCGTGACTATCCGTACAGTTAATCGAACGTTGATAGCAGTGTGTATTGAGCTAGAGAAGAGCAATAGAAGAGCAATGGATCAAGTAGCTTCGACGGAAGACGACAACATAGCAACAGAATGAGGTAGGTCATCTTCCTTGCTCTGAATTTCATTTACAATCTAGGAAGGTAGATGTTAGTATGTTTCCGTAGTTGCTAGACCCATCCTAGGGATAGAGGAATCACCTTTGTCCATAGAGGGGATTTACCTGGAAAACTAATTGGTGACTCCACTGGGGAGATTCATTTGATTTTGTCACTCTTTGAGGTCTTATTCATTTGACGGATTTAGTTGAACGACCATTTCCCTGTTTTTTCCTATGTTTTTCATCAATTACGATATTTTATTTTTTTCTTGAAGTGGTTAGTCTGGTCTTGGTTGGGAGAAATTCTTTTTTTTTTCCTATTCTGGCATTGACGCTTTTATTTTTTTGACAGTCACGTCGATTAGCGCTAGTTGTCAATTACCAACCCGTGCCAATTGGACATTGGCACTAGTTGTCAATGAGCAAGTAGTGCCAGTTGGTGCAAGTTTCACCCACCAAAGTCGTGCCAATTTCAGGGTATATGAAAATTGAGTTTTTTTCCCTAAATCCTTCACCAGTGTGTCTTTCCCTTCTGGTCCTTTTCTCTGTATGATGTACACGTTCTCCCCTTTAAATTTTCACTTGTGAGCATAGATTACATTGATCATTTTTCAACTGAAAAGTCTTCTTTCTTTGATTTCTTTATGTAAAAGGGAATGTGTTGATCATGTCATCACTCTATTAAAATTTTGACAAGAAACCTCGCTTAAACCATTCAAATCCCCTCTTTTTTCCTTGAGAAATTCGTTTTCTGCTCATCGTTACCTTCTCCCAGCGTCAAAATTGCATAAAACGGCCAAAACCCCACATTATAATATATTTAAGGAAGAGCACCTTTTGGCCTTAGCCTCTGCACCTTTTTCTCCACATGACCGAAAATCGAAATCGAGTGCTAGCCATGAAGGCACTTATCACATATATATATCGTGTGCGTTTATAACCGTCGATCTGTATAGAGCTGACAGCATTCGTAAGTCTTCATCGCGCCCGTGGCCCACTCCGTTCATTGCCCAAATCTCCTGTCCACCGTCTGTTTAAATCGCAGATCAATGGTTCGCAGCTCACCCGCCCTTGTGGTACCCGCTGCGTGCACTGTACAAAAATGGTGGTTTATATCACATCGCCTTTCCGAGGTGTGTGGTATTTCTCATTTCAGAGCGATGCCATTCATCGTGCGACACGTGTCTCGTGCACTATTTCAAAATCACCTGCTCATCACACATTATAGTTCGGTAGTGGATGTGGCGCGATATGCACATGAGTCATCCGATCTAGAGCAGCCCATCCGACGATGATCGCTTCTCGAAGCTGCATGGAAGTTAACATGGGGAAACCGTACCCTTGGCCCACCGCCCATCGCCCTCCGACGCATTTTTAGCCATCGATCTTCTCCTGAGATCTGATGGTCCAGATCACTTACCTCTCTGCCAATTGACTCTGTACCTCCACGTCACCTACTCCACGTGTGTGTCGCATTTTTCCTTCACCCTTATATATTTCATTCATTAGTTAAATTTCATTTTTTACATTTAAAAACTTTCACCAGTCCATCCTCCATCGTTTCACTGCATTTTTTTCCACCACCCTGCATTGTTCCGCAATTTTTCCATGTCCACACGACCATTTTCATTGACCCCACCACATCCACCATCCCAATGCATGGTTTTCCTAATGATTTTGCGGGTTTTGCAGGGTTAGAGCGGCGGAAAACTGCCATGATTTATAGTCTCTATTACTGTAATAGAGAGCACATCAAAGGACCATTTTTCAGAGGCTGTAATTATGGAGAAGACCTGGGAAGGTATGTCAACAGGACTTCCATTAAAGAAGCAGGGTTAAAATCTATCAAACCCTCCAGATTCATTCAAAGCACAGATTGCGCAGATGAAGACATTAATGGGGCATCGGAGAAATATCAGTGAATGATCGAGGAATTCAACGATCAGCATTGAAGGTCTTAAAACTTAAGTCGGGGTTTAGAAGGAAGAGGGTACCATTCGCAGAAAACAATACCCTAAAGTTTTCTTTTTAACAACATTTTCTTTCAAGAAAGGACAAAATGTCTATGTGATTTTACTTCTTTGTCGTGTTCCTGAAGAGACTTCTACCCAGTGCATTTATTTCAGTAAGCTGGTAGCAGAGTACATACAACGCTATAGATTCATCCAACAATATGGGCGTGCACCTTTCTGTCATATTGTCTTAATGAGGCAAATTAAATGTTCATCACCTACTCCCTTTACGAGCTTTCTTTTTCTCCTATAAAGCTCCCAAAGAACAGATGATTTAGGGTTCCAGATTTTATCAAAAAATTATGCAGTAACAGAATTTTTGTATGCATTTTGTAAGAGCTCTTATATGAATGTACAGAGCCCGTGGGGTCTTAGTGAGGAGGATTTTTGTCGTTAAAGAGGATTCTGGTCTTTGGTGTCTCACAGTGTGTAACTTTCTCTTTTATGTCTTATTTTAATAGATCATTTCATTTCATCAATCTTTCTTGTATCATGTTTCTGGAATGTGATTGGCTCACTGATTTTTGGTATGGATTTATCCTAGTTGATACCCATGCTCATATTATTCAAGAACTTAAATTATGGCTCATGTGTGATATTCTGTTTCACCATTCACTCAAACCATATTTCTGCTATATTAGTTTCTTTGGGAGGGTATTTTTAAAATGATATTGTCGTGTATGGATTCTTAAATTAGTAAGCCCATTACATGGTTGTATTGTGTATCTAGATATCAGCTCAATGACAACTAGTATTCTCTCAATATTTCATTCACTGCATATCACCTTCTGATAATTTATTTCTATGAGGTATTTCTGAATCGGCCCTCTTTACAGTAAGCTGTCTCTGAATTTTCTGTTGCTTTCATATTGGATTTTTGCACATTACCTCTGTAGTTTTATTTTCCCTGTGTTAGTTTCTGAAGGTCTTGGTCCCATTTAGATTAATATTCCTTGTTTATCAGGAAATAGCATGAGAGCTTTGTATTGATAATTTCCCCTGTTATACCCTATGCTCCTTGCTATATAAGATGTCCTAGGCATTGGTCTTTCACAACTCAAGGTTGTCTCTAGGAATGACAACATCTTTTTCGCGCCATTGCCAGGGATACGAAGTTGAGAAAATTTAAATCCTTGGGCCTCGAAAAAATCTAATTCACTCTTCAAGTAGGTGAGTATGAAGAGTTGAGAGATGTGGATCCCTCGCCTTGGAGACTCCACATTTTTTATTTAGATAAATTAATTTGCAGTCCTGGCTCCTCGTAAGCCACACCTGAGGTCAGATACGTCTCAGCCAAAGACACCTTCAGTGTCTGACCCTGAAAAGATCATACATAGAAGAAACTGGAGAGAAAGAAAATCATTCCCCTCTGAAATTCTTGAATTATCTACCAAAAAATTTCCATCCTCTTCTTCTCAAGTAGCCCAAGTGCTAGATACTAACCCCACTATGGGAGATACCGATTATTATTTAGATAGTCCACCCTGTGGAGGTGTCATAAATAAATATTATTTTCACCCTACTCCTGAGGTCGAAGAGGTCAAAGAAGTCACTGAAGTATCTGCTATTAATAGACCATTATTCCCCTCAACACCTCAGGTTGTTGTTCATTATATCCCTATTTTTGTTCATACTCCACTTCCACCTCCTCCTCATGTTACTCATCAAACTACTGCACTACCTCCACCCCCTCCAATGTCCAATGTTCCAGGATTCTTGCTAAACAAATATGCCCCCTTGGCATTACCTCAAGTGTTGAATGATATGCCACAGGATTGTTGAATATTTTACCCCGATTTAATGAGGAAAATGAGATTGATGCTCAAAAACATATTGAGGCCTTCTGTTCTTTTGCAAAAAATTTTAATGTGGAACATTTAGATGTGGTCTTAAGGTTGTTTGTCCAATCTCTTGATGGTGAAGCTCGAAAATGGTTTAAGACATTGGCAGGCCGTTCTATTACCACTTGGGAAATAATGGAAGATACTTTCCTCAGGAAATGGGGAGAGAAGAAGGACCATGGACATTGTCTTACTGAGTTTAATACACTCAAGAAAAGACACAATGAAGGGGTGTTAGAATTTATCAATAGATTTAACAAATTGTATTTGAGTCTTCTTGCTGATATGAAACCTCATCAAACTGCTTCTAAATTTGTTTTTGTAGCAGCCTTTGATTCAGAATTTGGCTTCTCTCTCAGAGAAAGAAAGCCTGCTACTCTCGATGATGCTCAGACAGATGCACTAGAGTTGGAAGCAAACTTTGCCTCCACTGGAAAATCAAAGGGAAAATCTGAACAAGATACTAGAAGAAGGGACAAAGAGGAGGTATCAACCTCTAACCAAGACAGAGACTCAGCTAATGATAGAACTGAAGAATCGAGAAAAATGATTAAGAACCTTTCTGGTAAACTGGTCGAGCTTGAATTGGAGGCCAAGAATTCAACCTCCAATAATTTCCACAATGCTCCAAACAGAGGTTACAATCCTTAGTATAAAAAACCACCCTAGCAAATATTGCCAAGGGAACCAAGGGAATAACAAGACCAGGTACCACACCCATTGTACTTAGAAGGTCCAGTAGATGATCCTAATGAAGACACTGCCTATGGAATGGAGGATGCAAATCTTTCTTTTTCAAATAGCGATGGAGAAGAATGCCCTTTGCAAGGAAGTAATAGCACCGAGTGCCCATTGCAAGAAGAATTAAAGGCCAGAGACACAGAAGACATAGAAATTGATCATTATTGTAAACAATTTTCTGGTTTCATGCAAGCATAGTTCAATAGAAGATATGATCTCATATCTTCTAGGAAGAGGACTCGTACTCAAGATCAAGAAGAAGAGCCACCCCAGAAGGAAGCACCTGCTCAGAAGGAGTCTACAATGCAGAAAGCCATAGAAAAAGGTAAGGGCCCTCTAAACAAACCTTTGTAGTCTAATGATCAAATTCATTCCTATTCAAAAGTAGTCATTCCCCCTAATACCAAGTCTGTGTCAAAAGAAGTCAAACCCTCAGCTGAAAATACAGAGTTAAAAGAGGCTGTAATAGAGAAGTCCCCTCCTATTTTCAGTCTGCAAAAGGAACTTGCGAAATTCAAAATCCCAGTTCCCTTGACTGAACTGTTGAAGCAACCTGCATATCAAACCCAAGTCACCTCTTTTATGATCTCTCTAGAAGCAGCGCTCACCCCAGATAGTCTCAACCTTCAAGAAGAAAGACCCATGGTTGTTTTTGGCCCACATGTTGAGGAATTAGATGCTTATACTCCCCCTTTCTATGTTTCTCTAGTGATTCATGACCTGCTATTACATAACTATATGTTAGATTCTGGAGCTTCCCATAATCTACTGCCTCTGTCAGTCATGGAACAACTAGGATTATAAATCACCCATCCATACAAGGACCTCTATTCATTTGATTCCAAAAGAGTTAAATGTCTAGGGATGATCAAGGATTTGGTGGTTAATTTTGCCCAAATCCCAGCAAAAAGTGTGGTAATGGACATCGTGGTGGCAGACATCCCTGCTCGGTTTGGCATGTTATTGTCAAGGTCTTGGGGAACAAAAATTGGTGGGTAAATTAAGTTGGATTTAACATATGCCACTATCCCAGTTTTTGGTGGCCAGGAGAGGAGGTTGTACAGGGAAACTAGATTTTTCAAGATGGTGAATAAGGCTGAAAACTCTGTTAATTCACCAGTCTATAGTAAAGAAGGATATTTCTCATGCTTGATGTTGGAAGAAGATCAAGATTATGCTCATAAACCATCCTTCTTCTAGATCAAGACTGAGCAGCCCTCAGAGAGCCATGAAGCAGGAATCTGGACACTTCATTTTGATGGAGCAAATTCAAGAGAAGGTAATGGAGCTGGAATACTATTGATTTCTCCTACAGGCAAATGGGTCCCATTGTCCTTCAAACTGGAATATGAAGCTACTAATAATGTGGCTGAATATGAAGCACTTCTGTTAGGATTTCAGACAGCCAATAGCATGAATATACAAAGTTTAAAAGTTCTAGGAGATTTAGAACTGGTGGTTAGACAAGTCAGAAATCTTTGTCAAACCAAACATCCACGACTGACGGCTTATAGGAATGAAGTTTGGGACATGGTAGAGAATTTATTCTTGGCATCAAATATCCAATTCATGCCCCGAGAACATAATAGGATGGTTGATTCCCTTTCTGTGGCTTCCAGTACATTTCATCCACCTCAGAACCCTCTTTTAAGATATGAAGTTGAGGTGCATTATCGGCCGTCAATCCCAGATAACATCAAACACTGGCAGGAATTTGAGGATGAAGAACAGATGAATAGGTTCCTAGAAACAGTAGGGGAATTCTCCAATATGGAGATTGATGCTGATGAAGAAGAAGAGACTGAAGACACTTCCGAAAGAAGAATGGAGAAATAAGGTTGTGTGTGGATTTCCGAAATTTAAATAGATCGTCCTTAAAGGATAATTATCCACTGCCTAAGATGGATCACATCCTGTAGAAGGTGGTTGGAGCTTCTAGGATGTCAATGATGGATGGATTCTCTGGTTATAACCAGGTGGCTATACTTCCAGAAGATTAAAAGAAGACTGCTTTCACCACACCATGGGGTACATTTATGTATGCCAGGATGCCTTTTGGGTTGATTAATGCAGGGGCCACTTTTCAGAGGGCCATGGACATTGCTTTTTTTGGGGAGCAAGATAAGTTTTTGGTAGTCTACCTCGATGATATAACTGTATTTTCGAAGAATGATACTAAAAACAATGAGCATTTGCGTAGAAATTTTGAGAAATGCAGAAGGTATGGTCTTTCCCTTAATCCACAAAAGTCTTTATTTTCATTAGAAGAAGGCACGCTGTTGGGACACATTGTAACAAAATATGGGGTGAAGATAGATCCTAAGAGGGTAGAGGTTATAAATGGTATTTCTCTTCCCAGAAATAATAAGGAGGTACAGGTGTTCCTAGGGCACATTAATTTTCTGAGAAGGTTTATTCCTAACTATGCTAAAATAGTTAGACATATAACTGACATGGTGAAGAAAGATAATGAAGTTAAATGGTCCCAGGAATCACAAGAGGCCTTTACTAGAGTAAAAAATGATTTTGCAGAAGCCCCTGTGCTAGCTAGACTGGAGTATGCTAAACCTTTCATGATATTTTATTTTGCATCACCACATACAATAGCAGGAGTTTTATTGCAAAAAAATGAGGAAGGGTACGAGCAACCCATCGCCTTCTTCAGTTAGGTGCTCCGTGATGTAGAATTGAAATATAACATATTGGAAAAGCAAGCATACACCCTAGTAAAATCCCTCAAAGCATTCCGCATATATATATATTACAGTCCCATATCATTTCATTTGTGCCTACAGCTGCTGTGAAAGATATTCTTATCTAAGGGGATAGTGAAGGAAAAATGGGGAAGTGGATTGCCAAGATATAGGAGTATGGATTAGACATCCACCCTACGAAGCTGATCAAAGGACATGGGCTTGCCAAAATATTATCTGAATCAAACTATCAGGCTCTGGGTATAAATTTTTCCATAATAGCAAGTGAGGAATCTAAGGAGAATGAAGAGCGACAGGGAATCAGGGTAGCTACTCCGGAAAAAAATATAAAGTACCTCATTAGTCAATGGTACAAAGAGATAGTAGAATATCTCCTCACACTCAACTTCCCTCCAAGCTATGATAAAGCTAAATACAAAATGCTAAGATTGAAATCATAGAAGTACATAGTTGCCAATGGCCGGCTATACTAGTGAGATCCCTCAGGGCATCCTACTCCCGTGTCTCACAAAGGATGAGGTAGAGAGTATTATAGCCGAATTTCATGAAGGAATTTGTGGGGGTCATTACAGCTGGAGGGCCACTGCTCATAAAATCCTGAAGGCTGGTTTCTATTGGCCCAAGCTTTTTGGAGATGTTTTTGCCTAGGTTAGATAGAGCTTGTGAGAAGTGTCAAAAATTTGTTGAAAGACAAAAGTTGGCACCTCTGCCCATGATTCCCGTGCACGTGGATGAACCATTCCGACAATGGGGAATTGATTTTATAGGTGAGATACATCCTCCATCGAGTGTTCAACATAAGTGGATTTTAACTGCCACTATTATTTCAAAAAATGGGTGGAAGCCATACCTGCGAGGAACGCCACAGGTACTATGATAATAAAATTCATGGAAGAAAACATCATATCCAGGTTTGGATGCCCGGCCAGAATAGTGACTGATAATGCCCAGGCATTCAAGTATGCAAAGTTTGTGAGCTTCTGTCAGCAGTATAACATCACACTAGGTCACTCTACAACATATTATCCACAGGGAAATGGCTTGGCAGAATCTTCCAATAAGACCCTGATAAGGGCATTGAAGAAGGCTATAAATGAAAATCAAAAAAATTGGGATTCCTAATTGAAATTTTCTCTGTGGGCCAATAGAATTACCAGCAAGAGAGCAACTGGGAAATCCTCATATGAATTAGTATATGGGAGGGCAGCAGTATTCCCTATACAGTTAGCCCTGCCAGTAGCCTGATTCATGCAGGAAAGTCAAGAAGAGCCTGATGATATGACCAGGAGAATAAATCAGCTGGTGGAATTGGAAGAAACACGGAACCAGGTAAGTCAAAGGCTGACTGAATATCAAGAGAATATGAAGCTCCTTTTTGATCAGCATGCCAAGGACAGGAATTTGCAAATTGGTAATTTAGTGCTTAGGTGGGATATCCGGAGGGCTGAAAAAGGAAAACATGGTAAATTCGACCCACTCTGGTTCGGTCCCTTCAAAATTGTGGAATAGGGAGGTAACAACACTTTCAAGTTGGAAAATTTACAGGGTGACTTGCTTGACACCCCTTTAAATGGTCAGTTTCTTAAACCCTACTTCCAGTTCTAATTCAGGCAGAGATAGCCTGATGTATTATACTGTATATTAGTTTCCTGTTTTCTCCCTTGTTTGAATAATGTGGGTGTCGTGATGAATTATGAAAAGAAAGGTAGAAGTGCTGAAGAGCAGAGTTCGCATAGAATATTATCATTTGGTCTGCGATGTTCTCGACACGCTTAGGGATGAATGTGCCGTCCCCAGGTGGAGCCAATGTTGATCATGTCAGCACTCTATTAAAATTTTGACAAGAAACCTCGCTTAAACCATTCAAATCCCCTATTTTTTCCTTGAGAAATTCATTTTTTTCTCATCGTTACCTTCTCCCAACCTCAAAACTACATAAAGGAAGAGTTTAGAAGGAAGAGGGTACCATTCGCAGAAAACAATACCCTAAATTTTTCTTTTCAGCACCATTTTCTTTCAGGAAAGGACATAATGTCTATGTGATTCTACTTCTTTACCGTGTTCCTGAAGAGACTTCTACCCAATGCATTTATTTCAGTAAGCCAGTAGCAGAGTACATACAACACTACAGAGTCATCCAGCAATATGGGTGTGCACGTTTCTGCCATATTGTCTTAATGAGGCAAATTAAATGTTCATCACCTACTCCCTTTACGAGATTTCTTTTTCTCCTATAAAGCTCCCGAAGAACAGATGATTTAGGGTTCCAGATTTTATCAGAAAATTATACAGTAAGAGAATTTTTATATGCATTTTGTAAAAGCTCTTATATGAATGTACAGAGCCCGTGGGGTCTTAGTGAGGAGGATTTCTGTCTTTAAAGAGGATTCTGGTCTTTGGTGTCTCATAGTGTGTAACTTTCTCTTTTATGTGTTATTTTAATAGATCATTTCATTTCATCCATCTTTCCTGTATCATGTTTCTGGAATGTGAGTGGCTCACTAATTTTTGGTATGGATTTATCCTAGTTGATACCCATGCTCGGATTAGTCAAGCGCTTCAAATATGGCTTAGGCGTGATATTCTATTTCACCATTCACTCAAACCATATTTCTGCTATATTAGTTTCTTTGGGAGGGTATTTTTAAAATGCTATTGTCCTGTTTGGATCCTGTTAGCGCTCAAATCTACCTTAGGCTGAAATAAGGTAAAACTCAAGGCTACATCAAACCACGCTCAGCCTCGTAGCTAGCCCTACGAGGACAGGAGAGGGCTCTCTCCAGGTCTATCTCAGCGAAGGATCTTCAAAGGGGATGAGATGACTTATAATGAACAATGAATATTGATTTTAGGCTAGTAAAGAGATAGGAAAGTTTGATTTTGATTTTTTGGGTTTTTTGTTGGAGAAATGGGAAAAAACAATTTTGGGTCCGGAGATAAGGCCAGATCTTTGCAAAATTCGAGTTGGGGCAAGGTAGGCAGTAGTATTAATGCTTTTTGATTAAGTGTATGGATGGATCTGAATGAAAAGGAGCTGAAGAGGGCAAGGGAGAAAATGGATCCTCTCCAAACATGCGAAAACATGAAAAACTAAACAAATTCAAAGGCAGAGCACTGAAATCAATGGATTCAACCTCATTTACTCATTCATTTAGTTTCAGAAGCATAAGAAGGGAATGGCATACATTAAACATGAAAGAAATTACAATAAACTGAGAGAAAACACCATCAAGAACTAAAAGCCACAATAATCCCAACAGGTGCTGCAAAACCTCTGATCTTTCCTTAGCCAAAATATGAAAAATATGTACAATAGTGTGCCAAAATATTCCCAAGAGTCCAACCTGTAGAATGTCTCAAAAATTACATCATATAGACCTCCTAACCCCTTCCCACACCTCTAGGGGTCGAATTCCTCCTTCTAGGAGTAGTTCCAACTAATTCTAAACAAAGAACTAGAATATAGGCATCTAAACAACTTGCCTCTAAAAGGGAGGAAACTGATTCTTACATCTGATTTTTACTTTTTTAGGAGTGAATCATCTAGAATAGGTAAAAGTGAGTCAAAGTTACATGCCAACCATAAATTTACATCATGATAACTCAAAAATTTCATCCACAAGCAAAACTGGTTCAACTGGCCGAAATTCTGAGCTGGAAGGTGAAAAATTGACCAAAAATCCATATGCGTAGCGCCCCTGAGCCATAAGCGTAGCACACCTTTCATCCTGATTTTGGGGCACTTATCGGCATCCAAATTGAGCTCATGATAGCTCGTTGGAAAGCCCTGGATGTTGGCTATTCAACCCAAGTGGAATTTCGCAATTTGGAGCTCATTTTCCCCTCCAAAACCTCATTCTCCAAGAAGTACTTCCTGCTGGTGCAAAAGGTGGCAGCAAGGTGGTTTTCATGGTGTTTTTGGGGCCTTTTGACCATCCAGAACCTAATGAAATGCTTCGGAAATACTTGAGCATGCATAAATTACCATGAAAAACCCATAAATATAAAGTTTTCCTTCAGCAAGTGTCCCAAAAAAAAGCGAGCACGTCGACGCGCTACTCGTATAGCTAAAAAATCTGTTTTGAGACCAAAATATTTCAAAATGACAAAAATTTCTCCGAATTTGCTCAAATTTGGAGCGAAGACCCTCCATCATGTATCATGCCCAGCCAATGAAGCCTTAGCCAAAATCCGGAGTGGATCAGGCCTTTTCCGCCGTTTTAGTGCTCTGCTCAACCTCCTCTTCAGAATCTTCATTTTTGCTTTGCAGACATGCATGCGAGCCCAATAATGACCTTTCATGTGACGAAGCATGTCTTTCTCTCTATTTTCCTTTGCCAAAAACTTCTCCAGATGAATTTTAACATGCATGAGTTCAATCTCTCGCTCAACTGGTGTCATGTCACCTGGTCTCTTCCGGACCAATTGTCGATCCTCACGGATTCACTGCAGCTCATAAAGTGTATGCTCATCCTCTAGCTATTTGTTACGCTGCTCCAGGTAGTTTATCACCCACTGAGCCCTCTGCAATTTCTCTTTCAGCGTGTCATTCTCGGCCTTTTGTTCCTGGATGATCTCCTTCAGCTTCGAGCTAGGAGAGCTCGCATGAACATCAATGATCGTGAAATCAGTGCCCCGGCCTCCTGATGGGCCCTCATCATGCATGGGCCTCTTTCCCCTGTCATGAAACTGTACTTCTTCTGAAGAAGAAGGCGAGACCCCTTCCACATCATGTGGAGATAATACTCGCTCTGCTGATGGAGTCAACGAGACCCCCTTCCACCCCGGGTGGAGATAGTACTCATCGTGTAGCTGCAAATAAGGCCCCGTGGCCTCACTGGTATGTCACATACAATGGAGCACTGATATGCTCGATCTCAGGAATGTCAGGCTGGTGTGAAGGCTCTCCCTCATCATGAACTACCTCGGGAAGCGGCTGTGGCGCTGTAAATAAGTCACGAGTGATGAAATCCTCCCAAGTAATGCCCTGCTGTGTCAACTGATGTACCACTACGATCTTGATCAGCGCGTAATGATATATACTTCTATGCTGCTGTGCTGGGGTCTTCTTCTGTACAAAAATCATCATCCTCTCTATGTTGCGATACATGTGTTAATGTTCATCATACGTACCCTCGTGAGGCTGCACTCACTGAAACGAACATGGCAAATACATAGAGACGTGAGAATATGCCCTAACTTCCAAATAACTAATGATGAGTTTCATCACCAGGTAAACTCATCTTTCAGAATCAAAGAAACCCCGCTGCGGGCTCTATATTCTGTGCTCAGATGTCTATGCTAATTTCTAACTGCCGACGCGACCATTCCAGCCCCATATTTGCATCCCTATACCGAGCAATAGTCTCTGCATAAAATGAAATCTACTCCTGCATGAGGTTTTCTATCAAGGTTTACAATGCCATCATGTAAATGTAGAAATCACAGATGAGCTAGCCCACGATGATGTCGGGTTTGTGAAATCATCTCACAAAGATTTGGAACACAATTCATGCTGAAACAATCCACGCAGCGGCAAGTCTACACCAGCCAAAGAAGGCAAGGCTCTTCCCTGAGATGCCTACCACCTTTGCCACCTTTGTGAGACCTCCGTGGCACATTACCCTTTGCTGTGGAATCACTGTCATACTCCTGCTCATAAACTGAATCTGTGTCTGACATGGTTTTGAAAACAAGATGTCTGCAATATGTATGCTGATATAGGTGTAGTGAAGTCAAAAGTTTCAATGTATGCTCAAAACCCAAATATGTTGCATATGTACCAAAGCATCATAAGAAAATAAGCCACAGTGGTAATAGCTTCTGTTAAGTGGATTGGCATAAAAGCAGTCACTGCTTTGATCACAAAGGAACTTGACAAATGAGTAGAAAGTGTAATGTAGTGTGCAGCCTTTGTAATGCTAGCTAAAATTTGTCAAAGGGGAAAATGAGTATGAGACTGTGTTTTGTCAATGGAGAATAGGAAACAATGTGATAATGACCATAGTGAAACAAATAGCAATGACAGTGGTAATATAATGGCGATGACAGCAGTGGTGAAATGATATACTGAGAGTGTGAGGGTCGTGACACTTTGACAATAGATGCATAGGTATATCTATCAACAATACAAGCTGGGAAATTCTTCACAAGACCATCAACATGTATTCAAAACCCTAAGAAATGAATCTGCTATGAACATAGGGTTTCACCTCTCCACATCAAATACACTATTTTCCCCACTTTAAAAACACCACAATCCTGTTCAAAAATCACTGAGCAACCATTAAAAACCTACTTGCAAGCTGATTGTGCCGATTTGGTGTGAAACTGGACGCAAGGGAAATTTTTTTTAGCTCTGAGACTGTATGGGTAGCGCGCCTACCCAATGCGTAGCGCGCTGCAAGTGCATAGCGCCTGTGGTATTTAACACTGGCTGGTAATGTTATATGCGTAGCGCGCCCTATATGGGTAGCGCACCTCCTATGCGCGTCGCGCGCACCTCCAATGCCTGTCCACAACTTTGCAAAACACGATTTCGGCCTTCAACATCACCAGCTCGATTTCTGCCTTGAGGATTCGTGCAAATGAATTGTTTACCATGGCTTATATGTGAAGAAAAATATCTCATGAAATCAGATTTGATTTTAAATTTACTCCATGACCCACTTTTATAATGTTGGCACTTTGTCATTCGATCACTTAATATAATGCTGTTCTTTGGCTTTTTCATTACTTTTCTGAATCTTGGACTGATGATACCTTATTGTTTTTTGTAGGGATTTGGAATTTGACTTTGGAAAAGATCAGAGGCTTGCTCTGAAACTTCTTATGGTGAAACAAATACAATTATTACAAAAAATGAAGTTTGACAATTTCTAGTTCCAAAACAGAGTTTTGGACTAGAAATGTCTTCAAATGTTTTTGATAATAAAAATGTGAAATAGAAATCTTTTGAAACCAACCTCATGGCCTGCGGGATTTTATTACATGTATGCAAAGGACTGAAAACCCTAGACTCTAGGACTAAAGACTCTTTTTAACGAAACTAATCATTTATGACAATGAATGCAATGACCATGAACTTCAGTGATTTTTGAGGAATTTTAATTAGCCCTGCAGGTACAAGCATGAGGAAACACAAGAAAACCAGACCCCCTCGTCAGTCAATGGCATGCTCCTAGAGAAATGCAACGAAGTGGAACGAGCGAGACACCTAAGAATGATATGCAAAAAGCGAACTGATCTCTGACGGAGGGCTGTAAGGACCGACTCTAACATTGGCTCCAATGGGAATGGTGGCTTCGAGGAGATGCCAAGAACGATAGATATCTGGGGGAGTCAGACAGTGCCTTTGTCCATTAGGCGATGGAGTTATTATTTCAACAGATAACACAAAATTTTTGATACATTTATTAACTGCAAACTTGACTGAAAAGCGACTGAAACTTGACCAAAACTAACTCGACTCTAAAACTGAAAAGACTGATAAAACTGACTTGACAAACTTCAAACCAACCAACCTCCATCTCTAGAATTATAGCCTTCGCTCCGGGCCCCAGACTAAAGATGAGAGATCAGTACACACTTGCAATAAAACAGAAGTAAAATGATATATACAATGATGATGAAATCAGCAGAAAATACTCAGAAGTGGTATCGATTTAGCAGCCGACCATTGATCGGCCCTCCAGGACAATCATCTCCATTCATTTCCTTAATAAGAAAGGTGTTTTGACCACGATACGCTGCAATCTTAAAAGGACTCTTCCATAGGTTTTCAAATTTTCCGTGCTTTCCCTTATCTTCATTCCGAGCATCCCACTTCAAAACCACCTCATCTAGCTGAAACTTATCTGCCTTTGCCTTCCTGTCATAAATCTTATTGATGCGCTCCTGCAACTTGAAAGTATTTTGAAATACCTCCTCCTATGTCTGCTGTAAATGAATCATCTGATTAATCCTCCCCTGCATGAGATCTTCCTCACTACCAGCCTCCTGAAGCAATTTGACTACCGGGAAAGCAAGCGAAGTAGGAAAAACCGTGTCTATCCCGTACACCAACTCGAAAGGAGACATGCCAATAGAATTTTTCTGACTTACCCTATCAGCCCACAGTGCATTCACTAATTTCTTGTGCCAACCCATTTTATTGATTTCCAGCAATTTCTTAATGATATTTACCAAGGACTTATTTGAAGATTCCGCCAAGCCATTTCCTTGCAGATGGTAGGTGGTCGAATGTCCCAAGCTAATATTGTACTTATAGAAAAATTCAACCATCCTCTTAGACTTGAAGGCCACTGCATTATCTGTGATTATCTTACTAGGACACCCAAAACGTGACAGAATATTATTTTCAAGAAAAGAGATAATTACCGCATCCGTGGCCTGTCGAGTGGGAATCGCCTCGATCCACTTCGTGAATTAATCCGTAGCTGTCAATATCCATCTATGCTGTCCGGAAGATGCTGGGTGAATTTCCCCGATGAAATCCAATCCCCACTGCTGGAATGGTGCACTAACTTCAATTGGTTTGAGAGGCAAAGGCTGTAGTTTCTGCTTCCCTTCGAAAATTTGGCATTCGTGACAATTCTTAACAGCCTTATATACATCCGAAAACAAAGAAGGCCAATAGTAACCTGCCCTTAGAATCTTATTCGCCGTGGTTTTCCAAAACAAATGCCCGTCGCAGTCTCCTCTATGAAAATCCTCCAAAACTCTTTTGGCTTCCTCTTCTACCAAACAATTCAACAATATTCCACCAGGGTCTTTCCAATACAATGCAGAATTCAGTATGCAAAACTTTGCAGCTCTCAACTTCAATGTTCTACTCTTATTTCTAGGCATCCCGGGAGGTGGAGATAAATTCTGAAGTACGTATAAGATGTCAGCATACCAAGGGGAAGAAACAAAAATATCAGATACCTGAACTGACGTACTCTCCTCATCTTCATCGGACATGGTAGCGATCAAATTTATATCTAGAGCATGCAGATTTGTTTCAGCCATGAGCTTGGTGAGTCCTTTCCCTTTGATCAGCTTGGTGGGTTTAATCTCCACATCGTATTCTAACAACGCAGCGATCCACTTACCCCATCTTCCTTCTGGATCTGCCTGTACCAAAACATATTTAACTGCTGCGTTAGGAACATATGCTATAATGTGGGAATGTAGTATATACACACAGAAATATTTCAAGGCCTTTACAAGCGCAAGTGCTTGTTTCTCAATAATATTGTATTTCAATGCTCTGTCCCTTATAATCCGACTGAAAAAAGCAATGGGCTTCTCAACTCCATCCCTTTTTTGCATTAAAACAGCTGCCAAAGTGTGCTCAGAAGCAAACAAAAACAAAATGAAGTCCTGCGTGTAGTCCGGGCTGATTAAAATAGGGGCTGAAGAAAGAGCTATCTTTACCAAATTGAATGATTTCACTGCCTCTTCTGTCCACTTTACCTGACTGTCATTTTTCAGCATATTCGTGATTTCTCTAAGATGCTCAGCAAGATTTGGAATGAAACGACGCAGAAAATTCATTTTACCATTAAAGGATTGTATTTCTTTCTTGTTCAGGGGTTGCTCAATCTGCTGGATGGCTTCAACACGTGCAGGGTCAACACGGATGCCATATTTCGATATGATGTGGCCAAGGAGCTTGCCTTCATCCATGGCAAAAAGACTCTTTTTCGGATTCAGCGAAATGCCATATTTTCTGCACTTTTGGAAAACAACTTTCAAATGATATAAATGTTCCTCATCAGAATTTGAAAACACGGTTAAATCATCAAGGTAAACAACCAAAAATACATATTTCTCATTGGAAAAATCCATGTCCATTGCACGCTGAAAGGTGGCACCTGCATTGTTCAAACCAAACGGCATTTTTGCATAATGAAACATTCCCCATGGAGTGGTGAACGCAGTCTTGTCACGATCATCTTCATGCACTAAAATTTGATTGTATCCTGAATAGTCGTCGAGTAGTGACATCCTTGATGCTCCAACTACTCGCTGCAATATATGGTCCATTTTTGGTAGCGGATAATTGTCTTTTAATGATACCTTATTCAAATTTCTGAAGTCGATACATAAACGGATCTCACCTGTTTTCTTTCTCATGGGCACCAAATTTGATATCCAATCTGAAAATTGGATAGGCACAATGATTCCTGACTTATACAACCTGTTTACCTCTTTTTCAATCGATGGTAGCAGCTTTGGATTGATTCTCCTCAACTTTTGACGAAAAGGCTTCTGATTCGGTTTAATGGGGATAGTATGCTGAATGACATTAGTATCATATGTTTTTAGATCTGAGTAGTCCCACGCAAAAGCATCAGAAAATGAAGACAACAATTTCACATACTCTGCCTTTACCTTTGGTGAAAATGACTTTGATAACTTTACCATCTTGGGATTCTCAGCTATCCCAATATTTACCTCTTCAACACCTTTTTCAGTCGGCCTCAATGTTGGTTTGCGGGCTACATCATCTTGGTCAAAGAGTTCCTCCAAAGGAATCAATCCCTTAGGAATGATGTTATCTTTAAGTTGCAGCACTTCCATTTGATTTATTTGTATATCATCACTACCATCATCATGTTCTGTATCTATGGAGGTGTCTTTAAACTTACCCTTATTCTGCAGAAAATCACTAATCTCCTCGTCATCCTGAAAGACTTGCCAACATCGCTGATTGTCTGGAACAGTGGGGCAGTGTTTCACATGAATCTTGAACTTGCTTCTGGAATTCATTGGAATTTTTAAATTGCTTGCTGCCTTAGCAAGTCCATCGGCAACACCATTTTGTATGCGAGGCACACATGTCAAGGTAAGATCAGAAAATAACTTTAGAATATCTAAAACTGCATTACGGTAAGCCCTCATGCGAGGATGCTTGGCCTGAAACTCACCCTTAACCTGCTTTATCACCAACTATGAATCACCATAGACTGCAATCCTTTTCACTTTAAGCTTTCTAAGAATCTTAAGGCCAGCAATTAGAGCCTCATATTCCGCTTCATTATTAGAACAGTCAAATGCTAGCTTGTAGGAACACACTCTCACATTACTTGGAACCTTATCCGGAGCAGAAAAATGGACTACGAATCCAAACACCAATTCCAGCACCATCACTACCCACTGCGCCATCAAAATCCATGGTCCAAAGACCATCTTCATCGTCCTCTAAATGATGAAATTGCGCCAGCTCTGTTTTTCATGTTTGCTGCCCATTGTCTTTAGCTGATTGCTCCACAGTAGCTTGCTTTTCTCTTCTTTCTTTTTGCAGAACTTCTCTAAAATTCTCAGTGATTTCTGGTATATCTTTCACCTGAACTAATTGAATATCTATATCATTAAAACTATCAGCAAGCAACACAAACGACTCTAAGTCGGTATGTACATAATTTACAGGATGATTGATTGGCTTCTCTTTGTTGGTTATCATGTATTTCATCTTCTGCTCTCGATATAACTTTCTCATTTGACCGAAGACTGGAATTGTTGCATAAGAGAAATCTAACTGTAGTGTACCTTTCAACTTTGCCCCCCAAGATCTTGAAAGGAGCATCCCAAATCGCGGAGGAATGTCCACCACAACCACATCCATCAAGACATTCTTCGCTGGAATTTGATCTAAAATTACAACCAAATATTTGATGAGTCTGATACACCTCACACAGCTGGAATCAAATGAATACAAATCATGATATTTTCTTGTAATGTCTAGTCCCAACTTTTCCATGATCGCCTTTGGCATCAAGTTGTGCGAAGCACCCGAATCGAACATGGCATTGTGCAATACATATTCATGCAACCTCAAACTGATATAAAAGGGAGGAAAATCACTGTCAGGGGACTCACCATCTAATGCAGGCCCAAATATCAATTATGGATGATCATCTTCAACATTTACCGTGTCAAACATTGGATCAAAATTCATAATTTTGGAGACTTGACCACGGAAGCTGTTGTTCTTCATGATTTCTGTCAAAGGAATAGATATTTTTAATTTGGAAATTTCATTTTCCAAACTAAATGCTGAAACTCTTTCGAATTCTTTGACCGGAACTTCCTTCTTTTCAGCCTTATCCTTCATTATACTTGACTGATTTACCTTTTCTGCTGATGATACTTTACTAGCTGCGGGATCAATTGTCTCTTTTCCTTTCTTCTGTGGTATGGGTGAATCCGTCTTCGGTGCTGAAGCTTCTTTTCTTTTCTGAATTGGATTTATGGGCACATATCTATTTCTCAATGAGTATTGCTTCTGTTGAGTGGACAAAGCATTCAGATATCCTCTTTGGTAATCATCTGATTCTTCCTCTAAATCTGCATCATTTGCTAAAATGAAATCCTCATCTTTCTGTGCAGCTGAACTTTCTCCATATTCTTCATCCTCAGTAATGTAAATAGGCAAATTGTCGGGAGTAAAGAAATGGTTTTGCCCACCTACTACATCATCATCATCGTCTGAATCTTGACTCACAAAATTCTGCAAAAGAGGAGTTTTAATCTGCTGCTGGACTGCTGGCTCTTGTGCTCTCTGTTCACGCTGCTTAATTCTGAACTGTGGCTGCTGCTGGCCACGATAGTTTGGATTACGAATCTGCGTTTCTGGTTTATCAAGGTTCATTCTTTTGAACATTTTTTCCATCTCACGAAGCCAGGGCGGTTCTGATGATGCAGATGTGGAAGACTCTTCTTTTATGGTCACTCTTTTTTCTGCTTTCAACCTTGCTCTTTTATCATTCAGATTCGCCTCAACACTAACAGCAATCTTCTGCATATCTTCTAAGGTAGGTGGATCTCTGTCTCGTAGTGAATAAGCCATCTCCGGATTGAAACCATCCAGGAATTTAAGAAGAGCTGACTCTTTAGACGGTCTTAAGTCATCTGGGATTGCATTATAAACTGTATTGAATCTGATAATATAATCCTGAACAGACTCACCAGGATTACTCTTGATGTTAGTATACTCGGAAGTGATTTGCAACGGATATTTCTTCATCTCCCACCGATCTAGAAACTAATTCTGAAGTTCCTGTAATGTGTTGATACTCCTGGCTTGTAAAGCTCTGAACCATTTACGAACCTCTCCTCCAAAATTCTGGGCAAACAATCTCATTGAAACATTTTCTGCATCAAATTCATGCAGGTCCAAAAAGTCTGTCATTCGGACAATATGTTGTTGAGCTGATATACTCTGTGGTGTGCCATCGAATATAGGAATCTTGCTCTGGTAATCAGCAGGCATAGGATCCAAATTGGCCGGCAAAGCAAGAGGTGCAAATCTGGCAGCCATGACTCTTGGCGGATTTATAAACTGCTGTCTCGGAGAAACAGGAGGAATAGGAGCAGTAGGTGAACGAGGTGTATGCGGTGGAGACGGAGGAGAAACTACTGCTGATTGCTGATCAGAAATCTCAGGCTGAACGAGAATGGTAGGGATAAAGGAAGGTTTAGTGGGAATCCAAGAACTAGATGCAACTTCAGACGGTCCAAGAGTTTGTGAAGCAGATTCAATGAATTCGGGAATGTTGGTTGCCACGATGGAATTTTGCAGATTCAGAATATAATTGTCGATAGATCTATTTGCTTGCTCAACTTCTAAATATTTGATGAACTCAGGATTGATAACGGTAGAACCAATGGCACTTTCAGAGTTGGTTTCAAACAATGATAACTCAAACTGATTGTCAAACTCAATATCATCAATGTATTCAAAAATAGTGGGGTATGAGTGAGATTTGACCAAAGGAATAATAGGAGTTTCTCGACGGAAAATTCTTGGGATTAGGTTGCGGTTTTCATATACTGGAGGCGGATTTGGATCAGGATTTGATCTGGTATACCTTCTTGAAGCTAGTGTATTGATCTATTCGGGAAAAATTTCAAGGAACACAATCAATTATCTTCAGCCTATCGACTTCTAGAATCAATCATCCAAAGGTCTAGAAAAAACAAGTATACTGGGGTGATTTTGCAAATCAAGAGCTACATTCACAAGCTAACCGGAGATCAACCGAAGTAGCATTTATCTACTTCTGCTTATGCATGGCAAAAGCGTTTCGAAAGCTACCTGGCGTGACTTCAGACTCCATCTAAGACTCATGAAACAAACACATCAACAAGCAAACCATTGAGATTTTTCTCCCCAGTATGGTCGCCACTATGTTAGTGCTCAAATCTACCTTAGGCTGAAATAAGGTAAAACTCAAGGCTACATCAAACCACGCTCAGCCTCGTAGCTAGCCCTACGAGGACAGGAGAGGGCTCTCTCCGGGTCTATCTCGACAAAAGGTCTTCAGAGGGGCTGAGATGACTTATAATGAACAATGAATACTGATTTTAGGCTAGTAAAGAGATAGGAAAGTTTGATTTTGATTTTTTGGGTTTTTGTTGGAGAAATGGGAAAAAACAATTTTGGGTCCAGGGATAAGGCCAGATCTTTGCAGAATTCCAGTTGGGGCGAGGTAGGCAATAGTATTGATGCTTTAGATTGGGTAAATGGATTGATCAGAATGACAAGGAGCTGAAGAGGGCAAGGGATAACATGGATCCTCTCCAAACAAGCGAAAACATGTAAAACTAAACAAATTCAAAGGCAGAGCACTGAAATCAATGGATTCAACCTCATTTACTCATTCATTTAGTTTCAGAAGAATAAGAAGGGAATGGCATACATTAAACATGAAAGAAATTACAATAAACTGAGAGAAAACACCAACAAGAGCTAAAAGCCACAAGAATCCCAACAGTTGCTGCAAAACCTCTGATCTTTCCTTAGCCAAAATATGAAAAATATGTACAATAGTGTGCCAAAATCTTCCCAAGAGTCCAACCTGTAGAATGTCTCAAAAATTATATCATATAGGCCTCCTAACCCCTTCCCACACCTCTATGGGTCTAATTCCTCCTTCTAGGAGTAGTTCCAACTAATTCTAAACAAAGAACTAGAATATAGGCATCTAAACAACTTGCCTCTAAAAGGGAGGAAACTCATTCTTACATCTCATTTTTACTTTTTTAGGAGTGAATCATCTAGAATAGGTAAAAGTGAGTCAAATTTACATGCCAACCATCAATTTACATCATGATAACTCAAAAATTTCATCCACAAGCAAAACTGGTTCAACTGGCCGAAATTCTGAGCTGGAAGGTGAAAAATTGACTAAAAATCCATATGCGTAGCGCGCCTGAGCCATACGCGTAGCGCGTCTTTCAGCCTGATTTTGGGGCACTTCATGGCATCCAAATTGAGCTCATGATAGCTCGTTGGAAAGCCCTATATGTTGGCTATCCAACCCAAGTGTAATTTCCCAATTTGGAGCTCATTTTCCCCTCCAAAACTTCATTCTCCCAGAAGTACTTCCTGCTGGTGCAAAAGGTGGCAGCAAGGTGGTTTTCATGGTGTTTTGGGGCCTTTTGATCATCCAGAACTTAATGAAATGCTTCAGAAATACTTGAGCATGCATAAATTACCATGAAAAACCCAAAAATATAAATTTTTCCTTCATCAAGTGTTCCAATCAAAAGCGAGCGCGTCGACGCGCTACTCGTATAGCTGAAAAATCTGTTTTGAGACCAAAATATTTCAAAATGACAAACATTTCTCCGAATTTGCTCAAATTTAGAGAGAAGACCCTCCATCATGTATCATGCCCAGCCAACGAAGCCTCGGCCAAAATCTAGAGTGGATCAGGCCTTTTCCGCCGTTTTAGTGCTCTGCTCAACCTCCTCTTCAGAATCTTCATTTTTGCTTTGCAGACATGCATGCGAGCCCGATAATGACCTTTCATGTGACGAAGCATGTATTTCTCTCTATTGGAATTTGCCAACAACTTCTCCAGATGAATGTTAACATGCGTGAGTTCATTCTCTCGCTCAACTGGTGTCATGTCACCTGGTTTCTTTCAGGCCAATTGTCGATCCTCACGGATTCGCCGCAGCTCATAAAGTGTATGCTCATCCTCTAGCTGTTTGTTACGTTGCTCCAGGTATTTTATCACCCACTGAGCCCTCTGAAATTTCTCTTTTAACGTGTCATTCTCAACCTTTTGTTCCTGGATGATCTCCTTCAGCTTCGAGCTAGGAGAGCTCGCATCAACATCAATGATCGTGAAATCAGTGCCCCGGCTTCCTGATGGGCCCTCATCATGCATGGGCCTCTTTCCCCTATCCTGAAACTGTACCTGTTCTGAAGAAGAAGGCGAGACCCCTTCCACATCATGTGGAGATAATACTCGCTCTGATGATGGAGTCAACGAGACCCCTTCCACCCCGGGTGGAGATAGTATTCGTCGTGTAGCTGTAAATAAGGCCCTGTGGCCTCGCTGGTATGTCACATACAATGGAGCACTGATATGCTCGATCTTAGGAATGTCAGGCTGGTGTGAAGGCTCTCCCTCATCATGAACTACCTCCGGAAGCGGCTGTGGCGGTGTAAATAAGTCACGAGAGATGAAATCCTCCCAAGTAATGCCCTGCTGTGTCAACTGATGTACCACTACAATCTTGATCAACGCGTAATGATATATACTTCTATGCTGCTGTGCTGGGGTCTTCTTCTGTACAAAAATCATCATCCTCTCTATGTTACGATACATGAAGTACGGAATGTTCATCATACGTACCCTCGTTAAATGCATCAACAAACGGACATGGTACGCATAGAGACGCGAGAATCTGCCCTCGCAACTGAAATACCAAATGATGAGTTTCATCAATGGTGCAAACTCATATTTCAGGAATCTGAAAGGAAAAACCCTACTCAGGTGCCTCATATACACAGGTTTGATGTATGGCTCATAGTGGAATTTCTTTAACTGTTGACGTTTGTTCCAT
Organism: Pinus albicaulis; assembly: GCA_034641835.2. Taxonomy (NCBI): domain Eukaryota; kingdom Viridiplantae; phylum Streptophyta; class Pinopsida; order Pinales; family Pinaceae; genus Pinus; species Pinus albicaulis. Next base: position 981,297,332 of record CM076578.1, on the reverse strand, counting down.
TCCTCTCCTATATTTGGTATCCCGGTGGCCTGAGCAATAGTCTCTGGTGAAAAAATGAAATCTACTCCGGCGAGGTTTACACGGCCATCATGTAAATGTAGAACAAATAGAAGAGCGAGTTCACGATGATGCTGGGTTTGTGAAATCATCTCACAGTATTGGAAACATGACTGATGCTAAAAACAATCCATTGCAAGTGGGCAAGCCTGCAATTGAGCCAAAGAAGTAGGCTCCTACCTGAGATGCTTACCACCTTTGCCACTTTTGTGAGACCTCCGTGGCACATTACCCTCTACTGTGGAATCACTGTCATACTCCTGCTCATAAACTGAATCCGTCTCTGACATGGCTTTGTAAACAAGATGTCTGCAATATGTATGTTGATATAGGTGTAGTGAAGTAAAAAGTTTTAATGTATTCTCAAAACCTAAATATGTTGCATATGTACCAAAGCATCATAAGAAAATAAGTCACAGTGGTAATAGCTTTGTTTAAGTGGATTGGCATAAAAACAGTCACTGCTTTGATCACAAGGGAATTTGACAGATGAGTAAAAAGTGTAATGTAGTGTGCAGCCTTTGTAATGCTAGCTAAAATTTTTCAAAGGGGAAAATGAGTATGAGACTGTGTTTGTCAACGGGAAATGGGAAACAATGTGACAATGACCACAGTGAAACAAATAGCAATGACAGTGGTAATATAATGGCGATGACAGCAGTGGTGAAATGACAAACTGAGAGCGTGAGGGCAGTGACACTTTGACAGTAGATGCATAGGTATATATATCAACAATACAAGCTGGGAAATTCTTCACAAGACCATCAACATGTATTCAAAACCCTAAGAAATGAATCTGCTATGAACGTAGGGTTCACTTTTCTCCACATCAAATACACTAATTTCCCCACTTTAAAAACACCACAATCCTATTCAAAAATCACTGAGCAACCATTAAAAACCTACTTGCAAGCTGATTGTGTTGATTTTGTGTGAAACTGGACGCAAGGGAAAAAAATTTTAGCTCTGAGACTGTATGGGTAGTGTGCCTACCCAATGCATAGCGCGCTTCAAGTGCGTAGCGCCCGTGGTATTTAACACTGGCTGGTGATGTTATATGCGTAGCACGCCCTATATGGGTAGCGCGCCTCCTCTGCGCGTAGCGCGCACCTCCAATGCCTGTCCACAACTTTGCAAAACACAATTTCGACCTTCAACATCACCAGCTCGATTTCTGCCTTGAGGATTCGTGCAAATGAATTGTTTACCATGGCTTATATGTGAAGAAAAATATCTCATGAAATCAGATTTGATTTTAAATTTACTCCATGACCCACTTTTATAATGTTGGCACTTTGTCATTCGATCACTTAATATAATGCTGTTATTTGGCTTTTTCATTACTTTTCTGAATCTTGGACTGATGATACCTTGTTGCTTTTTGCAGGGATTTGGCATTTGACTTTGGAAAAGATCAGAGGCTTGCTCTGAAACTTCTTATGGTGAAACAAATACAATTATTACAAAAAATGAAGTTTGACAATTTCTAGTTCCAGAACAAAGTTTTGGACTAGAAATGTCTTCAAATGTTTTTGATAATAAAAACGTGAAATAGAAATCTTTTGAAACCAACCTCATGGCCTGCGGGCTTTTATTACATGTATGCAAAGGACTGAAAACCCTAGACTCTAGGACTAAAGACTCTTTTTAACGAAACTAATCATTTATGACAATGAATGCAATGACCATGAACTTCAGTGATTTTTGAGGAATTTTAATTAGCCCTGCAGGTACAAGCATGAGGAAACACAAGACAACCAGACCCCCTCGTCAGTCAATGGCATGCTCCTAGCGAAATGCAACGAAATGGAACGAGCGAGACACCTAAGAATGATTTGCAAAAAGCGAACTGATCTCTAATGGAGGGCTGTAAGGACCGACTCTAACAGATCCTTAAATTGGTAAGCCCATTACATGGTGGTATTTTGCATCTGGATATCAGCTCAATGACAACTAGTATTCTCTCAATATTTCATTCATTTCATATCACCTTCTGATAATTTATTTCTGTGAGGTATTTCTGAATCGTCCCTCTTTACAGTAGGTTGTCTCTGAAATGTCTGTTGCTTTCATATTGGATTTTTTCACATTGCCTCTACATTTTTCTTTTCCCTGTGTCAGTTTCTGAAGGTCGTAGTCCCATTCAGATTAATATTCCTTGTTTATCAGGAAATAGCATGAGATATTTGTATTGATAATTTCCCCTGTTATACCCTATGCTCCTTGCTATATAAGATGTCCTAGGCACTAGTATTTCACAACTCAAGGCTGTCTCTAGGAACAACAACAGAATGAATGTATTGATTTGAGCTCATGCTTTGGAACTCCTTTTTGTGCTTGACCTCATATGTCTTGTAGCCTTTTTTAGAATTTCATTATAAAGTGTTTAAAACAACGATTGCATTCTTAGTGTTTGTTTACATCTCTTTTGCATTCATCCTTCATTAAGAAAATTTGCATTCATTTAGTTTTCTTCTTAGAGCTTGCTTTTCATTAAAATGCATTAGATCACGTTGCATTGAAGAGTATTTTTTGAGATTTATCATTGAACTTATTACATTGTTTAGTGATTGAAAGCTAAAAATCGTATTGAGTACATTCTCTTTCATTAAAAGAATGCATTAAGTAGATTCTCATTTCATCTAAAATTGCATTGAGTGCATTCTTATCATTTCAAAAGAAGAAGGAAATTGTGCATAGATTACAATTGCATAGTTTTCAAAAAAGAGGATTTTGCATAGATTACATTGCATAATTCGCATCATTGAATGTTTTAGAATAGTTTTGGATAGTGAAATTCATCTAGTTTGGAAAATTTTCATTTGCAGTGTTGTTGTTTGTTGCATCATTGTTTGAAGCTCTTCCCTTAACTAGATAGCATTCATCGAATTGAAAGATTTTTTTTCTCATATAGCTGCATATAGGATATTTTCAGATGACATGCGGTAGGGCCTTGAAATCGAAATGTAAATTGAACATCAACTTTAAAATTTATTGAATTAACCTAAGGCAGCATTGAAACTTAATGCTCACATTTAGAGTTCTAGGCTAGAGACGTGATCTGGGGTCTTAAAACCTAGTAGCTGTCATTCGCCATCTGGCTTCAGATAGTGCTAGTATAGACCTGTGCTCCCCATACCGTCGAGTATATAAAGGGAGAACCTTTTAGGTTGCAAATCCTTTATCCATCGGAAGTCGAGTCTGCTGCATTCTACTTGTGATACACCAGACACAGCATTCAGGGAGATTACTTGCATGTACGTTAAGTCCTTGGTTGATTTCTCTCTCACTTTTACCAAGGTGTATCTGACGGTTCATGGATATCTAGTACACCCATTTACCTAGATTACCAGAGCAGTCACTTTTATCTTTACTGACTCTTTTAACTAAAAATATCATCGAGCTCTTGTCCTTTCAAGCTCGTGTCGAACCTGAAAGTGATAGAGTCACCTTTTTCTCGTTTCATTAAGGTTAAGGTAAAGGTATGGTTAAGGTAAGGCGATAGAGTTAGGTTAAGGTAAAGGTATGGTTAAGTTTTAGATAAGGTTAAGGTTAAGCTTACTGTTAGGTTAAGGTTAAGGTTAGGTTAAGTTTAGGGTAAGGTTAAGGTTAAGTTTAAGGTTAAGGTTATGGTTAAGGTTAAGGTTAATACTAAGTTAAACTTAAGGTTAAGGTTAAGGTTAAACTTAAGGTTAAGGTAAGGTTAAGGTTAGGTTAGGTTAATGTTAAGGGTAAGGTTAAGGTAAGGTTAAGGTTAAAGTTAAGGTCAAGGTCAAGGTTCAAGTTAAGTTAGGTTAAGATAAGGTTAAGGTTAAGGTTAGGTTAAGGTTAGGTTAAGGTTAATGTTATGCTTAAGGGTAAGATTAACACTGGGGTTAAGGTTAGGTTAAGGTTTTATTTAAGGTTAAGGTTATGTTAGTCTAAGTTTAAGGGTAAGGTGAAGGTGAAGGTGAAGGTTCAGGGTTTAGTTAAGGTTATGGTTAGGTTAGGGTTAGGTTAAGGTTAAGGTTAGGTTAGGTTAAGATTAAGGTTAAGGTTATGTAATGGTTAGGGTTAAGTTATGGTTAGGGTTAAGGTTAAAGTTAAGGGTAAGGTTAAGTTTAAGGGTGAGGTTAGGGTTAAGGTAAGGTGAAGGTTAAGGTTAATGTCAAGGGTAAGATTAAGGTTAAGCTAAGGGTAAGGTTAAGGGTAAGGTTAAGGTTAACGTTAAGGTTAAGGTATGGTTAAGGTTAAGGTTAAGGTCAAGGTTAAGGTTGTGTTAAGGTTAAGGTTAAAGGTTTATTTAAGGTTAATTTAATGTTAAGGTTAAGGGTTTAGTTAAGGTTAAGGTTAAGGTTAAGGTTGTGTTAAGGTTAAGGGTTTAGTTAAGGTTAAGGTTAACACTAAGGTTAGGGTTAGGTTAAGATTAAGGTAAAGTTAAGTTTAAGGTTAACATTGCGGTTAGGGTTAGGTTAATGTTAATGTTAAGGTTAGGTTAAGGTTAAGTTTAAGGGAAGGTTAAGGTTAGGTTTGGTTAAGGTTTGGTTAGGTTAGGTTTAGGTTAAGGTTAGGATAAGGTAATGTTAAGGTTAAGGTTAAGGGAAGGTTAAAGTTAGGTTAGGGTTAAGGTTAAGGTTACGTTAGGGTGAAGGTTAGGGTTAAGTTATGGTTAAGGCTAAGGGTAATGTTAGGGTTAAGGTTAAGGTTAGGGTTTAGGTCAAACTTGACCTTAACCTAACCTTAACCTTTAAATTAACCCTAACCTATCCTTAACCTTCACCTTAACGTAAGCTTTAGCTTATCCTTAACCCTAACCTAACCTTGACCTACACCTTAAATAAACCCTATAAATTAGCCTTACCCTTAACCTTACCTTAACCTTACCCTAACTTTAACCTTAACCTGAAGCTTAACTAAACCCTTAACCTTAACCTTAACTTAACCTAACCTTAAACTTAACCTTAACTGTAACCTAACCTTAACCTTAACATTAAACTTGTCCTAACCTTAACCTTATCCTTAACCTTAACCTTAACCTTAACCTTACCCTAACATTAACCTTAACCTGGACCTTAACCCTTAACACTAGCCTAACCTAACCCTAACCTAACGTAACCTTAACCTAACCTTAACTTTAACCCTAACCTAACCTAACCTTAACCTTAACCCTAACCTAACCTTAACCTTACCCTTAACCTTAAACTTAACACTAACCTTAACCTCAACCTTAACATTAACATTAAACTTAACCTGAACTTAACCTTACCCTTAACCTTAACCTTAACACTAACCTAACATTAACTTATCCTCAACATTAACTTTAACCTTATCCTTACCTTAACCTGACCGTAACCTAACCCTTAATCTTAAACTTAACACTAACCTAACTTAAACTTAACCTTTACCTGACCTTAACCTTACCCTTAACACTAATATAAATTAACACAAACCTTAACCCTAACTAAACCCCTAACGTTAACCCTTACCTTAACCTTAACCTGACCTTTACCTTAACATTAACCTTCAGGTTAAGATTAAGGTTAACACTAACCTTAACCTTAACCTTAACCTCAATGTTACCCTAACCTTAACCTTAACCTAACCCTAACCTTACCCTAACCTCAATGTTAGCCTTAACCTTAACATGACGTTAACCTTAACCTTAACCCTAACCTAACCTATCCTAACCTTAAGGTAAAACTAACGATAACCTTAATGTTAAGGTTAATGTTAGGGTTAGGGTTAGGGTAAGTTTAAGATTAAGGTAAGGTTAGGATAAGGTTAGGGTAAGGTTAAACTTAAGGTTAATGTTGAGGTTAAGGGTAAGTTTAACGTAAGGTTAAGGTTAGGTTAGGGTTAAGTTTAAGGGTAAGGGTAAGGTTAAGCTAAGGTTAAGGTCAAGTTAAGTTAAGGTTAAGGTCAAGGTTAAGGATAGGTTAGGTCAAGGTTAGTTTAATGTTAAGGTTAAGGGTTGTTAGTTAGTGTTAAGGTTAAGTTTAAGGGTTAAGGTTTAAGGTTAGGATAAGGTTAAGGTTAATGTTAACCTTAGGTTAAGTGAGGTTAGGGTTAAGGTTAAAGTTGAGGTTAAGGTTAGGTTAAGGTTAAGGTTAACACTGAGGTTAGGGTTAGTCTATGATTAAGGTTAACACTGAGGTTATGGTTAGGTTTTGCTTAATGTTAAGGTTATGGTTAATGTGAAGGTTAAGGTTAACAATGAGGTTAGGGTTAATGTTAAGGTATGGTTAAGGTTAAGGTTAAAGGTTAAGGTTTTGTTATGTTAGTTAATGTTAAGGTTAGGCTAAGGTCAAGGTTAGGTTAGGTTAGGTTAGGGTGAAGGTTAAAGTTAAGGTTAAGGTCAAGGTTAAGGGTAAAATTATGGTCAAGGTTAGGGTTAGGTTATAGTTAAGGTTAAGGTTAGGTTAAGGTTATGTTAAGGGTAAAGTCAAGGTTAACCCTAACCTTCCCATAACCTTAACCTTAACCTATTCCTTAAGGTTAAGTAAAGGTTAAGGCTAAGATATGGTTTAAGGGTATTGGTTTAGTAAGGTTAAGGTTAGGTTAGGCTAAGGTTAAGGTTAGGTTAAGGGTTTGGTTAAGGTCAAGGTTAAGGTTAGGTTAAGGGTAAGGTTAAGGTTATGCGTAAAGTTAAGGTTAAGATTAGGGTAAGGTTCAGTTTAATTTTAAGTTAAGGTTAAGGCTAAGGTTAAGGTTAGGGGAATGATAAGGTTAAATTTAGGTTAAGGTAAAGGTTATGGGAAGGTTAGGTTAAGGTTAAGGTAAAGGTAAGGTTAAGGTTAAGGTCAAGGTTAGGTTATAGTTAAGGACAAGGTTAAGGTTAGGTTATAGTTAAGGTTAAGGTTAAGGTTAAGGTTAAGGGTGAAGGTTAAGGATAAGGTTAAGGTTAAGACCCATAACCTTAACCTTCACCCTGTTAGCACCCCGTAATTAGCAAGATTGGCAAAATTCCAACTGCAGGGAAAAAATTATTTCAACCACTTTGGGATTCTAGGATCTAGCCCTCCTGAATCCGGAGAGGGATCTCTCCTAATAAGTGCAAAGATGGATTTTTATTTGAAGTTTTTGGTAATGATATTAGGCTAGTTATGAAGGCCAAGGTTTTTGTTTATTTTTGGATGGTTGAGCATGATTAATGTTTGAGGTGGAAATTTCTAAGTGCAAAGAGTTTCAAAGGTGAGAAGTTGCAAGAAAATAGAACAAGCTTTGGCCAGGAAGATAGATAATTGTAGGTTTTAGTCCATTGGGCCATGGAGTCATAATAGGATTTAATTGAAACAGCAAGGGGCAAGAGTGGTCCATGGGGCAAGTCATCTATGTCTAAGGATCTCTTTAAAGATTCATTCATGGAATGAAATGAGACAAAAGAAGGGGAATTAAACAAATGAAGAACAAAGAGTAGCCTAGGATCTGGTAAGTACTTTGAAACTAGCAAGCCTTTAACAAACACTTAAGAAAGACATGAAAGTAAACTAGGATCTGGTAAGTAATTTTAAACTAGCCAGCCTTTGATACACTTTCAATAGAAAACATATGAAAATAGGGGGAAACACAAATAATAACAAAGGATGGTCTAAGATCTGGTAAGTACTTCTAAACTAGCCATCTTTTAACACATTCCAAGGGAAACATTTAGACAGTCTTTGGGGATAAAAATAGTACTAGGGCACACCATATATTCCTTATTTCATCTCTACTTGACATGAAATGAAATTAACATCCAAGAATAATATTTAGCTAAAACAATAAGATGAGGGAACGCCAACATTCCTATGGTTAAACTAAATTTAATCATTCCTAAATAACACAGATTAGAAGAAAACATTCGGATAAATATTTTCATTCAGAGAAGGGTACTGATATACGATAGGCCCTAAATCTATGCATATTGTTATTTATAAGAGAAGATGAACACAGTGAAATAGAAAACAAAATAACAAGTTATAATGGGAAAAACATCACCGTCAACATAGACCAAGATCCCATAAATCAGCTTGTATTGATGCTCGAAACCAGTTACAGCTTTAATTCCAATGCTTTAGTTTAGCAATCATCTACACATCTCAGCCCAAATTATCTATCACAAGCAAAGCTCCAAGGGCCAGTGAACACTATTTACAAGTAGAAGTCTCAAGCTCAATTACATTTCAATATTCAGTAGCTAACTCAACCAACCCCTCTCCCATCTTTTGCAGTAGTATTTATAGACGAATGAGGAGGTGAGATCTGATAAAATATCTCTAAAGATAATTAATACAGAATTAATGGCTTCTCGGCCTTTGGGGGGCTCAATGAAGAAGATTACATAGGTTTCCTCTGTATTAAATAATTTACATTAAGATTTTAAGCTCGGTGGGAGCTCTTTTTGACTTTTGAGGCTCTCTGTTATGTTGAAATAACTCTGCTGATATTTGTCATTAATTTTGTTTGTATAATTTACTCTCTGGCTGCGTTTGTGACAAATATATGATCCTAATCGATAACTTCGGCCTCTGATATGAATTCTTTGAGGCACAGGTGGCACTGTGGTAGCTGGGAGGAATCGATTTGTCTTAGCGATGGTGGTGGAAGCTTTCTGTCTAATGAACCTTTATGATTTTTCTTTAAACTGTGTCTTAATTGGGGATTAGGCTTTTGATAAACCATCTTAGATGTAATCCCCAAAGATCTATCTTCAATCTTCTGTTCTAGTGTGTTTCCTGTCTTCAACACTGATACTCTTTGATTTGTGCCTGATTTGTTGTGTTTGTTGGTGTGCAGGGCTGTGCAGGGGTGATATGGCATCAATGCCTCATGAAACACTGATGAAACATGGAGTTAAAACCATGCAAATTATTCTCTTTAATGAATCGAAGGCAGGAGGATCATCACCCTCAGGCTTTTAATTTTCTTCAGCATGGCGGAAAAACCATTTAAACCTTCCAAAATACAAAAATCATTATGAAATCCTGCATATATAGGTTTACTTCTCTGGAAGGACATGTGGGGAGAGCATGGCCGTTGTATGGCATCATCCAATGGTCAAGATTTATTAGAGGAGGTCAGAGGAGAGCGGAGGAGGAAATTAAATCGGAACCGTCGACCGCGCAGAGATCGACAGTCGGGAGTGAGGGCGAAAAGTCAAAGCGAATGAGTCGCTCTATTCGAAAAATAAACAAAAAATGGACAAAAAGGGGTAAAAACCTTTGTTTTGGAGAAAAATGATTAAAAAATGAGTGGGGAGCTTGGGAGGAACGTGGGCTGTCGGATGAGATCGGCCCATGCAATCAACGGTACAGATCGAGTACCGAAAAACCTTATAAAACATGCCCAAAATTCATAAAAGGTTAATAAAATCATGTTGTATAAAGTCCCCCAGGTCCAGCTTGGATGAATGTACAAGGAACCCACGAAGACCCACCCCAATACATTGATTCTGCATGGATGTTGACTAGGTATTTAGGGCCACCGGTTCTGTGGGACTGCTGTCGTGGCTGTGGGGACCAGGGTGACTGCTTTTGGGTCGTCAATCTGCAGATCAGATCGACGGCGGAGATGCTTTTAATACCACATTGTACCTTAGTCTATCTGTCGGGCTTCTTTTGGGCATGATCACCATCCGATGAGTTGACCTCATATCGGACGGCGCATGCCAATATCGCGCTCACTCCACATTCAAACTTTAATGTGTGATGAGGGCAGTTTTTCAACAGTGGTCAAGGCCACACATCGGCCGGTGGCGCTGATCGCTGCCAAACGAAAAAAAACCACCTCCCTCTCAAAAGAGTTGCGATGAACTCCGCCCGGTTTTATTTTTAATATAATGAAAAAAAACATTAAAAACCCAAAAATCAAATATACACAAAGGTTTTTGTGTCGGGCGGGTTTTATATTTGTGATTTGGCTTGGCACCCGCTTGCGGGGCCACGGGTTATATGGAAAGCAATATGACCGAGGGTTTTATACACAAGGCTAATCGTCTTCAGAGCTTTTAACAGGGCAAAATATTTATGCTCTCGGCTCTTTTCGATGCGATAAGTGCTTGGATGGACAAAGCTCGGTTCCAACATCGAGGCGTATGTAGTGGAAATGGTTAAGGACTTAGCCCAAGGGGGCTTAAACCAAAATATGTATTTTTATGTATTTTTCAATGTTTTCCAAGGGTTGTGAGAGTTTAGATTAAGGCAAAGAATGAGTCTTGAATCTTAAAAAAGGGGTTTTGATGGAGGGGAAGAAGAAAAATATGAAAATGAAGGATTTTGATGAGAATGAAAGGGGTAAAAAATGAGGTTAGTTTTTTAATGGAGGAAAGGGAAAAAGGGATTTTGCAGCAGCCTCTAATAAAATCAGCAAAATTTCTAGAGTATAATGGGCACAACAAGGAAGATTTTGGACAGAGGCATGAGACCTTCAAGATTCTTCAAGAGCCAACACTTTTTGCAATAAAATTTGTTCCTTGAAGGCTCCAAAAATTACTTAGCCACCTTTTGGTATAACAAATTTCACAGGTGGCTAATAGTGGCTCCACATGGGGATGGTGCCTTCTTGAAGGCATCAAGAACTTCATACTTGCATTCTCCGGGAGGCTGACCTGTGCCTCATCCATTGGGCTGCCCTTCCTTTGCTGGGATGATTTTATTTTGCTCTGAAAATATATTAGCAGCCATAAAAACAATGGACCTTTCATCAACAAGCTGTCTACCTACCCAATCCTATAGATCTAACATTTGTCTTCTTCTTTAGAGTACACTTGGAATGGAAACCTATTTCACAACATTTTATTCTTTTGAAAGAAATAAATCTAATCTATTTCTACTCCTAATTTCTCCATGGACTCAGATTGAACAGTTGAGCCCATATGATTCTCTACCTAATCTACTGTCTGTTGGGATTAAACTGTCCAACAGACTTTATTCTCTAAATTCTACAACAAAAATTTAAAAACATACAAGTCAGGATTAAAAAGTCTAACTTGGTGCTAGTCTACGGCATAAAAATAAGCTGCACACAGACATTATTTTGCACAAAATTTAAAACAAAATGGAAGGCTTGAGATCTAAAATTTCAAAGCATTTCCTTCCTCTTTTTTACAGCTCTTTCTTGACTTTTATTTTGAGTTGTCTTTCCTTTGTCAACTGGTTCGGATTTTAAGCTGTTTAGAACCATTTCTTCCTCTAATTTGACTCAGAAATTTAAATAGTTTTGAGTCATTCTCTTTGGAAACTCAGGTTCAGATTTTGAGCATGTTTGAACCTTTAATTTCTATCCTAAACTATCTACTGATAAGCCAAGGTTAAATAGTTTGGCAAATCGAATTCACTATCCTATCAGCAGAAAATTTAAAACTAATTAGTCAAGATTAGGTTGTTTGACTAACTAGAAGTGTGTTGTTTAGGAGTGGCATTTAAGCTTGAACACTTTCAGATTCGTTTCTCTTTTTGGTATGGGGCTATACCTTTTGTTTTTACAATCGGCCCTCTTTTCTTTGTTTGTTTGTTTTTGTATTTTTGATTTTTTATAACTTTGAATGCAATGATGGGTGAGATATTTACAATGTAAAAAGATAAAAATGCTTTTAGAACATGAAATGTATCAAGAGAAGTAATGCTTAAGCATCCTTCCATTGACAGGACCCCCAAACAATTCTGCTCCATTAAACTCTTGCAAAAAATAGGAATTATTACCAGCAATTGAATGTATAGAGTAAGGGCCAAGCCACAAGTTATCAAATTTTCCATGCTTTCCCTTGTCTTCCCTCCTTGAATCCCACTTCAAAACTTTTTCCCCAATATTGAAATTTCTGGCCTTTTTTCTTCCATCAAAAAGCTTTTTAATGTTGTCCTGCTTTTGCAATTCTTTGTTATAAACCTCCTCCCTGGTTTGCTGAAGATAGATGGTCTGATTTATTCTTCTGATCATGTCATTATCTTCAGTTTGCAACTCTTGAATTAACTTCATGACTGGTACACCAAGGCTGGTTGGAAAAATTGCATCAGTACCATACACAAGCTGGAAAGGTGACATGCCGATATATTTCTTCAAAGTCAATCTGTCAGCCCAAAGTGCATGAACTAGCTTTGTGTGCCAAAACTTTTTTTTGTCCTCCAACAGTTTCTTGATTATGTTCACTAAACTCTTGTTTGAGGATTCTGCAAGTCCATTACCTTGGGGGTAATAGGTCGTGGAATGCCCCAATGTTATTTGATATCTGTGACAGAATTCAACCATCTTCTTTGATCCAAATGTTGTTGCATTATCAGTGATGATCTTGGTAGGATAACCAAATCTAGAGATGATTTTAGTCTCCATGAATTTTATGATAATAGAATCATTGGATTTCCTACAAGGTGTGGCTTCTATCCACTTAGTGAAATAGTCTGTGGCTGTGAGAATCCATCTATGCTGGGCAGAAGATGGTGGATGGATTTCTCCTATGAAGTCAAGTCCCCACTATTGAAAAGGGGCTTCAACAGTGATTGGATGCAGAGGTAGGGGTAACAGTCTTCTTTTTCCTTAAAAAAGTTGACATTTATGACAGGCTATGATCATCTTGTACACATCATGAAAAAGAGTAGGCCAATAGAAACCAGCCCTCAAAATTTTGTTGGTTGTTGTCTTCCAGTACAAATGACCTCGACACTCTCCTTCATGGAACTTGTGCTTAACCTTCTCTGCATAACACTCAGGCAAACATTCAAGAAATACGCCACTTGCATTTTTCCAGTAAAGACATCTATCTATAATGAAATAGTTTACAGCTTTTAAATTTAGGAACCTTGCCTTTGTCTTTGTCAAACTAGGAGGTGTATTTAAATTAATCAAAACATAAATTATATCAGCATACCAAGAGGAATTCATAAAATGGTCTTCAACAATGGGAGTTGAGATTTCCTTTTGATCATCCAAAGAATTAATCATATTAATATCAAGAACTTCAAAATTTGATTCAGCCATTAATCTAGCTAGACCCTGGCCTTTGATGAGCTTAGTGGGTTTTATCTCTAAATCATATTCAAGGATAACAGAAATCCAATTACCTCTCTTACCATCTAGGTTCTATGTTATAATGTCTTTCACAACTGAATTTGGGACAAAGGTGATGATGTGTGAGTGCAGGATGTATACTCTGAAGTCTTTCAAGGACTTAACCAAAGCAAAGGCTTGCTTTTCCATAATGTTATACTTCATAGGGGCATCCCTCAATGCCTTAATAAAGAATGCAATAGGCTGCTCTTGTCCTTGTGGATTTTTCTATAAAAGGATAGCAGCTATGGTATGTTCTGATGCAAATGAAAAAATATAAAAATCTTTTGAAAAATCAGGACTTATTAGAATCGGTGTTTTGGTCAACGCTTGTTTCACTAGCTCAAAGGACTTCTTTGCTTCCAAGGTCCATTTTACCCCTTGCTCCTTCTTGAACATGTTTGTTATATTCCTAAGGAGCTCAGCTAAGTTGGGGATGAACCTTCTCAAAAATTTAATCTTTCCAATGAAGGATTGCAACTCCTTAATGTTCCTAGGATGAGAGATTTGCAATATGGCCTCAATCCTTTTGGGATCTATATTAATACCCTCTTATGAAATGATGTGCCCAAGAAGTTTACCTTCTTGGAGCCCAAAAAGTGTCTTCTTAGGGTTTAAATATATCCCAAAATTTCTTCATTTCTCGAAGACTGTTCTTAATTTTTCTAAGTGCTCTTCATTTGTTTTTGAAAACACAGTGACATCATCGAGGTATATAATGATGAAGAAGCCCAGTTCTTACGATAATGCTATGTCCATGGCTCTCTAAAAAGTTGCTCCAACATTCATTAGACCAAAGGGAATTTTCACATACATGAAAGTGCCCCATGGTGTAGTAAAGGCTGTCTTTAATTGATCAGCAGGGTAAACTAAGATCTGATTGTACCCTGAGTAGAAATCAAGCAAAGAAATTCTTCTAGACCCTACCACCCTTTGTAAAATATGATCCATCTTAGGTAAAGGGTAGTTGTATTTCAACGAAGATTTGTTTAAGTCTCTAAACTCTATACAAAGCCTGATTTCTCCAGTTTTCTTCCTAACTGACACCAGATTAGACACCCACTCAGAATATCTAATAGGGAAAATAATACCAGCTTCATACATTTTCCTAATCTCCTTCTGAACTAAAGGCAACTGAATAGGGTTTATTCTACACAATTTCTATTTGAATGGTTTTTTGTTTTCTTCGAGGGGAATTTTCTGCTGTATTATTTCAGTGTCATAGGATTTAAGATCTTCGTAACTCCACGCAAAAACATCAGCAAATTCTTTAAACAGCTCTATGTATTTGAGTTTAATGTGAGCTAGTAAATTCTTAGACAATTTAATCATTTCCGACTTAAGTTCATTTCCTATATTGCATTCTTCCACTTCAGTCTCTATAGGTTCTAGTTTTTTCTTCTTGGCCACATCGTTAAAATCAAACAACTCTTCTAAAGGGGCTAGACCCTTAGGCAAACTTTCATCTTTGGACTGCAAGGTTTCCAACTCTTCTGTTTCTATTTATGTACTCAGTTCTATTTTTTTTTTAAGTTTTCTAGTCAAAAGATTAATGTTGGCAAGTTCAGGAGACGACTCTTCTTCACCAAGAAAATTTTCTTCACTGCAGTCTGTTTCATAATCTGAGTCCAAACTGTGTAGTTCAAATTCATTTCTAAATTGCATGAAGTCTTCTATTTGTTTGCCTCCATCAAACACCTGCCAATACTTTTCATTATCAGGCATGGTTGGTCTAAATTTTATTTCAGTTGTGCAGTCTTTGGTTTCATATGGCATTAAGCATGTTCTAGCTGCAAAGGCTAAATTGTGGGCTGCAATATTTCTTTTTCTTGGGACAAAAATCAGTTTGGACTCCTCGAAAGTTTTTAAAAGGTCCATGACATCATTTCGGTAAGCCCTAAGTCTGGGATGATTTGTGTTATACTCCCCATTGACTTGCCTAATGACTAAATTTGAATCCCCATATACACTGTTTCTTTTGGCTCGTAACTTTTTCAACAAACTCAAGCCTAAGAGAAGGGATTCATATTTCGCTATGTTGTTAGAACACTGAAAATTTAATTTGCAGGAAATGTTTTCTGTGTGGCTTTTTTCAGTGTTGCAAATCCAGACACCCACACCAGCGTTAGTTCTAGTGCATGACCCGTCAAAATACATACTCCATATAGGATTATTTTAGGTTTCTATTTTGTGATCATCCTCTTCAACTAAAATGCTTTCTGATTGTTGTTGAATATCATCACTTAGTTAGATTTGTTTCAACTCCTCAATTTTTTCGCTGTGTTGAGGGTTATTTTCTTGACTGTTAAGGTTTAAGAGCAATGGACGAATTACTTGTAGCTCAAGACCTGTGTTTTGTTTGCTAGATTTTACAGGTTCAGAAAATTGTTTTGACACTCCTACATTATCTTCTTCTTCCTCTATATCTATCAATAAATCAGACAAGGTCATGGGTTCACTGAAAGTTTCATAATTGAAAAGGATAAATGAATCCAGGCCTGTGTTTATGGAATAGAGAGGAGAATTTTGTGGTTTTTCTTGACTTGTGACTATGTATTGCATATGAGACTCCCTATAAAGTCTTCTAGTCTGATTGAAAATAGGGATAGTCACATAGGTCATGTCCATTTGCATATTGCCTTGTAAATTAGCCCCCCAATATCTTGATAATAGCATTCCATACTTTGGGGGCACGTCAGCCACAAATATATACATTAATAAGCATTTGGCTGGAATTTGGGCTAAGTTAATGTAGAGGTCTTTGATTAATCCTAAACATTTTACTCTGCTTGAGTCAAAGGAGTAAAGGTCTTTGTAAGGTCTGGTGATTTCAAGGCCTAGGCTCTCCATGACAGCTTTGGGAATTAAATTATGAGAGGTGACTGAATCATTCATAGTGTTATATAAAATTTTGTCATGAACATTTAAACTTATATAAAAGGGAGGAACAAGTCCCTCTTGATATCTACCTTCAATATTAGGACCAAAAATGAGCTCTGGATGGTCATCATTAAGATTGAATGTGTCATTATTATCCTCAATGTTTAAAGCCTTCAAAATTTGCGTCCTATATACTTTCTGGGCAGCTAACTCAGTCAAGGGAACAGAGATTTTATTCTTTGAAATTTCCTGCTCTAGGCTGAAAGGACTTTGGTTCTTTGAAGAACTTGTCTCAGCCTTACTAGCTGCTAGTCTATCAGCAACATCAGCTTGCTGATTTGTTTTATTTACATTTGAAAAAATTGTTTTCAAAGGAGTACTAACTGAAGTGTTAGTACTGCTAAGATCTGCACTCTATTTTTCATTGTTTTGAGTGCCTTTCTCTCTACCTTTATCAGAATTAACAACCACTGTTTTCTCCCTTTGTTTGACAATTTTAGGCTTGGTTGTAGTGTTGTTTTGTGAAGATTTTTCAGAGCTTTTGGTGTTGGGAGTTTGTTGACTAGTTTTTCTTCTAAGGTCATATTCTTTTTGAGACTCTATGATGACATTTTCCATGTCTTTATAATAACTTTCATCCTCACCTCTTTTGTCATCATAAGGTGTATAAAGACCTTGTTTTCTATCGTAATGAATATCAAAGTCATCATCATATACCCCCAACATGTTGATATCATCTTCCTCTATTATCTCATTTGTTTCCTCAACCTCACTTACATAGTTTTGATGAAAAGGAGGAGTGATCTGTTGATCATCTTCCCTGGGTCTGTTTGGAGGTTGGTTCCTTCTAAAATTTTGATTCTAGTTTTGGTTTCTGTTTTGAGGACCACTTTGGTTTTGGTTGGTTTATTCTCTTTGAAGGATGCTCATTTTATTTATCATCTCTTCCATCATTCTCTCCATATTTGAATTGGAAGTAGAGGGTGTAGATTCCTCTCTAAAGGACACTCTCTTTTCATTTTTCATTCTTGGTCTCTTCTCCATCAAGTTGACTTCCACAGAAAGAGCACCTTTTTGCATCTCTTCAAGAGTTGCAGGATCTCTTTCCCTTAGCTGATAGGCCATCTCAGGGTCAAACCCTTCAGGAAACTTGTTTAAAGCTGAGCCTTGTGGAGGTTTTAGATCTGGGGAAAGTGCATTGCATACACTTTTTAATCTGGTACAATAATCTTGTACACTTTCCACGGTGTTTCTATGGAGGTTCTTCTAATTAGAAAGGACTTGGAGAGGATTATTATTTACTTCCCATTTGTTTAAGAATGTCTGATGGAAATCTTGGATATCATTGATACTATGTGGGGTTAAGCCTTTAAACTAATTTCTTACTTCTCCCCCTAAGCTCTGAGAAAATAATCTAATCTTGATAGAATCATCATCAATTTCATTTCTGTCAAAGTAGTCATTCATCTTATCCATGTGTTGTGATGCAGTTGTAGTATTGCTAGCATCATATAATGGAATTTTGGACTGATAGTGTTGTGTAAGATTGACTAATGGTACAGGAAGGACTAAGGGAGCATACCATGTAGCCATGGCAGGAGGCGGAGGTGGATTTACAAGAGGTAGATTGAAAAGAGGAAAAGTGGGATGGAATGGAGTGGCTTGAACAGTGGATGTAGGGTGAGAAAAAGTGGATGGACTAGGAGTAGATTGCTGAGCTGATCTTGGATGAGAGACACCTAAGTTGTGAAGGAAATATAAATCAGGAGGTGTTGTTTCTCTACTACCAAGATGTTCACTTGATTCAGGAGATGAATGTGAAGTGTTAAGTCCCTATATTAATAGTGTAGCCCCTTATTATGTTAGTGTAGCCCCCCTTATTGTTATTATTGTACCCCTGTAACCCCCATATTGTTATTATTTTGCCCTTAAATTATTATTGTTAGGTCGGCTAGGATTACATTGTGGCCCCACTAGGATTATATTGTGGCCCCATGGACTCCTATATATAGAAGGAGGTTTTGTTCATTTTTATCAATCCAAGAATTGTTCATTTATGTAATGTATTGGAGGTTGCACCCTCGAATTGGCTTATTCCTAAGGCGTTCATGTCTCTTTTCTTCTATTTTTGGAGCTGGTTACACAACATTTGGTATCAGAGCTTTGGATTCTAGGGTTTCGCTGCTCTAAACATGTCATCGTGGAATTTTCGCTATAACGCTTTTTCTATGACGTTTCATAAGTTGAAATTTTTAGGGTGCGAAGCCGAAATCCTAAGGAATATTGTCTAAAAATTTCAAAGCTTTCTTCACAATATTTTCGGAGATATGATCTGTGGAAGTTAGGTCTTTTTGCAGGCTCCTAAATAGGTCATCGTGGCATTTACACTATAAATTTTTTTCTACTGAGGTTCAGAATCTGAAATTTTTATGGTGAGAATATACACAACATGAAGAATCATAATATAACTGATCAAAATCATCAAGAGACCTTGTTCTAAAGGGATTTACTAAGTCAACTTGTGATTGTTGTAGAGCTGAAAGATTTTCAAGAATTGAATTAGCTCTCAAGGGTAATCTGAAAATGGTTAATAATTTAACCCTTGGAGACTTCCTAAGGATGATTTTTGGGTTATCAACTATCTCAGCTAGATCAGGGTCGGGATAGGCTCTAGTGTGAATCTTTATAGGAGCCACTATGCTATGTTTTTCAGACCCAAATAAACAAGAAAAGTTTAACTAGGTATGACAGTCTTTAAATGGTCAACTAATCTTTTTGCACAAATTTTAATCCTACAGTCCTCTAACTAAGTTCGAATGATATTACAATGATAAGGGTTCTTCCCAGTGGAGTCTTAAGGTCTATTAAGGATTTTGGAGTCGCCAAGTGGAGGTTTTTAGCTCGTAAGGAGGTAAAAGGTTTTATGGTCCACCACCATGTTTATTGGATAGCAATCTGAAATATTTTTGGTTTTTCTGAGTTATTTTTCAGTTGTGTGGTTTCTAAGAATTTCCTAACTCTGTTTCAAAACTTAGCTACGGTTATGAGACAACGAAAATCTATTCTTATGGCTAAGCTGGCTGATTTTTCAAGGTTAGACAAACTCTTATGAGAATCCTAGGTTTTTCCTAGTTTGTCACTGATTCAAACAAGTTTCATCATGATTACCATTTCTTGGCAGTGCTTGAAAAGGCTGATTTTACTCACAAGGTTTTATGAAGTGTTTAAGGGAACCCAAGATGAAAATTCGAGTCATTCCCCAGCGGAGTCGCCAGAGATGTTAGCACCCTGTAATTAGCAAGATTGGAAAAAGTCAAACTACAGGGAGAACATTATTTCAACCAATTTGGGATTCTAGGATCTAGCCCTCCTAAATCCGCAGAGGGATCTCTCCTAATAAGTGCAAATATGGTTTTGTCTTTGAAGTTTTGGGTAATTATATTAGGCTAGTTATGAAGGCCAAGGGTTTTGTTTGTTTTTGGATGGTTGAGAATGATTACTATTTGAGGTGGAAAGTTCTAAGTGCAAAGAGTTTCAAAGGTGAGAATTTGCAATAAAATAGAACAAGCATTGGCCAGGAAGATAGATAATTGTAGGTTTTAGTCGATTAGGCTATGGAGTCATAATAGGATTTAATTGAAATAGCAAGGGGCAAGAGTGGTCCATGGGGCAAGTCATCTATGTCTAATGATCTCTTTAAATTTTCATTCATGGAATGAAATGAGACAAAATAAGGGGAATTAAACAGATGAAGAAAAAAGAGTAGCCTAGGATCTGGTAAGTAATTTGAAACTAGCCAGCCTTTAACAAACACTTAAGAAAGACATGAAAGTAAAATAGGATCTAGTAAGTAATTTTAAACTAGCCATCCTTTGATACACTTTCAATAGAAAACATATGAAAATAGGGGGAAACAAAAATGATAACAAAGGATGGTCTAAGATCTGGTAAGTACTTCTAAACTAGCCAGCTTTTAACACATTCCAAGGGAAACATTCAGATAGTCTTTGAGGATAAAACTAGGACTAGGGCACACCATATCTTCCTTAGTTCATCTCTACTTAACATGAAATGAAAGTAACATCCAAGAACAATATTCAGCTAAAACAATAAGACAAGGGAACGTCAACATTCCTATGCTTAAACTGAATTGAATCATTCCTAAATAACACATATTAGAAGAAAAAATTCAGATAAAGATTTTCAGTTAGAGAAGGGTACTGATATATAGTAGGTCCTAACTCTATGCATGCTATTCTTTATAAAAGAAGATGAACACAGTGAAAACAGAAAAAAAATAACAAGCTACAATGGGAAAAACATCACCGTCAACATAGACCAGGATCCCATAAATCAGCTTGTATTGATGCTCCAAACCAGTTACAGCTTTAAGACCAATGCTTTATTTTAGAAATCATCTACACATCTCAGCCTAACTTATCTATCACAGGTAGAGCTCCAAGGGTCAGTGAACAGTATTTACAAGTATAAGTCTCAAGCTCAATTAAATTTCAATATTCAGTAGCCAACTCAACCAACCCCTCTCCCATCTTCTGCAGTAGTATTTATAGAAGAATGAGGTGGTGAGATCTGATAAAAAATCTCTAAATATAATTAATACACAATTTATGGCTTCTCGGCCTTTGGGGGGCTCAATGAAGAAGCTTACATAGGTGTCCTTTGTATTAAATAATTTACATTAATATTTGAAGCTCTGTGGGAGCTCTTTTTGACTTTTGAGGCTCTCTGTTATGTTGAAATAACTCTGCTGATATTTTTCATTAAGTTTGTTTGCAGACTTTACTCTCTGGCTGTGTTTGAGACAAATATCTGATCCTGATCAATAACTTCAGCCTCTTATATGAATGCTTTGAGGCACAGGTGGCACTATGGTAGCTGGGAGGAATCGATTTGTCTCAGCTGTGGCGGTGGAAGCTTTCTATCTAATGAACCTTTATGATTTTTCTTTAAACTGTGTCTTAATTGGGGATTAGGCTTTTGATAAACCATCTTAGATGTAATCCCCAAAGATCTGTCTTCAATATTCTGTTCTAGTGTGTTTCCTGTCTTCAAAACTGATACTCTTTGATTTGTGCCTGATTTGTTGTGTTTGTTGGTGTGCAGGGCTGCGCAGGGGCGATATGGCATCAATGCCTCATGAAAAACCGATGAAACGTGGAGTTCAAACCCTGTGAATGATTCTCTTTGATGAATCGAAGGCAAGATGATCGTCACCCTCAGCCTTTGAATTTTCTTCAACATGGTAGAAAAACCATTTATACCCTGCAAAATACAAAAATCATTACGAAATCCTGCATATATAGGTTTACTGATCTGGAAGGACATTTGGGGAGAGCATGGCCATTGGATGGCATCATCCAATGGTTGAGATTGATTAGAGGAGGTTAGAGGAGAGTGGAGGAGGAAATTAAATCAGAACCTTCGATGGCACAGAGATCGACGGTCAGGAGCGAGGGCAAAAAGTCAAATCGAATGAGTCGTTCTATTCAAAAAATAAACGAAAAACAGAGAAAAAGGGGTAAAAACCTTTTTTTTGGAGAAAAATTATTAAAAAATGAGTGGGGAGCTTGGAAGGAACATGGGCCGTCGGATGAGATCGGCCCACGTGATCAACAGTGGAGATCAAGTACCAACAAACCTTATAAAACACGCTCGGACTTCAAAAAAGGCTAATAAAATCATGCTGTATAAAGTCCCCCAGGTTCGGCTTGGATGACTATACGAGGAACCCACAAATACCTGCCCCAATCCATTGATGCTGCGTGGATGCTGACTGGGTATTCGGGGCCACCGATTCTGCGGGACTACTGTCGTGGGTGTGGGGACCAGAGCAACTGCTTTTGGTTCATTGATCTGTAGATCAGATCGATGGCGGAGATGCTTTTAATACCATGTTGTACCTTACTGTCAGGCTTCTTTTTGGCACGATCGTCGTCTGATGAGCTGACCTCAGATCGGACGGCGCATGCCAATATCGCACTCACTCCACATTCAAACTTTAATGCGCAATGAGGGTGGTTTTTCAACACTGGTCAAGGCCACGCGTCGGCCGGTGGCGTTGATCACTGCCAAACGAAAAAAACCACCTCCCTCTCAAAAGCAGTGCGATGAATTTCGCCTGGTTTTATTTTTAATATAACAACAAAAAACATTAAAAAACCAAAAATCAAATATACACAAATGTTTGTGTGTCGAGCGGGTTTTATATTTGCTATTTGGCTTGGCGCCCGACTGCGGGGCCACAGGTTATATGGAAAGCAATATTATCGGGGGTTTTATACATAGGGCTAATCAGCATCAGAGATTTTAACATGGCAAAATATTTATGTGCTCAGCTCTTTGTGATGCGATAAGCACTCAGATGGACAGCGCTCGGTTCCAGCACCGAGGCGTATGTAGTAGAAATGGTTAAGGACTTAGCCCAAGGGGGCTTAAACCAAAATATGTATCTTATGTATTTTTCAATGTTTTTCAAGGGTTTTGAGAGTTTATATTAAGGAAAAGAATGAGTCTTGAATCGTAACAAAGGGGTTTTGATGAGGGGGAAGAAGAAAAATATGAAAATGAATGATTTTGATGAGAATGAAAGGGGTAAAAAATGAGGTTAGTTGTTTAATGGAGGAAAGGGAAAAAATGATTTTGTAGTAGTCTCTAATAAAATCAGCAGAATTTCCAGAGTATAATGGGCACAGTAGGGAAGATTTTGGATAGAGGCATGAGTCGTTCAAGAGTTTTCAAGAGCCAACACTTTTTGCAATAAAATTTGTTCCTTGAAGGCTCCAAAAATGATTTAGCCACTTTTTGGTATAACAAATTTCACAGGTGGCTAACACACCCTTAACCTTAACCTAACCTTAAAATTACCCTTAACCTTACTAAACCCATAACCTTAACCTTAACCTTAACCTTGAATTTACCCTTAACCTAACCTTAACCTTAACTATAACCTAAACCTAACCCTGACCTTAACTTTACCCTTAACCTTAACCTTAACTATAACCTTAACGTTGACCTTGACCTTGACCTTAACCTTAACCTTAACCTTACCCGTGACCTTAACCTTAACTTTACCCTTAACCTTAAATTTACCCTTAACCTAATCTTAACCTTAACCTTACCCTTAACCTTATCTTGACCTTAACCTTAACCTTACCCTTAACCTTCACCTTAACCTTAACTCTACCCTTAACCTTGACTTTACCCTTAATCTTAGCGTTAACCTAACCTTAGCCTTAACCTTAACCTCACAAAACCCATAACCTTAACCTTAACCAAACCTTAACCTTAACCATAACCTTAACCTTCCCATAACCTTAACCTTAACCTTAACTATAACCCAACCTTAACCTTAACCTTAACTATAACCTTACCTTAACCTTGAAATTAACTATAACCAAACCCTTAACATTGACCCTAACCTTAACCTTAACCTTAACCTTACAGTTAACCTTAAACTTAACCTTTACCTTAACTATAACCTAAACCTAACCTTAAACTAACCTTAAATTTGACCAAACCCTTAACGTAACCTTATCCTTGACTTTACCCTTAACGCAACCTTAACCTTGACCTTGAAATTACCCTTAACATCAATCTTAACCTTAACCTTAACCTGACTAAACCCGTAACCTTAACCTTAACCTTACCCTTAACCTTAAACGTAACCTTGACATTAACTATAACCTAATCCTAACCTTAACCAAACCTTCACTTTAACCTTACCCTTAACATATCTTTAACCTTGACTTTACCCTTAACCTTAACCTTTCACTTAACCTTACACTTAGCGGAATCTTAACCTTACCCTAACCTTAACCCAACCTTACCCTTACCCTTAACCTAACCTTAACCTTAACCTTACCTTAACCTTAAACTTAAGCTTAACCCTAACCTTAAGGTTAAAGTTATGGGTAAGGTTAGGTTAAGGTTAGGGATAGGTTATAGTTGAGGTTAGTGTTAAGGTTAAGGTTAAGGTTAAGTTAAGGTTAATGTTAAGGGTTTGGTTAAGGTTAAGGTTAAGGTTAAGGTTAAGGTTAAGGTTAAGGTTAAGGTTAGGGTTAGGGTTAGGTTTAAGGTTAAGATTAGGTTAGGTTAAGGTTAAGGTTAAGATAAAGTTAAGGGTAAGGTTAAGGTTAAGGTTAAGGTTACCTTAAGGCTAAAGTCAAGGTTAAGGTTAAGTTAACGTTAAGATAAGGTTAACGTTAAGGTTAAGGTTAGGTTAAGGTTATGGTTAGGTTAAGGTTAAGTTAAGGTTAAGGTTAAGGGTTTGGTCAAGGTTAGGGTTAAGTTATAGTTAAGGTTATGGGAAGGTTAATGTTAAGGTTAAGTAAAGTATAAGGTTAAGGGTTAGGTTAAGGTTACGGTTAAGGGTTTGGTCAAGGTTACAGTTAGGTTAAGGTTGGGTTAAGGTTACGTTAAAGGTAAATTTAAGTTTACCGTTAGGTTAAGGTTAAGGTTAAGGGTAAAGATAAGGTTATGGTTAAGGTTAATGCTAAGGTTAGGTTAAGGTTAAGGTCAAGGTTAATGTTAAGGGTAGGGTTATAGTTAGGTTAAGGTTAAGGTTAAGGTTAGGTTAAGGTTAAGATAAGGGTAAGGTTAAGGTTAAGGTTATGGGTAAAGTTAAGGTTAAGGTTAAGTTTAAGGTTAAGGTTTGGTCAAGGTTAGGGTTAGGTTACAGTTAAGGTTAAGGTTAATAGCTTAGTCAAGGTTAGGGTTAGAGGCTGAACCATAACCTTAACCTTAACCTTAACCATAGTATTAATCTTAACCTTAACCTAACCTTAACCTTATCTTGACCTTAACTATAACCTAACCCTAACCTTGACCAAACGTTAACCTTAACCTTAACCTTAACCTTAACTTTACCAATAACCTTAACCCTAACCTTAACCTTAAACTTAACCTAACATTGACCTTAACCTTAACCTTAACCTTGACCTTGACCTTAACCTAACCTTAACCTTAACCTTAACATTAACCTTATCTTACCCTTAACCTTAACCTTCCCAAACCCTTAACCTAAACTTGACTAAACCCATAACCTTAACCTTAACCTTAACCTAACCTTAACCTTATCCTAACCTTAAACGTAACCTTAATATAACTTTAACCTTACCCTTACCTTAACCTTAAGGGTAAAGTTAAGGTTAAGCTTAAGGTTTGGGTTTAGTCAGGTTAAGGTCAATGTTAAGGGTTTGGTTAAGTTAAGGGTTAGGGTTAGGTTATAGTTAAGGTTAAGGTTAGGTTAAGGGTAAAGTCATGGTTAAGGTTAAGGTTAAGGTTAGGTTAGGTTAAGGTAAGGTTATGGTTAAGGTTAAGGTTATGGTTATGGGAAGGTTAGGTAAAGGTTAAGGTTATGGAAAGGTTAAGGTTAAAGTTAGGTTAAGGTAAGGTTAAATTTAAGGTCAAGGTCAAGGTCAAGGTTAAGGTTAGGTTAAGGTTGAGGTTAAGGTTAAGGGTAAAGTTAAGTACCTTAACCTGACTAAACCTGTAACGTTAACTTTAACCTAACTTAACCTTGACCTTAACTATAACCTAACCCTAAATTTAACCCTAACCTTAAGTTTAGGGGGAAGGATTTCATCAAGGTTAGGGTTATGTTATAGTTAAGGTCAAGGTTAAGGTTATGGGAAGGTTAAGGTTAAGGTTAAGTATGGGTTAAGGTTAAGGTTAAGTATGGGTTAAGGTTAAGGTTTGGTCAAGGATAGGGTTAGGTTATGTGTAAGGTTAAGGTTAGGTTAAGGTTATGGTTAGGTTAAGGTTAAGGCTAGGTTAAGGTTAAGGTCAAGATTAAGGTTAATGTGAAGGGATTCATCAAGGTTAGGGTTAGGTTAAGGGTAATGTTAAGGGTTTGGTCAAGGTTAGGGTTAGGTTATAGTTAAGGTCAATTTTAAGGTTAAGGGTAAGGTTATAGTTAGGTTAAGGTTAAGTTTAAGTTTATGTTAAGGTTAAGATAAGGTTAAGGTTAAGGGTTTGGTCAAGGTTAGGTTTAGGTTATAGTTAAGGTTGAGGTTAAGGTTAGGTTAAGCTAAGGTTAAGGTCAAGGTTAAGGGTAAGGTTAATGTTAGGTTAAGGTTAACATTAGGTTAAGGGTAAAGTTAAGGTTAAGGTTAGGTTAAGGGTAAAGTTAAGGTTAAGGTTAGGGTTAAGGTTAGGGGAAGGTTAAGGTTAAAGTTAAGGTTAAGGTTAAGGGTTTTCTCAAGGTTATGGTTAGGTTATAGTTAAGGGTAAGGTTAACGTTACAGGTTTAGTTAGGTTAAGGTTAATTTTAAGGTTAAGGTCAAGGGTAATGTTTCGCTAAGGGTAAATTCAAGGTTAAGGTTAAGGTTAAGGGTATATGTTAAGCTTAAATTTAAGTAAGGTTTAAGGTTAAGGTTAGGGTTACGGTTAGGGTTAAGGTTATGTTAAGGTTTGGTTAATGTTAAGGTCAAGGTTAAAGTTAACGTTAAAGTTAAGGGTAAGGTTTATTAAGGTTAAGGTTAAGGTCAAGGTCAAAGTTAACGTTAAATTTACCCTTAACCTTACCTTGACCTTAATATTAACTTTAACCTTACTAAGCACTTACCCTTAACCTTATCTTAACCTTACCTTAACCATAACCTTAACCTTGACCTTAACTATAACCTAACCCTGACCTTGACCAGACCCTTAACATTAACCTTAATCTTCCCAAATCCTTAACCTTAACCTTAACCTAACCTTAACCTTAAACTGACCTTAACCTTAAGCTTACCCTTAACCTTCACTTTAACCTTAAGCTTAATCTTAACCTTAACATGACCAAACCTTAACCTTAAACTTGACCTAAACTTAACCTTAACCTAACCCTAACCTTAACGTTAACCTGAACTTAACTATAACCTTACTCGAACCTTGACCAAACCCTTACCCATAAACTTAACTTAACCTTAACCTTCCCATAACCATAACCTTAACCTTACCCTTAACCTTCACCTTAACCTAAAATTAACTGTAACATTAACCTAAACCTTAACCTTAATCTTCCACTAAACTTAACCATAACCTTAACCCTGACTTTACCATTAACGTAACCTTAACCTTGACCTTGACCTTACCCTTAACATTAAGCTTAAACTTAACCTTAACCTAACTAAACCCGTAACCTTAACCTTAACCTTAACCTTACCCTTAACCTTAAACTTAACCTTGACCTTAACTATAACCTAACCCTAATGTTGTGTAACCAGCTCCAAAAATAGAAGAAAAGAGATATCAAGGCCTTATAAATAAGCCACTTCGAGGGGGCAACCTCCAATACATTACATAAATGAACAATCCTTGGATGATACAATTTACAAAACCTCCTTTCTATATATAGGAGTCCATGGGGCCATAATGTAATTCTAGTGGGGCCACAATGTAATCCTCGCCGACCTAACAATAATAATTTAAGGGCACAATAATAACAATATGGGGGTTATAAGGGTACAATAATAACAATAAGGGGGTTACACTAACAACAATAAGGGACTATACTAGTAATATAGGGACCTATCATGCCCCTCTCCTTCAAAAAAGTGTTGTCCTCAACGCTTGAGTAGCTCTGGGTGCTTCTGTATAAAATTCTCATCCTCCCATGTAGAATCTTCAGTGGGTAAGTTCTTCCACTTGATGAGATACTCCGAAATTGATCGATTCCGTAGTTGTCGAGTTCTTTTTTCCATGACTGCTTCAGGTTCCAATATGATTTTCCCTTCCCCATCAAGTTCTGGCAATACTGTTTGAGCTGGAAGATTTTCACCTATAACCTTCTTTAAGCATGAAACATGGAAAACTGGATGTACTCGCGAAGAAGCAGGAAGCTCCAATTTGTATGCCATAGTACTAATCTTTTGCAACACCTTGTAAGGACCATAGTACTTTGGCGATAATTTATTATCCTTCTTTGCTTGCTTGAGGGACATTTGTTTGTATGGTTGTAGCCGTAAAAATACCCAATCTCCTACATAAAAACTTCTCTCGCTGCAATGTTGATCTGCCTGTTGTTTCATTCGATTTTGTGCCAAATTCAGGTTATCCTTTAAGAGTTGGAGAACTTCTTGCTGATGCTCGATGTGATCTTCCACTGCTTGAACCTTCGAATTTTCTCTTAAATATGATGTGATGGATGGTGGATTATATCCATAAAGTGCCATAAATGGGGTCATTTTTGCTGCAGTATGGAAGGAAGTGTTATACCACCATTCAGCAAGAGGTAACCACTTGACCCATTGTGTTTGTTTATCGGATACAAAACAACGAAGATATCCTTCCAAACATTTATTTACTATCTCAGTTTGACCATCAGATTGAGGATGATAAGATGAGCTATGAGCTAATTTAGTACCCAAACAAGAAAATAACTCTGTCCAAAAATTTCCCGTAAAAATGGGATCTCTGTCGCTCACTATAACCCTTGGGCTTCCATGTAGCTTTTGAATTCTGTCCACAAATGTAGTAGCAACTGTACTTGCTTTAAATGGATGAGATAATGCACAAAAGTGTGCATACTTGGTAAGTCTATCAACTACCACCATGATGACATTCTTTCCTTCGGACTTAGGTAAACCTGTGATAAAATCCATTGAAATCTCCTCCCAGCGTTGACTTGGAATGGATAAAGGTTGTAGAAGTCCTGGGGTCTTAATTGTTTCCACTTTATTCTGCTGTCAAACCAAACATTTCGCCACAAAATTTTGAATATCAGATTTAAGGCCATCCCAAAAAAATTCTTTCTTCACCCTGTGGTAAGTTTTTAAAAATCCTGAGTGTCCTCCTAAAGGAGAAGTGTGCAGTTCCAAAAGAATCTTTTGTTTTAGTTGGGAATTCCTACAAAGATATAAGCGATATTTGTACCATAAGGAATCATTTTTCCAACTAAATGTATCATATGTACTAGGATATTTCTGCAACTTTTGAATGAGTGTCCATACACCTTTGTCCTTCTTCCATTCATCTCTTGCTTCAATTATCCAATTTGGTTGGATAATAGAAATGGCACAAAGCAATGCTTCCACCTCTTCGTTATGTCTTGAGAGTGCATCTCCAACAACATTAAGCTTTCCTTTTTTGTAGATTATTTCAAATTCATAAGCCAACATCTTTGTGGCCCATTTTTGATGTTCTTCTAAACATAGTCTTTGTTTGAAAAAGTGTTTAAGACTATCATTATCAGTTTTTACCTTGAAGTGTCCTCCCATTAGGTAAGTTTTCCATTTCTTTAGTGCATGCAGTATTGCTAACATTTCCTTCTCATAAATAGGTTTCTGTAAATACTTTCCTTTGATTGGACGACTTTCAAAAGCAATGGGTCTTCCTTCCTGCATTAAAACAACACCAATTCCATTTCCTGAGGCATCACATTCTATAATAAAGGATTTTGTGAAGTCTGGCATAGCTAAAACTGGTGCTCGACACATTGCCTCTTTAAGATGTTCAAAGGCCTTAGTTGTTTCAGGAGTCCATGAAAATGCATCTTTCTTCAATAATGTTGTTAGAGGTGCTGCTATTCTCCCATATTTCTTAACAAACTTGTGATAATACCCTATTAACCTGAGAAATCCTCGCAACTGCTTTATGGTTGTGGGGACTTTCCATTCCTTAATGGCTTTAATTTTGTTAGGGTCTACCTTAACACCCTTGTGAGATACAATATGACCCGGATATTCCACCTCTTGTACTCCAAAGAAACATTTGGATGTTTTTGCATATAATTGTTTCTCCTGCAATAGTTTGAGCACCCTGTCAACATGTTCAACATGATCCTTCCAAGACCTGTTGTAGATTAGTATATCATCAAAAAATACTAGCACAAATTTTCTAGGGAAGGGTTTGAAAATGGAATTCATCAACCCTTGAAATGTAGAAGGTGCATTGGTAAGGCCAAAAGGCATGACCAAAAATTCATAATGACCCTCGTGAGTTCAAAATGTTGTTTTCAGAATATCTTCAGTCTTCATTCTAATTTGATGATATCCTGAATGAAGATCCAACTTGGTAAAATAAATTGCTCCATGTAATTCATCCAATAATTCATCAATCACAAGAATGGGAAATTTATCTTTAATGGCGAGCTTATTGAGCTCCCTATAATCCGGACACATTCGCCATGATCCATCCTTCTTGTGTACCAATACTACAGGAGCAGAGAAAGAACTTTGACTAGGTTGAATTATACCCGCCTCTAACATTTCTGCAATCATATGTTCAATTTCGCTCTTTTGGACATAAGAATATCTATAAGGCCTGATGTTTGGAGGAACACTTCCTGGAATCAAATGAATAGCATGATCATGATCACGAATAGGTGGGAGTCCTTTGGGAGTTTCAAATACCTTGGAATGATTGTCCAAGACTTGTTGGAGATCTGCAGAAATAGATGATTTTGATGTCGGAACTTCTAGTGAGCATAATTGTGCAATTACGCCTCGTTGTTCTTTCTTTATAAGCTTTGTCATGACATTAGAGCTTATTATCCTTCCCGGCTTCCTTTCAATACCCCGTAATTCGACTTCCTTTCCTTCTGAAAAAAATTTCAAGAAAAGTTCTTGAAAATTAAAAGCTACCGTCCCCAAAGATTGTAACCATTGTACTCCTAGTACAACATCAACACCTCCCATAGAAATGGAAAGCATTGGACTAATCAATACATATTCCCCCATGGTTAGCTTGATATTATGGCATTTTCCAGAGCAATTTATAGTTCCTCCATTTGCAACCATCACTTGACATTCTGGTGTTAGGTATAGGAAACAATTTAATTCCTTGGCTACCTTACAATAAATAAAATTATGGGTGCTACCTGAATCAATCAACACTATTACCTTTTTCTTCTTGATATGTCCTTCTATCTTGAGAGTTTGAGGAGTGGTAATTCCTGCCAGTGCATTACACGATATGGTCAGATTCATTTCTTCCCCTTCTATGGCTGGTTCCTAGTGTATATCCTCTTCTTGTTCATTTTCTTCTTCCTCTTCACAATCTATGTAAAATAATTTCTTCTCAGCACACTTATGACTTTTAGTGTATTTTCTATCACAGCTGTAGCAAAGCCCTTTTGCTCTTTTTTCTTCCAATTTTTGTGGTTTCAACCTTGTAGGTTGTGGAAATCTAGGTGTAGCAACACTGCGTTCTTTATAGTAGTGAGTGGTAGGCTTCCTTGTTGCCATAATTTTACATTCAATTTTTCTTGCCAACCTGAATGCCTTCTCCAATGAATCAGGTTCCAAAACATGAAATTCATATTGGATGTTATCCTTTAAAGTGCCTATGAAGAGATCAATCTTGTGTTCCTCTGGAAAATCAATTACCCTTATATTCAATTTTTGGAAGTCCTCAATGTGCTCCCCCACTAAGCCCTTTTGTTTGAGATTTATCAATTGGCTAAAGAAGGTGTTGCTCTTTGTATCCTCATAATGTGCTATCATTTCCTCTGTAAAAATTGACCAAGTGACAATTTTTTTATGGGATCAAAGCCATCGATACCATAAAAATTTATTTTGTTCTAAATGTAAAGTTGCAATGCGTACCTTTTGTGTGTTTTGCATGTTATGGTGATCAAAATATTGCTCCATATGTAGTATCCATGTTACAAGATCCTTTCCATCAAACTTCCTCATATCCATTTTTGGAATATGGTGGTTCTTCCCACCAACATTATAGTTTATGAAATCACGATTAACATTTATTTTGTTCTCATCATGAGTTTCTTCTACTATCTTTTCACCATTATGAAACATTTCTTGTATCAACTTTTGCAAACTTTCCATGTATGCTTTTAGATCATTATTCATGTTTTCCATGTTTTCTTTCATGTCATCCATCTTAGCTTCCATGCCAGCTTCCATGCCATCCATCTTAGCTTCCACACTTTTCTTCAAAACTTCCATTTCATTTTTTGGATCATGTTGCAATTCTTCATCTTCATGAGTCATAGTAGAGCCTTTTGAAGGGTTAATGGGCGTTGAATTATTTTTACGGGGCATATTTTAGAACCCAATACTGATATCTATTCTACAATATGCCCTTGGAATCAATTCAAATTGATTCTTCAAACAAGACATGCAATTCGGAAAAAAAAAATACACACCTTTTTCTTGATTTTGAGGAGCTCGATATTGAAATTGGATTATCTCTGTGATTGTAGCACTTCAATATTTTAGTTTTCATATCAACGTAGCCCTATGAATTCTCTTTCGAATGCCATAGGTCTAACCTGATTTAGATTCTCCATGACAAAGTTGTGTCCAATCTCCCACAATGACCTAATTATGAACTGGTTCAGTAAAGAAAACTTGTACGACCTGCCACATGTCACTGTTTCATCCTTCGGCCCTAAAATTGATATCTAAGAAACTACAATCCATTTCCTTGTGACCAATTTTTACGTCACTCCAATCTATTGCTCAGAGAAAGAGTTATTAATATTTTCCCATGATCACCTCTTTGAGATGAAATTAGGGAGCCTTCAAAAGCACTACTTTCCATAGATCATATCCCCAAAAATATTGCGAACCAATCTCTGAAATGTTTTTACGAGTTTCCTCAGGGTTTTTTCTTTGCACCCTAAAAATTTCAGATTCTGAACCTTCATAGAAAAAACATTATAGCGAAAATTCCACGATGACCTGTTTAGAGCAGCGAAACCCTAGAATCCAAACCTCGGATACCAAATGTTTTGTAACCAACTCCAAAAATAGAATAAAAGAGATATCAAAGCCTTAGAAATAAGCCACTTTGAGGGGGAAACCTCCAATACATTACATAAATGAACAATTCTTCGATGATACAATTTAAAAAACCTCCTTTCTATATATAGGAGTCCATGGGGCCATAATGTAATCCTAGTGGGGCGACAATGTAATCCTAGCTGACCTAACAATAATAATTTAAGGGCACACTAATAACAATATGGGGGTTACAAAGGTACAATAATAAAAATAAGGAGGTTACACTAACAACAATAAGGGACTATACTAGTAATATAGGGACCTATCACCTAACCTTAACCTTACCCTTAACATATATTTAACCTTGACTTTACCCTTAACCTTAACCTTCCCCTTAATTTTACCCTTAGCCTAATATTAAACTTATCTTAACCTTAACCCAACCTTACTGTTACACAGTAATTTGTCACCGTCCCAACCATTCCCCGTCCCGCACAATGGAGGACCCATTTTGTGACCTGTGAACATTGTCATGCCTTGAAATCATCATCAATGCATTCCTCTAAGCATGAGCTTCAATTTCCCTAAAGACATCTCCTTGAAAAAAATCATGAAAACATCTCCTTTTGCATTGGCGCGGGAAGGCAATTCATAACTCGCGCCAATGGGGAAAATCCTACAAAGAGGCCGTGCCAACTGGTGCTCTGTCCCAGAGCAGTAGTCGCGCCAGCCAATTTAAGGAGTGTTTTTTAAATAAAGATGGTGGAAGTTGTGTTTCAACAAACTCAGAAACCATTGCCTATCTTGAGTTGGGAGGTTTGGCTGCGGGAGTTCTATGGAAAGGAAGTGGTTTTGCCACCTCCCATGGAACCTTCCTTGTTGATAGGGCCAATCCCACAATAATAGGGATCCCAACTCCCTCCTTCCCCATCTATAAAAGCCTGCTCAATTCCATGGCAAGCTAGTCTAGAAGTGCCTAAGCTTTGAATCTCCAAATTCCCAAGAGCCTTTGTGCTGTAAGAGCCCTCTTTCTTCCCTCAAGGCCGACTCAAGTAAGGAGACTATCGTCGAGAGACTCTAGAGAGGTTTTCCCTTTCCCTGGCGAGCTTTGCGAGACGTGAACGATTGGAGACCCATCCGAAGGAGACCACGACGTCAGAACATTGGTTGTAATCTCTTTCGATTGTTATTTAATGAATGATTACGATTATGGTTCCACTCTGTTTTCGATTATGTTAATATGAGTAGTATCCTTTCTGACTGATATTTAGTTGCGTATGTTGGATTTTATGCTTGTATTTGTTTATTTCTTGCATGTGCAGGTGTCCATCCACGGAGATCGTGGAGGATCGTGATCTGCCGAGGCTGAGGAACGGGAACGCTCTCTTCTTCAGATCGTAGCATTGGATTCTAGGTAGGCCTCCATCTTTGGTCTTTTCATTCGTAACTAGGAACTTGCGTCATAACATTTCGTGATTGTTGCTAGACCCCTGCTAGGCTAGTAGGGATCGCCTCTTTCCGCAGAGGGGATTTACCTCGTCAACAATTTGGCGACTCCGCTGGGGAGCGTCTAGATTTCACTGTCTCGTTTAGATTGTCTCGTTTTGATTATTTTATGATTTTACTTGCTTGGTTAGCCTTTTGGGTTGGGTTCTTTTGCTGTATTTGCTTCTTGGTTTGCTTAGTGTACATTGATCTGCTTCTGGAGTAGTTCTTTTTTGTTTTTGGCTGAGAAACTCGACTAGCGCGCTTTTTAGCCCGACAGTCGTGCCAATTGGCACATATTTCTTTTGTATAGCCCACGCCAATTTCTTTCTGGCGCGAGTTGCAGCCTTACAGTCACGCCACTCCTGTAGGGTTTTTGAGTTTGCTCAGTTTTGAGCTCTCTGGGTCTGGTCAGTGCTTTTCTTCTTGATTTTTCGACTACCTCAGTGTGTTGGAGTCCTGTTTGACTAGGAATTTGCCTCCGTCCTTTGGTTGTTTGCTTTTATCTATCGATTTCATGTTTTA